>STHB01000004.1:24417842-24454883 GCA_018908115.1 Anopheles rivulorum
GGGTTTTTGGGTTGTGTTTTGCCATTCAGCTAAGTATTGTTATTTGGCCGTTCGCCCGTTGCTTCTTATTTTTGCATACTGCCAAGCGGAATCGTTTATCGTTTGCTCTCCCTTTAAACTGATGATCGTACACGAAGAACACGTACACACGAGGGTTGATGGAGTGTGTGTGTGTGTGTGTTATTTCTTTGCTTTTCCTGTTATTTTGTTTGCCCGTTTGCCCGCTTTAGCTGTGTCCGAAGGGGGCTGCAATTGTTATCTTGGGCACTAGAGAGGAGATCGCTAAGGAGATCTTACGAACGGAGAAAAACGGCTTTACTACTAATGGACATACACATACGTGTGTGTGTGTGTGTGTATATGTGAAGAGTCATAGCCCTCCGATGCTGACGCACGATGGGATTGGATGGCAACGGCACTGGGAAGAGAATGGAAAAATATAGGCACGATCAAGCATAATATCGTAACGGGATTTTCAAAGGGGAAGGTGGGAGGGGAAGAGGGGGGGGGGGGTGCAGGTTCCATGGTTGGCCTGAGTTCATGAACTTGAAAACGAAACCAATGATTTGAGACCTCGGGATCCGGGCGCATCGGGCAGCCCAACACGCACACGCACGCTTGAAGCTTGAAGATCATCCAGCTGTCTTTGGGATATGATTTGTTTGGCCCGTTGCTTTTAGCCCCTCCTTCCACCTCCTCCCCCACCCTCCCCCCTCACATGGAAAAACGGGAACGAACGTATGAACGGAAATGGTGGGAAACGGTTGCTCCCTTCGCTTTAGCTCCGATCGTGGTGGACTCCATGACCAAAAACTGAAGATCAAGTTCAAGGTATCAGCGAATGACGATCGAACGGAAAATAAAGATAACAAAACGGCTCCAAACCCATTCAACCACGCAAGCACTCGCTGAGATGCGTTATGCAACGCGAATGGACCAGTGGACATGGTGGAATTGTGAAGTTGGAAAGGGAGCAAACAAACAAGCAGCACCGTCCACGAGTGCACCCGGCAAAGACCGGATCGCATCCGTGAGTGTCGAGCCGGACGAAGACGGCAAGTAGTACACGCAGCTATGTGTGCTATCCCACATTTGCTACGGGGCCACCTGAAGATCGATGGAGAATTCCTGGGCGGCCCCGGGGGTCGGTGTCGGGGGGGGGGGGGGGGGGGGGGGGGGGGGGGGGGGGGGGGGGGGGGGGGGGGGGGGGGGGGGGGGGGGGGGGGGGGGGGGGGGGGCACCTGGAACGATTTAGGTCAGATCGTTGTTCACCTTCCTTCCTAATATTTAACGGTGCATATGGGAATCGATTGGACGACCGCTTCACCCGATGCCTTCACCCGACGGCGAGACCTCGCTTTATCGCTCGTGTTACGGGCTACGACTCATACCGAGCACGACTCACTGGCAGTGAGCGGTGGCCATTGTTGTGCAAAAACAAACAAAAGAACATGGCGAACCACCAGCTCCCTCTTTTCCTCTGTTTTTTTTTTCAAAGGGTGTCCCTCTTTTCGGGTAATCGTGCTGCCGAATGGTTAGCACATTCTTTACCGAAACGAGGTTAACCGGGTGCTGCGGGCCACTTGGCCGAGCCATCGCTACTTGGAGTGTGTGTTTTTGCTGCGCCAAAACGGACGGTTGAATGTCCTTTATGGTATGTGCGCCGGGGTGACGGCAGGCGGAAGTAGGTGACATAATTCGATCCGCATCCCCCACCTCTTCCCCCCCCCCCTCCCGGCACACCCGTTATGTTTGTGTGCGAGATGGCGCGCAGTGAACGGTTCTTATGACGTGTTGAAATTCGTCAGCCGTACAACTGTTTATTGATCGATGGTGCCCATGTTGATGGGTTTATTGTTCCCCCCCCCTTAAGTGGGTTGGATGATTCAGCATTGGTTTCTTTTTTTTGTTTTTTAGGTGGCCCTTGCATGTGTAGCGGAATGCGCATTCTAGCGCGGGTTAGCGCTTATAGTTCTACTTTTTAATAAATAAACGCCTGCTTGTATGCAATGCGCAGAGCAAACGAGTCTATTACGCGTTAGTTTCCTTGCGTTTAAACAGTTCCTTTTCTGTTTTTTTCTCTCTCTCTCTCTCTTTCTGGATAGATAATGAAATTGATCGCCACATGCGCGCTGGCCTTGCTGCTAGTCAGCCCTGCCCTGGCCCGGCCCAACCTGGTGGAACCGATCTATCTACGGCGGCGCAGCAATCCGCTGGAGATTGTGGAGGAGAGCGTGGAGTCGAGCAGTTTGCCGCAGGATGTGTCGGCCGCGAGCAGCAACGAGCAGCAGCAGTCAACTACCGGCACCACGGAACCCGCCACCGACAGCAGCACCAGCTTTATGGCCAGCACGTCCACGCACCAACCAAGGTACCAAACTACTAACGATGGTCTCTCTAGCGATAGTTTAATCAAGGAATTTCTACTAAAAAATCTGGCCAATCTGCAAGGCCAGTCACCGTTGCCGGTGGCAGCACCGGTCCCGGTAGACACGGCCGGATCCGAGGAACAGAACACGCTCCGTTCCGTGTCGCTCGGTGTGTCCGGGTTGGGTTATCCGCCNCTGTTTATTGATCGATGGTGCCCATGTTGATGGGTTTATTGTTCCCCCCCCCTTAAGTGGGTTGGATGATTCAGCATTGGTTTCTTTTTTTGTTTTTTAGGTGGCCCTTTCATGTGTAGCGGAATGCGCATTCTAGCGCGGGTTAGCGCTTATAGTTCTACTTTTAAATAACCAAACGCCTGCTTGTATGCAATGCGCAGAGCAAACGAGTCTATTACGCGTTACTTTCCTTGCGTTTAACCAGTTCCTTTTCTGTTTTCTCTCTCTCTCTCTCTCTTTCTGGATAGATAATGAAATTGATCACCACATACGCGCTGGCCTTGCTGCTAGTCAGCCCTGCCCTGGCCCGGCCCAACCTGGTGGAACCGATCTATCTACGGCGGCGCAGCAATCCGCTGGAGATTGTGGAGGAGAGCGTGGAGTCGAGCAGTTTGCCGCAGGATGTGTCGGCCGCGAGCAGCAACGAGCAGCAGCAGCAGTCAACTACCGGCACCACGGAACCCGCCACCGACAGCAGCACCAGCTTTATGGCCAGCACGTCCACGCACCAACCAAGGTACCAAACTACTAACGATGGTCTCTCTAGCGATAGTTTAATCAAGGAATTTCTACTAAAAAATCTGGCCAATCTGCAAGGCCAGTCACCGTTGCCGGTGGCAGCACCGGTCCCGGTAGACACGGCCGGATCCGAGGAACAGAACACGCTCCGTTCCGTGTCGCTCGGTGTGTCCGGGTTGGGTTATCCGCCCCTCCCGAACTGGGACCCGCCAGAGAAAACGTACGTCTATCCGATAAAGACGCAGTACCCGGCCGCGGCACCGTTCGAGGTGGAAATCGGTGGACAGAAGCGTAAGCCAATCATTCACAAAATCATTACCAAGTGGTCCGACAAAACGTCGGACGTGTTCAACGTGGAGTATGGGACGCCCGCCGTCAATCTGCTGCGGCCCACCAGCCAGATCTATTCGAGCTTTGGTGTGACCAAACCGGCCGACACGGTGGAGCAGCCGTTGTACGGTGGATTCGGTTCACCGGAAGTGTTGTCGACGAACTTCCACACGCCCTCGGAGGAGGTGTACCAGCAGGGCCCGGGGCCGATCGTAAGCGATCAGCTAATCCCGCTGAGTTCCTCCGATACGAAGAACAAGAACAAAAAGCACAAAAAGAAGAACAAAATCAAGATCACTATCAAGCCGACACCGACGCCGGGTCCGGTGAAGGTGACGGCCGTCCCGCAATCCGATCCGGATCGTCCGGATGCGGTGTACTCGGGCGAGCAGGGCGTAGCAGCGCCCGGTAGCTGGAATCCGTACGAGGATCCGTACGATGAGGTGGACGATGCGAACCCGTACGATGAGGCTGGCAATTTGAAGGGCGAAGCAGTGACGGACACGGTGTCCGAGTGCAATGAGATCAGTATTTCGCTGAGCGGCAAACAGGGCTGCAACGACATACAGATCGCGATCAACGAAGACAACCCGGCTAGCCCTACGAAGCAGGGCGAGCTGACGAAGCTTGGTCCCGGGACGGCCGGTGTGTTGCCCGGTGCAGCCGTTGCGGCAGCAGCCGTCGGCACTGCTGGCGCACTGTCCGCAGCGCCCCAGTCGGCGGCGGCCTTGCCGGCAGCGGCTGTGGCGAGTGATGTTGCCTTTGCCGCTCCACTAGCGGCGGCTGCCCCGTTGGCCGCCAATCCAGTCGTTCCGTTGGTGCCGGCCGCCATCCCGGCACCGGTGACCAACTTTCTCAACACGCCGATCAGCAACCTGGTGAGCAATATCATACGACCGCCGGTGCGCATCGGTGGTGCGGGACAACCGGCGGCCACCATCGGGAACGGTATCGGAGCGAACCAGAACAAGCTGAAACCGAAGCCGGGCAAACCGTCGCACGATCACGGTTCGTCCTCGCTGCTGCCGGACGTGTCGCACGCCCTGCTCGGCATGATGGCGGCCGTGTCCGCCATGACACCGATGAACATGTTCGTGCTCGGCATGACCAGTCTGCCGGTGCTGGCCATGATCATCGGCACGGTGGCTGCCGGTATGTATATGTACAAGTTCTACTACCCAACACCGGTGCGCCACTACACCACGACCGTGCTGGTGCAGAAGAAACCGCCCGTATCGTACCACTGGATACGGAAGCCGAGTCGCCCGGGACGACGGCCACTGCACGGTGCGTCCGCCTGGACGGATTACGATCCACACAGCTGGGGTCCGGCAGCCAGCTGGGACAATGATCGACGAAGCATGCGGCAACACACCGATCCGTACCGTCGGCACAAACCGAACAACAGCAGCACCAATACCACTGTGCCGAATGTACGGGCGTGATCACATCGTCCAAGCGTGCCAACAAACTCTGGACCGCGTGTTTGGTCTCGGATAACCGGTCCGGATTTTTTAGTAGAACATTCCTTTGCGCGCTTTTGTGTGTTGGTGCTAAAATTAAACATACACACACACACAAAGTACACACCAAATAGTCAATAATCTTCCAAAAAAAAAACTTCACACATACAAACAAAAGTACCAACACCATTCCACTGTCGGACGCCACCGTAGTAGCATGAATAGCATGGCCTTTTAGCTTTTAGTGTCGAAGCGTAATTACCGCTAGCGTGTAGCTTTCCTAGTGTGTAGCATTTGTCCGTACCCGAAAACACTAATTCCACTACTGCATGGTCGCTCGCCTGGTGCGTTCGTGAACGGAACGGCATCGATTTCTAAACCACTCATCTTCACTGTTGCATTGCATCTCACTTCATCTCACAACCGCTTCTCATCTCATCTCATCTCATTCGCGCTAAGAAGGAAACTCTCACCAAAAAAAAAAAACCGCTGTTTAAATGCGTATCGTATCCTTATTGCTTGCTCGCATGCATGCGTACATCACTACACTGCTTTTGATGTTGTGCGCATCTCGCTCGCACTCTTTCACTTTTCTATCTCGCGGTCGTATCCACACGCCGTGAAACATTCCGCAGGAGTATTAGTTTGATTTGTTTTGTAGACATAATTAGGTGTAATTTCAATCGTGCGGCCACAGCAGAAGCGCACGATAGTCATTGGAACAGAGTGAAACAAAGTGCGCACGTACGTGTACGTGCCGCACCATGTAATAGATTTATTAAGCCAAATGGACTGGCGAGTCGCAAACACACTTAGGTGCAATATAATACGTAAAATGCAGCATCCCGCGTACGTCCCGAGAGGCGAGGCTGGTAATGATGATGATAATCGTAATTTAGCCCGGACGTTTGAGTTAATTGCTTCGCGATATCGAACCGGCCGATGCCGTCGTGAAAGCGTTTGACAATCGAGACACGACTGTGGAGTATTTGTTAAGATATCTTGCCCGCGAACAAGGTTGCTATCCGATCAGTCTCGATCGTAAAATCAACTTTGCAAGATCACCACGGTGGTGTTCGCTTTCACTGGCAGATCAGTCGGGATGAGCTGAGATGAGTGAGATCGGTAATGATGTTTTTTTGTTTCTCTCTCTCCCTCTCTCTCTCACACACACACACACCAATTCGGATCGGTTTTGTCTGTAAGGTTCATTACCATGTATGTATAGTAGAAATCACAATGCGAACCCATGCCCAACCAAGGCATTTTGATTCTAGTTTAGCGATGTAGATTAATGGTTTAGTTTGTATTCAATGGTAAGAACGTAGCATAGAGTGAAGGGTGAACAGCGTGATAATAATGTGTAGCCAACCTGTTTTTTTGTTATGGTAGTATGAGAACCATGCATGAGCATATAATGTCCGGAAGGAGAAAGGAGAGTAGACCCGATCGGTCGCATCAGGAAGATGAGAGATGGATTTCAAGTGCTGTTAGCGCGTGTTGCAGGAAAGCAAAGCGTACAATGAGACACCTGTGTAAATCATTAGCCTAGTAGCTTTAGTACCAATTTTATTTATTTTTGTATTTCTAAACTTCTGCTAGTTCTCGCTCCCGTGTACCTTCACGCCCGACGCCCGCGGCGTGGCGTTCCCTAGATATGTAAGCGTAGGTGCATGTGGCCAGTTGGTCAAAAACAAAAACACAAACACAAACCCCGTATTGCATGTAACGGATGTATCGTTTTGTAGATTTGCTTAAATAGTGACCAAAAACCAACCAACCAACCATCCAACGTACCGTGACTAACAAACCAATAAAATGATTACGCTCTACTGCTTATACCCTATCGAACATTTATGTTGTTTCTTGCATGTACAAAGCGTGTCCGCGGGCCTGTTTCACCCTCGTGCCATCTGATCCCACTCCACATCACTTGTCCCTCACCCGTATCCCATTCCCGGCATGATTCTCCCCCCCTCCCCCGCCCCCCATGCATCATCCATTTGTAGTAGCTTTCTTTTTCCTCGCTCTCGTAGCATGATCGTATGCATGTTTAGAATGTTAGCGAAAGAAGGTGGAGAAACCCCAACAAAACAAAAAAAAGAAGAAAAAAAAGAGAAGAAACAAGAAAAGCGGAAAATTGGAGTGAATTGATTGCGGGCAGTACCGCAATAAATGCTAGCTTGCGCCGTGCCGTACAAGTTGCCTGGTGTTCTAGAAATATATCTATCCTCTTCTCATTGCAGCTACGCGTTCAAGCGTCCCGAGCTGCTAAAGACGAAGCTGGGCACGTCCGGGTTCGTGGTGTCCACCAGCACGAAAGTGCTAACCGGTGGTGCCAGTGCCGCTTCCGGTGCGTCCCAACCGAGGCCCCGTCCGAGCACGGTGCTGGTCGGTTCGGGCGAAGCGAAAGCCAACGATCAGCTAACACTCTTTGATCGCTATTCAGGACACGCAGGTGTGGCCGAACCGATGACGGACGAGGAGTACCAGAATGAGCTGCACCGGGCGACGGAACGTGTGCCACTGCGTACGACCACACCGAAGGAAGGTTTGTCCACCTGGGTACTTCTATCCGGCAGTGATTCAACCGAGATGAAGAGTGAGTCGACGAGCACGACGCGTAAGGTGATGACCACCACTACGACACCGAAACCGACCACCGCTACGAAACGCTACCAACCGACCACTCGACGTCTCATTCCCACGACTACACCTCGTCCGGCTCGTACTACCACAACCANCTTTCTTTTTCCTCGCTCTCGTAGCATGATCGTATGCATGTTTAGAATGTTAGCGAAAGAAGGTGGAGAAACCCCAACAAAACAAAAAAAGAAAAAAAAGAAAAAAAAGAGAAGAAACAAGAAAAGCGGAAAATTGGAGTGAATTGATTGCGGGCAGTACCGCAATAAATGCTAGCTTGCGCCGTGCCGTACAAGTTGCCTGGTGTTCTAGAAATATATCTATCCTCTTCTCATTGCAGCTACGCGTTCAAGCGTCCCGAGCTGCTAAAGACGAAGCTGGGCACGTCCGGGTTCGTGGTGTCCACCAGCACGAAAGTGCTAACCGGTGGTGCCAGTGCCGCTTCCGGTGCGTCCCAACCGAGGCCCCGTCCGAGCACGGTGCTGGTCGGTTCGGGCGAAGCGAAAGCCAACGATCAGCTAACACTCTTTGATCGCTATTCAGGACACGCAGGTGTGGCCGAACCGATGACGGACGAGGAGTACCAGAACGAGCTGCACCGGGCGACGGAACGTGTGCCACTGCGTACGACCACACCGAAGGAAGGTTTGTCCACCTGGGTACTTCTATCCGGCAGTGATTCAACCGAGATGAAGAGTGAGTCGACGAGCACGACGCGTAAGGTGATGACCACGACGACGACCACCACTACGACACCGAAACCGACCACCGCTACGAAACGCTACCAACCGACCACTCGACGTCTCATTCCCACGACTACACCTCGTCCGGCTCGTACTACCACAACCACAACTGTTAACAGCGCGGACGAAAAGAAGGAAAAGCAGAACAAACCACTGCCGAAGCAGAAGATTGCCTCGACCTCGACACTGAAGCCGGTGATTGTGAAGAAGGTTAAGAAGCCTGTAGGTGCGTCACCCATAACGACCTCCACGACCACGACAACGACGACGACGACAACCACCACACCCAAACCAACGACAACTACCTCAACACCAGCGCCAACACCGGAGATGGTCATTACGGAGCAGAGTGCGTCCACGGTCGCAAACGACCTGTCCGCGGCCGTCACCGACGACAGCTCGATGGAGTCATCCACCTTCCTGATACTGGAACCGAAGGACGCTCAATTCGATCTGCCCGAGGATCGATCGCCCGGGAAAACGGCACCGGCTGCGACCTCTGGTGGCAAGGTGGCAAAGAAACCGACCCGGAAACCCAATGCCAAAGCTCCCAACGCTGGCACGAAGAAAAAACCGGCCAACAAGAAAACGCGCAAGCCGGAAGTGAAGGACGGTGTCGCGAACGATAAGAAGCCGGCCAACAAGAACAAACCGGTCTCGACGCAGATCATAAACTATTTGTCGCGCGAAGTAATGCCCACGGTCGGTGTGGGACTGGTCGGTTTGGTAATGGCGGCCGGGTTGGCCTCGTACTTCCTCGGCAGTCCGCTCGGTGCGTTGCGTCGTTCGGACGATCGGAAGGATGATCTGTACTACTCCAACTACGAAGAGTACGCCGGACAGGATGGACAGAATGAGGAGGACGTGTTTGGGAAGCTGATCGCGGGTATGCCGGATCGTTCGTACTATCGGAACAATGCGGTCCGTCGGCGAACACAGGTGGCTGCCCAGCCGGTGCGAACCGGACATCAGTACTATCACGTGCAGCCGTACTCGGCCAACAAGTATCCGCACATTACGTACCGGAATCGGGCGTACGGTGGTACTGGTGGTCCGAATGCCCCGGAGACGATGTACACGAACGTCGGCCGTCCGGCACAGGGTCAAGGGCAGGTTCAGGTTCAGAATCAGGCCAAGTCTCAGAATGAGTTCTTCTACAACACGCCACCAACACCGTACTATCCGATGCGCACAGTTTCGGTCGAAGCGCCCAAGGTTGAAGTGCCTTCGCCCGTGTACAGCTCGTCCTCTTTCACAACGACGGCTAGCAGTACGGCCAATCCTTCAACCACGGATCCTTCAACGCCCAGTCCGGCAGCAGATCCTATGGTGGAGTCCGAACACGAGATGATGCCCCATCCGGAGGCGTACTCCTCGGAGCACAGTCCTGAGCATCATGCGCATTATGTCGTTGGTACGAGCTACTCGGACAGTATGCTGGACATGATCAATTCCGGCTCGGTGCCAGAGCATGGCCCACGAAGAAAGCGCCGTGCGCTCGAATCGAACGAAGATATTGAGAATGAGATCGATGTGGATGAGGATCGTCCGAAGGATATGGTGGCGGCATCGAGTCACTCCGGAGAGGTGACGGAAATGAGCTTCCCGGAGGAAGACACCGAGACTCCGACGACGACGATGGTGTCGGGAATGACGGAAACGTCCACCGACACGCTACAATACACTTGGGGTGATTTTATCCGAAACACGGTCGAACGAAAGGTCGCGATGGGCATCCATTTCCTGCAGCACGTCACACTGGACTTTCAGCGATATCTGAACGGTGTGCATGATCGGTTCCAGCAGCATCACAATCACACCGGCACGACTGAGGCCACACGGCACGGTCGGCATTAGGTGTGGACATTACAAACACACACACAACACCTCTGCAGGGTTCTGAACCACAGCCTATGGGATTGAGGATAGGGTTCTCGACACGAACGATCGTCGTCGTGGATCGCGGTCGACGTCATATCGCCGAGAGCTCTCTTCTGATCTTGTAGTAATCGAACCACACAGCCTCCTCCTCACACTGATATAAACGTTAAGCGCACGCACACCAACACACAGACACACGCACAAAGGAAGCCGTGTGGCCGTGGGCGACTGTTTATTATTTATTATTTCGCTCACAGCACCGTCACATCGGTGTGCGTTGTGCGTCATTTTATCTCAAAGGGATTTGAATGTCGGGAAGGAATTCATTGGGAAGATATTATCCGAAAAATAAAAGAAGAAAAGCGTGTTTTTGTACGTGTGCGTGCGTCTGAATGAGTGTGTGCGTGTGCGGTTTATACGCATTTATTTACAATCCGTCCACAGAAGCACATGGATTGGATGGTTTGCACAAAACGTTGATATACTATTTATATCTTATATTAAAAAAAAAAACAGTGAACACAAATAAAACAAAATAACATACAACCAATGGTTGAGACGTCGATACACCGTCCGTTCGTACACGAGATCAAATCCCTTTCCAAAACTAATTTTGTTTTAAATATATTATTTTTACGTACTACAGAAATAAATAATTTATCTCGCCTCTTACTTGGCTATCTGTTTGTCTGTTTTTCTTGTGTTGCCAATACAAATACAAAGGGTAGCAGCCATTTTTGCTTGTTGTATTATTTCTTCTTTCGACCAAGTACCATCGGTGCCAGAATGGCCATGGTGGCTGGAACCATGCCGGCACCAACGGCCGCCAGCACGGCCGAACTGTCCTGAGATGCATCGCGACGCATTAGTGAGAAAGTTTGCCCCGAAGTGGACACTGCTGCCGAATGTTTTTTCTTCTTGTGACTCACGGCATTGGATCCGGGATATTGTCCCTTGCGTTTGCCCTTCTGCTGCTGCTGCTGCTTGACCGCATCCTCAACCGTTTGCGTCGAGGAGGACACCTCGATCAGGCCGTTGTGTGACGTAGTCATATCGATCGCGTTCTTCATGGGCAACACCGTCAGCTTGACCGTCTGATGGCTGGTGGATGTCGCCGGTGAGAACGTGATCGCTCGCTGTCCGTGACGTCTCTTCGGGTATTGGTAGCCCTTGGTGGTGGAGATCAACACCCATTCGCCATTGCCACGATCGGGATACGATACTGGACGTACGCGCTCACTTTGTTGGCTGCCGTCGACACCGTATCCTCCAACGCCGGGACGATCTTGTGCGAGTTTGGGGAAATTGGCCGGACGTCCGTCGGTAATGATGTCCCGATTGGAGATGCTGGACGCGGGATTCGGACCCTGGTCGTGGTAAGCTTTCATCGCGTCGTACGGATTGTTCGTGTGGAGTTGCTGATCGTACCAGCTGTCAAGTTGTGGTTGTGGAGGCGATGTCGGTCTACTGCGATCTCCATCCGGACGATCGCTGTAGAGCGTTGCGATGGGACGTCTACGATTGTAGAGCGATTCGGTAGGAGCGACCGAGCTTGGTAGCCGATTTGTCGGTGCTCTATTGTCATACCCATAGTCATCGTCTGCTTCGCCGTGGTAGTAACTCGACGAACCGATCGATCCGGACGTAGCGACTGGTTTGTACTTGGGAGTTTCCTCGCTAGCTACTGCACCCGAATTCCAGCCGTACTTGTCGGCGTGTTGGAACATTGCCGTAACCTTACCGGGCGTGTTTTTGTTCAACTCCGACACCGAACCGGTGGCGTGCCACTTTGAGACCTTACTTTCCGACCACGGTACCGCTTCCAGGCTCACCCAACCGTCCTTAATGTTCCACGGGTGGTTTTTGTGGCTGGCTGATGGAGTTTGCGCCAGATAGCCACCGCCGCCGCCAACACCGCCTCCAGGGCCCGCCTCCTGGTACCAGCGCTTGTTGCCACCGCCCATCACGTGCCGTTCGTGTGTGTCGTTAAACACGAACTCGTCCTCCGTTTTGGGCTCATCCACCGGCAACCGTTCGTCGGTGCCGTTTTGACTCTCGGCCTGAATAGCATCCAGGTGTGGCTGCTTGTTTCTGTACTGATTCTCGTCCCCATTCGTGCCACCCGGCAACCCGGCGTTCTGGTTTCGGTTCGCACCGTTGTTGATCATCGTGATCTCGTTCAGCCGCTTTCTCGTGGCGGAATCGGCGTTCCGCAGCTTCTCCGAGTACTCTTTGAGAAATTTGTTCAGCAGCTCAGGGGAGTAGAGCGTTTTGCGGCTGCCAGCCGACTGTTCGGCAACGGTGGTGTCGGCAGCTGGTCTACTGATGCTTAGTCCCGTACTCGTCCGGAAGCTTGTCGTTGGACCACCGTTGGGCAGCTGCACCTCCTTGGGGAACGTGTCCAACGGTTGGCCATTGTGTGTGCCACGATCGTACGGATCGGTCGCTTCGATGATGGTGATCGGCTTCGAACCGGGCACCTCGATTTCGTACGTGGTAAAGTTCTTCGACGCCATGATCAGCTTCGGCGAGTTGGTAAAGTGTATCGTTTCTGCCTGAAGCCATCCGAACAAACACATCCACAACACACATCGGAACCTGCCACCCATTGCGATGGCTGCGTACTGGTTCGCAACACGTTCGTTCTCACACTCACACGAAGAAAAGTCGTCTATTCTTCTTTGCGTTCACTCGCAAGAATCGTTCCTAATCGCTCACGCAACAAATACACTCCGACACGCAGAGCCGTCCGCACTGTATCTCACTGTGTTCTGACACTGTCGCTGACACGTTCGCTCGCTCGCTTGTGTCTAATCAATACTCGCACCACACGCCCAGCCGACTGAAGTGGTGGTGACTGGTTGTCCTACTAATATAGTTGACTTTCCGTGGCACCGCGCACGCTTCAGGTGTGCGCGCGCAACCGCGGGAAAAATGGCATGCCGAGCGCAGCTGGCTGGAACGAGCAGCGCCAAGCATCAACATGGAGGCATCTCCTTCGCGGGCGCTGCCGGTGCCATTTCTCTCACCATACCTCTCTGCGTGTGTGTGTGTTTGTGTGTGTCCCAGCAAGGGTTAGTTCCATGGGATGGAAAGAAAGAAAATTGCATTGAACAAAACCCGCCCCAAAGGAGTGTGGAGCGTTGATAGAGGATGTTTGGTAACCGGGCGCATGACTTGCTGAAGGCGCCTACCACGGGCGCCCACCACGACGACAAAGCGCGCCTGATCGAAAAGGAAAAGGAAAAGAAAAAGAAAGCTCCCTTCATCACCCACCGGGGGCTTGCTGCCTTTTCGGAGAAAGAACTCGCAAACCCATGGACCCGAACGGTGGATCGGGGATCGGGAGAGAACTAATTTCAAAACCTTTCGCTCACCGGGCGCAAAAGGGCGTACACCGGCTTGCCGGTAAAGGTGAAAGTATTGGGAGGGAAAAAACCACGTAGCAGAACTTGCATGCCCCCGGCACAAGCGTGCGAGCCCTTTGTGCTGTGTGTAGACGGTGGCCGAGCTGCTAGCGAGCCGAGGACTAGCAAGGACTGTTTGCCGAGCGATCTAGCCGGTCTTGCTTAGAAATGGGAGCATTCGTTGACCTCCGGGCGCCCACTCACGTACGTGGAGGGCGTAGTGTTTGTGTTCGCGCTGCGATGGCCACAACCAGCGGTGAAAAACCTTCATTTTCTTGCCTACCGACAATGCCCCTTTTGAGAACCAGCTTAAAGGAAAAATCAACAAAAATCATCATTTCTTTCCATTCGCCAACCACGAAGGTTGATAAAATTATCAAAAAACAATTGCAATGCACATTTGCACTTGCTCTCACTTTTTTATTTGGAGGCGTGAAAAATTATGTCCACCAACCGACCGACCGGCTCCACTTTTTAGCGTCATGGAACTGTGCCGATTGTGTCGGTGCAAGATTGTGCATTTCGTACGATTCCGAACGGTAACGCGTGCGTCAAATCGTTCACGGTCACGGAACGCTGGTCTTAATGGTGACAATATTTACTCAACAACTCATTTATCCCCTGTTGCGGGCGTGTGTTGTGGGCGAATGCTGCTATGCTTTCACTGATCTTCCATATTGTTATCGAGTGTGTGTGTGTGTGTGTGTGTGTGTGAGAGAGAGAGAGAGGGAGAGAAGATGACGTACAATTATGCATGCTTACGATCTAATTGAAAATTGCACGTGATCATAATTCAATTCAGTGCATGCCGCATTTCAAGTACACATACGAATCAATGATACAAACACATTTTTGATTTATTAAGTGTTGTAAAATTGTTGAAAATAATACATAAAAAGTAGGCAATTTAAAAGAGCTGTAATCAGATAAGAAATGGTAATTTCTTTTCCAGCACTGCAGCTCTTTCGAGAGGAAAAAGTGGAATAAATCATCAAACACGCAAACTTCAAACAGAAACTTGTTGTTTTGATTTTTACTCCTAAATGTATGCAATGCACGAACAGCCATTTATCCAAGACACACTGCGAAGCTTTGCGTCTTTGCTTTGCAGCGCCATCTAGTGGCAACATGATGGAAGCTCGCAAGGAATGTATTTTCCTTCATGAATCATGATTTCTTTTGCTGGTTTTTATTTACTGCACGTGATGGTAAAGCGTTACAATTTAGAAGATAAGAACAGAAAATTAAATATTATATAAATAAAAACATGTAAATATTCTATAACTGTTGTTGCTGTTTTATAAAATGTTATTCAATTTAGTGTAAGCGGTATTAAATAAAACGCCTTACATTACAGCCATTTAACAGACATTCCTCAAAACGAAACGAGAAGGGACAGTGCACCGTGATAGCTGTGCCATCGAACGGAGTGACAAATAAATCATCATGACCATCCCTTGCAGCCGATGCTCATTCACTGTAAAACGATGCCGTAAGTATCGTTGCAATCGAACCCTAATCGAACGCCTCGCGAGACCAATAAACAATCGGACACGTGTGAGCGTGGGTAGTGCAGTGCAGCGAAGCGCCCAAAGGGGGCGAAGCGAGAAAGAAAGAAAGAAAGAAAGAAAGAAAAAAACGCGTCACAAAGGCGAACAAACAAAAAGAAAACATTCCGCGTAACTTTCACTCAATCGGGCGGACGGACTCGACACGAAAGTAATCAATAGAACCGGAAAATGGACGTGTTACTACTTTTACAACCCATCGGCAAAACGAAGGTGGAAGGTCCTAACGCGCCCGATTACCTATTACGAAACGAAAACACCAGCGGCAGCGAGTGAAGGGGGGGGGGGGGGGTGGATGCCGGGGAAGGTTGGTTTGATGTGGCTGACGGCGAAGCGACGCAGGGAAATAATTATCGGACGAAATATGCGTGAGAAATATGCTAACCACACGCCGGTTCACGCCGGAAACCATTTTTGCTGCAGGGTCGCGCGCCAAAGTCAACAAACCACCTCCCGCCCCCCCCTGCCCACCACCTTCTGTCCGCTTCGAACGATCGGTTAGGACCTTGCGGGGCGATCGTTCAAGCAGTCGGTTATGTTCGACGTGTTCCTATGCTTGTTCGTGTCCTGCCGACAGTTTTGACCAATGACCCACACGAAACGGACACTTTTAGGCCGCCACCGGCACCGGCAACCGGGCGTTGAAAGGCACTCATTAGGGCGCACAAGCACACCGGGCGGATGGCTTTGGGTCCGGTAATGAGATTACTTTTTTTTCCTTTGAAGAAAATGCACCAGTGCAAAGCGAGAAAAAATGCACCATTTTGCTAACGAAGCGTAAATGGGAGAATTAAGGCAATCACTGTTAGCCCTGTGCACGGAACTTATTGTGGAAAATTATGTCAAAAGTTATGCACCGACCGAAAGGGGGAAATGTTATGCATCAATTTAAAAAAAACAAAATCCCTTTTTTGGCATAACAAATCCACCCGTTGCACAGCATCGATCTCCTTGTTTGTTTGTTGGTTTTGTTCACCTTTTTGTAACCGCAACGATGCGACACATTTTTTCAGGCGTTAATCTTAATGGAACGCGGCTGCAAGGAAACGAAACTGCAGCCTGGGAGGGAGTGGGAACAATGATGCAATTGATGGGCCGAAACAATAGCGCCGGTGTGAATCGTCCTGCGATCGTGTGTCGCTTTCAATGGATGCACACCGATCCTTACCTTAGCGTGAAGTTACACGTGCTGGAGACCCTCCTCCCTCCCCCCATTTGGATGCGACATAATGCCGTTTGCATGTCTCGTTAATGCGCCTTACAATGACTGTCACTGTTTTTGCTTACCGAAGGGTATCATTCAGTGATGGGTGATTTTTGTGCATTATAAAATCGCTAGCAGCGTACAGCGATGCTCTTAATCGCACAGTGACTGTGGCTTGCGTACAGCCAACACGGACAGCGCGCAAACTTGTCGCAGCAAAACTTCTAAGTGTCTGGTCTGGTTTAAAGTGAGAGAGAGAGAGAGAGAGAGAGAGAGAGAGAGAGAGAGAGAAAAAAAAACATCTCCAACATTCCTTACTGCCCGTGGTGAAATGTTCTAACAATGTGCGGTGCAGCAACGTTCCCTTCCACTGTGGCAGTGTTGGTGTGCGTTTGGCTGTTCGCACCATACGCCAGCCCAATCGAGGTGCACGAGGATGTCAACGAGGGTCCACCGTTCGGTGCACATCTGCGCGTTAACGCGAGCATTCCGCATACCAATGCAACAGCATTAACCACCCTGGTTAATGAACGCAATGTAAATGACCTACCGCATGCCGACCCACCGCAACCACCTTACCACGACGGCGAGCAGTCGAGTTCCACGAGCGGCACGGGCGGACTGCTGGTTGCAACGAATTTCACCACATTTCCCAGCAATCATAAGCAGCATTCCGGTGTGAGCGCAGTGCACGGCCAAACGTCATCGCCATTAACGACGGAAGTTGTTGCAATCGCTGGCATAACTTCCTTCGTCCCTTCCTCGTCACCGGCACCAGCTTCCACCGTTCGGCCATCGGTGCCAACCGCAACGCCGCAACCTGCCGCCGGGTTGTCGTCCTTTCGTGCCGCGTACGTATGCAAAGAAGCTACCGGGGGGGGTGTCGTTTTGATTTCTCCCAAAGCCAATGAATACACAATGGACATGGGGGGGTTGAAGCGCGTGAAGCGAAAGGGGAGGGGTGGAATTTCGCGCATTAATACGCGGATCTAACACGCGCTCGATACGTTTATTATTTCATCCCGCATCAACTCCAGCGCAAGCAAACCGCTTCCCAAGCCGATTTGTTTGCTCTCATAGTGTCGAACGGGAAATTCGCATCAAGTTTTGCGATCGGTGCGATGTTTTGGTTACTTTCGGTGATGTTTCAATTTGTTGTTTCGTTTCTTCTCCGCGCTGTGAAACAATATACCGTTGCGCTCGATGTTTCAATCGAGCACGTGATCGTGATCGTACAAAACACGAGAAAGGATAAAACAACACACACACACACACACACGATGCTGAAGTTGGTAAATTGCTTGCCAGTTCGCCACCCAGGGAGGCATCGCGCCACATTCATGGCATCGCATCGCGGAAGATACAAAACAGCTCACCTGCGACGCGTACAGTACGCATGCGGTGTTAAATGGATTGCGTGTATCGCGTCTCGTGCATGTGTGTGTGTGTGTGTGCGGTGTTTTTGTTGTGTTGTGTTGGAGCGGTAACGAAGCAAAGCAGAAAAAAGCACACGCACACACACACACACACACACACGCACGCAGCGTAACGATGGAGAAGAGCAAGTAGGCAAACACCAAAGAAAGACATCATCAAGTGGGGCCGTAAAGAAAGTGATACACTTTCACTGTTATCGCAGTAGTCGCTGCGTGCTGCTGAGGCGGTGGTGTATGTAACAACAATCGTGCTTGTTTTCTTGATGGAAACAAATATTACAGTACCAATTCTCTTACAAATCAAATTATTTTTATACATTTTTTACATGTTTCAAACATTTTTTTTTTTTATAAAATTCTTCCTACGAATAAGTGAGATTATTTTTTTCCTCGCTACCAAAATATACATACACCACTGCCTCAACCGATCGCAGATTTGAAGGTTTGGACCAACGAACGGCACAGCAACAAAAAAAAAACAAAAAAAATCACCCCTAAAAAAAGCAGCCCCCGCGGGCGTTTTCGTAACATTTTCATGCTTTTGCTACACTGCCCACGAGCCAGGAATTTGCTGCACGATTGCGAGTGTTTTCATTCCAGGAATGGGATCCTCGCGCCCAATAACGCCACTCCGGCAAAGCGTGCTGGAATGCAAAACAAAACCCATTGAATGTGACGGCGATGCTGTTGGAATAGGCAAATACATTTTTTTTGTTTCTTTTTCTCCCATTTAACGTTAATCCAATGAAGAAATGGTCCTTTGTATCCTGGCCGTGGGACTTCGGCGATCGTGAACGATCGTGCTGTTCAGCACCAAATATCCGGCTACCGGAAGCGACAGCTTTATGCAAGTGCTGCACCACAACGCAATGTCACCAGTGGGAGGTAGGTCGATTGCAAAACAGAAAAAAATGCATCCATTCGAGAACCAAATCAATCATTTTACGCGTTTATTATCGATCTTTCCTTAGTTCCGAGGGACGATTTACCAAGGAGTTTATCCCATCGCCCGAGGTGATACCATTTTTCAACGAGGAAAACACTGCACCGGGCAGTGCAACGACCGGCACGGTAGATGCGCCCTATCCTACCGGACTTTCCGACGGTGACTCACGGTGGTATGCCGGTGGTATGGGACTTTCGTCGAGTGGGTACGCTACTAAACCACCGTCCACGTCATCGGAAGAGTCCGGCAAATGGGACCACAAGTACACCTGGACGACACCATCGTTGCGGCACCAGCAGCAACAGAATGTGCAGATAAAATTCCCACAGGACGCTACACCACATTTCCCATCGCCCAAGGGCAAATGGAAATGGATACCGGAGGAGGAGAACGAATCAACCGAAGGCACCAAAAGCCAACGGCCGAAGGTGTCCGAAACGCCATTTTCTTCGACGGGATCGTTTGAGGAGCACCCGTTTGGACGCCATCAGTACGTTTTGCCGACGCCGGCCAAGAAGCATCCTTACACGTTCGATCGCACTCCGACAGAGGGCGCTTTTAGCGTTGATCCTGCGATCGTCAGCAACAGCAGTAGCGTTAGTAGTGGTGTTAGCAACAGTGCCGTTAGTACAGAAAGCAGCGAAACAAGCAATGGTATTGGTGGGCTTACGGATGTGAAGCTAATCGGCAAAGAGGACGCTCATCTCAAAGGGTAAGCACGCGTACCAAGTGTCTGTCGTACACCTGTGTGCGCTGGTGGCAAATGTCAAACTAATTATCTGCTTCTCATCCGCGTGCAGCGTTTCACCGTGGAAGAAAATCATTCACGTTCTGAGTGCAGCCATTCCGATCGGGTTGCTAATATCGGCACTCACGCCACAGGTCGTTTACATCAACCCGAACGCCACGCAGTAAGTACACCGAGCCGTGCTTTAAAAGTGATTTTTGTTGTTGTTGTGTTTTTGCTGTGTATTGTTTCCGATGCCGTAATGGCCGTAGCATTGTCGTGCTTTTCTTGTTTGCTGTTGTTATCTTACTGTTGCCGTCTGCCGTTTTTGGCACTGCGCACAGCAATTATTATTTGCCGGCACTGAAAAATGGGCTCCAGCCAATTTTCGCCAACTTTCTGGCGTAATTTCGTCTTCACCGATGGGCGGCAAATGAGCTGCGGTACACACGGCGGCGAATTCACCGTGCTGAGATTATGTAGTGCGTCGAAAGAAGAAAGGTGAAAATTGTGGAAACAATGCGAAGCATCGCAGCAACAGCAGCAGCATCAGCCGTGAATACGGGCAAACAAGCACATGTGGAAGGTGTACCGTACGTAAGCTAGAAGATATCACAGCCTACTTTACGTCGCGCTTATCCACGCACACATACTCATGCATGCATACTCGCCTGAAGTGTGTGTGCGTGTGTGTCTCTAGAGAGCGCGTCTTTCGTGCCGCGGGCCAGTAGCAACGGTCGGTTTGTTCGACGAAAGTGAAAACGTGTTTCCAGAGCCCGCCTGCCACTCCACACTTCTCCCCTTTCTTCTTCGTTCCACTCTTGTTGTTGTTTTTTTTTTTGCATCACTGCTGGTACTGCTGGTGGAGATTTTCGCTTTTTCGCTGTGTACTGCCGTGCACATTTCTTCGTCATCGTGGCCGTGCGCCTTTGGCATGTTACATCAGTTATGAAAGATGAATGAACCGCGGAATGAGCGCGCCACACGATGACGTTGAGGCGACGACGATGCGCTTCACGATGCAATGGCGCGTGGAAATGTATCGCACATACACCGCTACACACACCTGTTGTGTGGGATGCATTTAACCTCCAAGGGGTTTTGGGAAAAGTTTGGGCCACGGATCCCACGCTCCACGTGTGTCCAATCGCAATTTATGGCGCGGTCACGGTTAAGGAAAAAAAACATCAGAGAGTGTAATAAGTGAGGTTATCTTCTCACAATATTAGTGTGTGTGTGTGATAACAGGTCATAACCCCCTGTAGTTGTAACAACATTACTAGGGCTGACTCTAATCTTTGTAAAGATTACTCAGGATCGAAGATGTGTCTAATAGAACCCCTTTTCTGAACAGAAAAATCATGTTAACCTTATTTGTGGTTTGAGATTTGAACCATAGACTTCCCTATCAGCATACCAACCACGATGAAAATTTGACCATCAAGGACGCTGTAATTGGATCGCTAAAACTCTCTCTTATTCGAATGAAATCGAGTTCATATAAACCGTTTCGACGTGTTTTTTTTTAAAGAAATGGATGAGTTATCGTTCTTGCGGTTTACTTTCCATATTATTTTTCGTTCGTAGACCACCGATACAACTACAGACACCGACACCTGTCAGCGGGGCCAGTTTGTCCGGCACGGGCTTACGGCAGCGCAATCTCGGACAGGATGTGCCACGGTTCGTTCTAGCCCAGCGTGGCCTCGGTGCGGATCCGGTGGCACTGGTCAAACTGCTCCGCAAGCTTAATGCGCTCGAGCAGCGCGAGTCGGCCCGTACCGGTTCGCCCGCCGACGACGTGGAGGGCATGAACCGTTTAATGGACACCGGCAAGCTGCTCGGCTGCGACTGGAAGCTGCTCTGCCAGCTCGCCCGCCAAGGAATGTCCGGCCCGGGCACGGATGCGGTGCACAAGATGCTGTGGAAAATTGTCAGCGAGTAAGTAGTGGTCGCGTTGGGGTACACACGGATGGTATTCCGGTATTCCCGGTCGGCCGCGTGTTTGCTCATCGCATTCATCACTTTCACTGTTTCACGGCTTTCCTCGGCAGGACACCATCGGAATGGACGGGCCGGCTCGGGCTGGAGGAGATCTTCCGCATCATACGGGAAGGTGATTGCGATCGGTTGCAGCGCACCTGCGACCAGGACACTTGACGACGGGCCGACACGGGCGAAACGATGGTGCAATAAAACAACCAGCCAGCAAACCACGCACGCATAACCGCACGTAGCGCCCGGGGCATCGTTTTAACAAAGCGAAAGTCAATAAAGTGCATCTCCGAAGCCATCGGGAGAAGCCGCCGGTAAAGTGCAACCGCAGCGCAATAAAAAAACACACACACGGACGGAACGGAGAAATTAATTGTTTATCTTGACCGGGAATGTGTGATGGCACGAGATGCTTCTGCGAGAAGGGAATCTTAAAGTGGCTAGCATCACACCGTGTTGCTTTGTATCGGCGTGAGTTTGTAATTGTTGTTTGTTTATAAATAATAAATTCCTTTCATTTTAATAAATCACCATCCAAACAGAGGTGCAGGAAACAATAATCCACCAATTGTTAAACCCATTCATCATTAGCATAAACAGAGGCAACAAGAAGCAATAAATAATTAATTAGACATTTTGTTAATCGATAACGGTCCCTTCTGCGGCTTTCGGGCGCTCTGTGCATACTGATTTATATGACGATTTATTAACATTCATCTTCACCATGCCGAAGGGTTTGCCGAGGGCCCCTTTTTCCCTGGGTGCTCATCACCACCCATAATTACTGCTGTGAAATCGCGCCTGTAGCTTGCCGAGAAAAGCGGGCNAGCAGAGGTGTAGAAAACAATAATCCACTAATTGTTAAACCCATTCATGATTAGCATAAACAGAGGCAACAAGAAGCAATAAATAATTAATTAGACATTTTGTTAATCGATAACGGTCCCTTCTGCGGCTTTCGGGCGCTCTGTGCATACTGATTTATATGACGATTTATTAACATTCATCTTCACCATGCCGAAGGGTTTGCCGAGGGCCCCTTTTTCCCTGGGTGCTCATCACCACCCATAATTACTGCTGTGAAATCGCGCCTGTAGCTTGCCGAGAAAAGCGGGCTGGCAGTGATTTATAAATTAGGGCCACGGTGGTTCACAAGTTATGGCAGCAAAGCATCCACCACTCGACGGCTGCGGACGACCGTCCCGCGAGGTTGGCACTTCCCGATTAGGAGTGTGATTTTTCGGTTTGTTTCGGACCCCGTGCGTACGACTTCCGCACTCATCGAATGGCCAAAAGAAGGAAAAAAAAACATAAATACCCATCATTATGAAACGCTCGCTGAGTGGAGCGTAAATGATATCATTAGCCAACTGGTAGTGATAGGAACAAGTGTGCGCACTTCTGCGCATCATCCACTTGTTCCGTCACGCGTTCAATTGAACCACCAAAAAATAAACTAAAAAACACCCCGGAAAGCCACAGACGGATGGACGAAAAAGCAAACATCGATCGTTATCGACAACGCGCACTTTGCATTTACAATAGCTCACTGTTGCATAATTCGATCAGGTGGTTCCATTCAATCGGATGCGCACAGTTGGAGGACATAAGGAGATCGGCCGGTCCGGAAAACATTCAAACGCTGCTGGCCAGCAATGACGGAACGGAGCGGAAGCACACACACTCACACACACATACGTATGGCACCGTGAACAATGTGAAAGAGCAATAGAGCACATGGGCGCGCACGCGGTCTGCGGAAAGCGGCAGTTTCGTCGCTTTACTTTCAACGCAATCTTTCGTTCCGTTCCCGATCGTTTGCCGGCAGCTCGGGGAGTGGGGAGCCCGATTCCGATGGCAGCAAAATGGCAACTTTCTTTCGCGCGCTCGTGCGCCACTCG
The DNA here is from genome assembly GCA_018908115.1 of Anopheles rivulorum. Lineage (NCBI taxonomy): Eukaryota > Metazoa > Arthropoda > Insecta > Diptera > Culicidae > Anopheles > Anopheles rivulorum. Next base: position 24,441,209 of record STHB01000004.1, read on the forward strand.
ATCGCATCCACACACACACACACACACATGTGAGCAAATGGGGGGGAAGGCGTTCCACCTTCACACGGTGCTTTCTCCAAACCCTGGGCCATCCCCCGACGGACCACGGGGTGCTCGTTTCGGGCCAACAAACACACGAGACAAAAGGCGCAGCTTCCTTTTCCCTCTCGTTTCTTTTTTTCCTTTTTTGCTTTGCGATGGTATGGCTGCGCGGAATGATCCACGATCACATCCCCTTTCTCCTCTCTCAGTCCCCCCCCCTCCCTCCCCCTTTTCACCACCATCAACTTCAACGATCGGGGAGATGCAATCCTTTCATTCGCTTCGCAAAGATGCACTTCCAGCGCTATTACGTTATTCAATCTCACCCGCTTACCCGATCGAGGAGGACTGGAGAGGGAAGAGGGCGGAAAGGAGAAGGGAGGAGTATGATCGGTGGAAGAGAAAGAGAGTTTCGTCTTCGCGTTGAGATTTGGAGACTTTTAATTTCCCTTCGCAAACCGTGGCGGAGTGAAGGGTGTACCGGGCAAGCGAAACGTACAGTACGTCTCCCCACTACGAAACCGGCGTACAACACTAGCTGGCTGGCTGGCTGGCTGGCTAGGTTCGGTTGGCACCGGGATCCACTACGAATCAGTATCAAACTGAGCGCTCGACGCGACGCACGACGAACCCCGACAAAACAATAAAGTCCCACGCTGATAAAGCCGACGGAATTCCGGTCCGGATTCGAGCGATCCTTTCGAACGGATACCCGACTCCTGCAGCCAGCAAACACGCAATTGTTGCTGTTGTTGCAAAAAAAAAAAAATAATAGCAAGAACCGAAACCATCGAAGCTACAAAGAAAAAGAAAAAGCGAGCAGTGTTACCCGAAAATAGTGTTATTTTTGTACCAGTGAAAAATACTCTACACCTATATTGCGCGGAAAACAATATTTTAGTACAGTCCAACAGTAAAACAAGTGTGTGTGTGTGTGTGCGAGTGGTGTGCGTGTATTTTGGTGGCCACTATAAAGTATGTTTTTGCATATAAATATGATTTAGTAGAAGTAGTACTAGTTGTAGTAGTAGTAGTAGTAGTTGTTAGTACACATTAAATAAGATTCTTCCATAAAAGCGCCATAAAATAGCGAGCTATAAAGTGATCGTCTCCTGTGACAGAACGGCCATTATGGCAGTTGCTGTGGTGTAAACTCCTGGCAGCGCGTTTAGAAAATTACGTGACCATTTCATCATACCTTCACCGGTCGTTCACACACCGGTACAGCTGGGGAACTTTTTGTTTTTCGCCCGCAAACCACAGACATAATCGAGTGTGGGAGTAGCGCTGTTTTGTTTTGTCGCCATTTCTCCCCGCTGTGGCCGTGGCGGGCTGGATTACATTCATCTCCCGGTACCGGTACGGAACTGAACTGAGCGGAGGAATTCAAAAACAAAAACACAAAAAAAAACAGCTTGCCAGCAGCAGCGACGAATGTGAAAGTGAAATAATACCGGAACAGCCGGAAACGGTCGGAACAGGGTGCGAGAATGTCTGAACGTTGCCCGAATCCGACCGGCCCATCGAAACGATTCCAAATAGTGAATAATTACGGCATCGAATCGTGCGAATGGAGAGAAGCTGAAGAGAAGAGACAAAACTATCCCCCCAAATCGATCGAACGCGATCGAGTATCGGATGCAGATCGAACGGTTTTCCCAAACAGCGCGCTTGTGTGTGTGTGTGTATGTGTTTGTGTCTGAGTGTGTCTGTTTGTTTGTGTCTCCAATATTCAAATGCACATTAGGGGTAGCCGATGGCGCAATCGATCGGCTGGCGTTCCAACAGAGGGAGTGTTTGTGAAATGGCACTTTAAAGATGCAGTGGCCCGGCGCTTGTAACACGCAACACCGGGATATTGGGGAAGCATGAATGGAGGAGAAGGGGGAAAGTTAAAATCTTTAGCCCCGGACCAGACACACCGGGGACGACGTGTGCACAAATTCCCCCCTTTCCCCTCCCCTTTTCCTCCCTACCTCCTCCCCTTGCCCCACATCCCATCGGTTTGGGAAAGTACATTTAAAAGCCAGAGTCGTCGAGTGGTGTGAGCGGAATCGGGAATTTCGGTACCACAGTGATTAATTTGCTGCACTTTTACACCAGTCGCGACCATTTGGACTTGCGAGCATTCAAACGGCGCAGCATGTGAGAAGAAGCAAACAGAAAAAAAAACTAAATGTAAATTTTGTACATTTTAGAAATTACTTTCCTACCACGGTCGGGAACATCTCGTACGAGCGGTGGCATTTCTCTCCTTTTGATGGTCCTAATAACACAAACTATGGCAATATTAATATATGAATTAATTGCACCGTTAAGTGGTGCCATTTTGATAGCAAACCAATTTGCAGCTCGATGAATATGTAATCCACTTCCAGCGGAGGCACCGAGTTTGTCAACTTGGCTCAAAAGGTTCGCCGTTTTCACCACCGTTGCAGTCTTTCGTTCGCTTGCCAAAAAACGTGAAACTGATCTAGTTTATACGGGGCCCGTCCACTTTGAAGACGGGCGATGCATATCGCGGATAAGGTTATCATTGGATTGTGTTAAGGATACCACTGCCCTTTCCCCCCCCTCCTTTTCTGTCCACTTTTGTGGGTCACAGTGTGGTGTCTGCGAAACTTGAGCCGAAACGGAAAAAAAGGGAAACGGGGTCTCGAAGGAAAAGAAAGCCCATTACGGGGACCTGACGCACACGCATACGCAAGGTGTCTTTCGCTATGGCAAAGTACCATACCACCGGAGGTGCGTCAGGTTCATCACTTTCACGTGCGACACGTTCGCGGTTCGCGGTGGTTCGAAGGTGCCGAAGATAACTGCATAACGTAACAGTTGAGTGGCGGTATCGGCAAAGGCCAGCGATATTACATGGTCAGCGAAAAAGACGAAGAAGGAGAAGAAGAAGAAAAAGAAGAAATGCACACACACACAAGCGCGAAGAGATAGGCACACGCGCATATCTTGGCTGCTGCTGTTGCTTCGGCGAAGAAATGCCGGTACCAATGAGCCTTTGCAAATGGGAGACGGGTATGGAGGGTGATGTGAGGGGCGAAGGAGAGAAGGGGAGGGGGGGAGGAACGCTTTGGAACGCGCGACCCAGCAGCACAACACTCATGCTGCTGGAATGCCGCTTGGAAAACGGGTGGAAAAGGCAAAATGAGATAAATAAATGAATTCAAGGCGATACTTTCCAAATAAAAGTGAAATTCAACAACGAGCCTCGAGCCACGAGTGTATGTTAGAGTGTGTGTGTGTGTGTATGTGCACCCTCCCAGGCTGGTGCTTTTGCGCAATGGATGTGTTCGGTGTTCGCCCGCAAGGGATTTGGAGGTGCAGGGGGGAGGGAGGAAGGGAGGACCGAGCGAAGGATGGTTGGAAGTATTTTGCAAAAGCAACAAGAGAAAAAAAGCACACACACACACACACAGGCAGACAGGCAGTCGATCAGGGTGACGTATCGCGAAAGCTCTCCCACACTGTACGGTGTTTTCAAGACAAAAACCAACCCGAGAGCAAAACCGATAACAATTAGATTGTAACGGGCAGGGGGGGGGGGGGCGAAGATTGGCCAAACGGTGGTGGTGCCCACCCGCCTTATCGAATCGCAATTTCCTTTTCTTACCTTGCTCTCGTTGTTTTCCTCTTTTTCTTTTCGTATTTTCTTTCCACGTAAAATCCCACCCACCCGTCCGGACCCACACCCCACACAGGAGGAAAAAGGAGCCGAACCGAGGAAACATGCTGTTGGTGTTCCAGCTTCTGCAAAGATGACCGTTTCGCCGGTGCTGGAGAGATCCGATTTCCTGCACATTGTAACCAGTCCACACCATCCCGGCCGAGTATTTGGTGCATCGGCGTAGCTGCATTTGTGCGAGTGTGCAGTCTGTGTAAAGAGAGAGAGAGAGAGAGAGAGAGAACACGATAGTGAGTGCGTGCTTGTGTGTGTGTGGTGCATGTGTGGCGAACGTTTTGGAGAGGAATTAGAAATCGAACTAGGCGCCGTACTAGTGCTGCCACCTGCAAAACGCTGTGCCCGAAGAAGAAAAGCCCGAAAAATCATATCGCGCGTGCATCACAGCACACTGGTTGGGTGGAAAACGCGTGACGAGCAAATACACAGGGAAAACCAACCAACAACGAACTGCCAGTAATAATTAAGCTGGCAGGCTGGAACTGGAGCGGCACGCGACGAAGCGAAACCCGGTGACAAGCGAGGAAACAATCAATCTAACCGTTGGCTTTTATCGAACAATCAGAGCTTGACGTTTTTATCCGATCCCTCCGCCAAAGTGCCCGGTGGTACGCCCGCGTACGCGACTCTAGTTGGCTGGTGGTTTGTGTGTGTTTTTTTGCCTTTCTTTCGTTAGTTTCCAGCAAACGACGCCTTGTTGATTTCTAAAACGATCGAGCGGAAAAAAGCGAGCGACACTGCGCGTGGAAATTTCACCACGCCACGCGGTCGCTAAAGGACGCTCTCGATTTCGGCTGGCTGGCTGGCTGGCAAGTCCGGGACACAGTCAGTACGCGGCATCCCGCTGAACAGAAATGGTAAGTGTACTTGGCAGCGAACTCATCCCACAAACGACGTCCGTGTCCCACTAGACGAGCGAAGATCCTTTTTGCGTGATCAATTACCATTCTGGCAAGCAAACGAGGTACGGCTCGTTGACAGCAAAACGGGTCACAACGTCACAATGCGATCGGCCGTGGAATCGATCATCGCTCAAATTGGCCGTCAACCGTTGCCGGACGATTGATTTTATCGCAAGCACGGGTGAAAACTCATCGATTGCGTAAGTCTCAACTGGGGAAGGGGAGAGAGAGAGAGAGAGAGCGTGGAAGGGAAGAAAGGATGAAAAGGGAGGGGGGGAGGTATTCCCAGCGATCCCCCCTCTGTGTTCTCTCTTCCTTCCTCTGTGTTCCCCCCCCCCCTCCCACCCAGACTGTCTTTATCGGAATTCGCGGCCACGGCTGACTGGATGGGTGGTTGGGTGGGCGCGAGCGAAAAAAAAAACTTTCACGAAAAGCCATTGCCATCGGGCAGACAACCGGGCGGTGCAGGCCGGCGATCGATCGCTCGTAACGATCGGTGCTTGCAGCTGATTAGTGATTATTTCTCTGTCGACTCCGTGTCTGTTTTCCGTTTGTTCGCCCCTTCGTGCGGCGTTGTGCCTTGTTCGGCGAGGGTAAATAACATCGCCGGAATTGCTCGAAATAAGACATTATCGCGTGAAATGATAGGGCTACACGGGGTCGGGAATGGTTGGGAAAATGAGGTGGTACAGCCTCTTGGTGGTTGGAAACCGATATCGGCTTTCGGTCTTTAAATTGCCACTGAAGGAAGCTCATGTTCCACCGAGGGGTGGAAGTGTGTGCGGGGAGAGGGGGTTAGGGTGTTGGGTAAGGGTTTAAGCTTCACTTTGCTGTGCTTAGTATCTAAATCATTGGCTTTACTAGAGTACGCTGTTTGGCTGTACTTTGTCTATTAATTTTTCAATTGTATTTATATTGTTTAAATCAATCAATCATTAAATGAATATTGTTTGATGCTGTAATTTCAGTATGATATTTTTCTCATTACGCGAATACTATTATTATCATCTCTTTCCTTTCGTTGAAATCTCTCGTCAAGATCGTTGAAAAAACAAAGATCTTGAATATTGTTGATTGAATTTAGCTTATTGGACAATAACCGTTGAAGATCTTCAATTATTTCAACTTTTTTACACACCTTTTAACCAAAAGATGATCCCCAATCATGAACTTTAAGCTCAAAGTATTAATACTAAGAACACGGAGTACTAAACTAGAAAAATGATAGTTGGGAAAACATTATTTCCTTTTTTTATGGTTTCATTTACCATATCATGTTCTTTCGATATCGGAAAATATGAAACCTGAACCTTCCGGCGGGATTGAGGTTATGTTTGAAAGTTAAAGTATCGAATGTTATGGTTAGAAAATGAAAAGAAACTCCTTGTAACTTACTTATCATTAAATAAGGCACACAAATAGCTTTAATTTACTTTCAATTTCATCTTCTTTGCAGACGTCATACATCATAACCCTGGCCACCGTTGGCTTACTGTTTGTCGCCGCATTGGCAAACAGTGAAACCCAAGCGAACGGGCAGGGAACGGTGGTCTTCACCAAGCTCGACGCACTGTCCGCAACCCGCAACACATCCGCTCCGGTGGAGCGAACGAATCGCACCAGCTCGGAGCAAATGGCGAAAGTACGGCCGGCCTACACACGGACCGAGCTAAAGGTCTCCCGCAGTCTTAACCCGGACAACGTGCAGAAGCTGAACGTACGCTCCAACAATGGGCGCATGGTGCAGATTATCGTAAAGAAGCGCAATGGCATGGAGCTACCGATCGGTACTGTGACAGTCACGCCAAGCAGTACTACGACCGGCAGTACCAGTCAAGCCATTGTCCATGCCTTTTCGCCATCTCCCGCCCAAAGCCACGTGACACCGTCCCGAATAGCTGGCAACTATCGTCTGTCGGCTGATTCGGCACCGGAATCGGTGGACATTATCAACGCGTTTCTCGAGCACGTGAATCGTATCGAGCGGCCGCCGCGATCCTTCTACGACGATGATCATGGTGCGATGAAGAACGATCGCCGTCCGGTGCGCATAAAGGTGAGTGACGAAACGGTGCAGGAGAGCCGAGTGCCACCGCCCGTAGTCATCAGCTCGGATGCGGTGTACATGAAGGACGGCGGACCGGTAAAGACGCACAAACGGGGCCGTTCGATGCAGGAGATTGGCGCCGACGGTATACCGGTGGTGCATGGCATCCGTGTGCCGGACGACGAGTCCGACAAGCGCCAGGTGTGGCGAAATGCACGCGTCATCAATGGTGAGCTGGTGCCGTACGAGAAGGGCCACGTGCCGACCAAGCTGGAAAACAGTGGCGACATCTACGGGCAGCTAATCTTTGCCAAACCGTCCGGCAATGGGGGACGTTCCGGGTTTGGTTCGCGCCAGCGCAGCATCGGACCGTTCACGACCGCTGACAACTTCCAGCCGAACGATGGGCTGGCGAAGAGCTTTGGACCGTTCAGTGTGGAGGATAACTTGCACACGGGGTCGATCGCGATCAACGCCAATCCGCCGAAGGTGACGGGAAATATTGGACCGTTCTCGAGAGCTGATAACTCACGCCCCGTGCCGAACGGTCGATTGGTGGAGTATCTGCGCAAAATCAACGAGGAAGAAAGCCGTAAGCATTACCCGCAGATTGTGAGTCGTGCCAACTTCAAGGAGGATGCACTGGCCGAAGTGCCCAAGATTCAGCGCCGCATGCTACAGAACCCGGGCAATCCAAACTATCCCGTGTCGCAGCTGTACTCCGTCAATGGACCGGGAGTGCCGCAGAACCAGGAGAAGGAGCTGGAAGACACCCGGAAGCCGGTACTGCAGTACGCACATCCCGAGCTGGGTGTCCAGCCAGCAAAGTCTGTGCCGCCGGAGCGCAAACCAACGAAGGCGATGAAGAAGATCATGAACGTGCAGGACTACTACAGCAAGGCGGCACACAACGATCACTCGCCATACGCGATCGAGCCGGCCATGAGCTCGAAGGATTACTACGATCCACCGCAGCCGGTCAAGATGCCACGTCCTCCACAGTACGAGAACTTTAAAGGTCCCTCGACGTACCCGTACAACTACGGCTACATCCGGCGCGTCAAGCACGAGCGGCCATTTTGGGCCAAAATTACCGATCAGATGCGGGAAGGGCTCCAGAGTGGGATTTCCACCGTGCAGGAGTTCACCAAGCCCGTCCTCGAGCCCATCGTCGAGGCCGGACAGAAAATCTCCAAAAATCTCGGACTGGTACGAAAGGCTGACGAGGCTCAGGACAAGGTTGGCGTGGTGGTGGCACCAGCTACAAATTCAATTATACTCCCGGCTCTAGGCCTGATGGCCGGTGGTGCGGCTCTCGGGCTCGGAGCGGTCGCTGTGGGCCGTTTTTTCGACATGGGTCTGCTGCGTCGATCGGGCAGCGAGTTGTTACCCTTCGACCTGGACGATCTCGAGCACAAGCGAGCGCTGGAAGCGATCCAGCAGCAGCAGCAGCACCAGCAACGCTACCAGAACCAGTACGATGTGATGTTCGTGAACACGCCGGACGAGCGTGAGTTTGCCCGTCGCTCCAAGCGTTCGATCGCACGCAATCCGTTCGAAGAGCAGGGCCTGCAGGATGTGGGCCGCGAGACTACCAGCTCGTCGCGGACCCGTTTCGAGCAGCAGCTTCGCGATACCGACTGGAAGAATCCTTCCTGTGCCAAGCTCACCTTCTGTCGCGTGATGATCCAGCAGGGCGCCGACGATATCGTGCTGATGGAGAAAAAGATGTACACTATGCTAGATATGTAGGTGTCGCACCTGTCACATCTGAAGATCTAAAGTTCCCTCTTTAACCTGCTCTTTCTTCTCATTTCTTCTCCAACAGGATGCACCCGGCACTGGCCGCCAGTCTTACCGATCATCTGTCGGAAGTGACTGACGCCATCCGGCAGAATGATTGCACACGATTCGTTTGCCAGCAGCAAACACGATCCTGAACACGAGCACACTCTTTCGAAGCACATCTGCGGATCCAACAGCGGTTCATGCATTTCTTCACAGATAGAGCAACGTTTAATAACACTTTCGGCGTAATAGTGAAGGTGAAGGTGCGAGTGGGAACAACATGGGCACTCCATCCATTGGCAAAATCCTATTAGTTATATAGCGAAGAACTGAGAACAGTGTGCGGCGAACACCCGATCGTACCACTGTGTCCCCGGCTCGGTCCGGTTAATGTTTTGTGCGTGTTTTTTAGACCATGTCTGTATTTTATATTAAAATAGTAAGCATCGATGGCATGCGATACAGAGACGGCAGAGATAGTTAGATCGCGACCCTTGTCCACCCGGAACGAGGGTCGCACACGTAGGGCGTAAGGACGTTTAGCGCAAGTATGCAAATCATGTTACCTTTATCTGTCTCTGTTCCGCTGAGCAAGCTGAGCCCGCGTGGAAGTAATGGAAGTAGTAGTCTAAACACTAATTTAGCTGTCAAACGTAATCAAAATCGAGAATCGAGAAAACAAATCCCGTTTTATGAATATTTGTTACTTGACATTTACACACTTATCTATACACACTTAAACACACCGACACACCAACCAATCCCTTATGTAAGTAATAGGAGGAGAGATTTGATTTCGTGTTATGTATGTCCGCACTTGTACATACACCAGAGCATCATATGCCAAAGGAAAGGGATATAACTAGGAGATATATAACCAGCAATCGATGTTGATTGATTGCAAAAGGGCAACCAAGGCACTATTTTCGAGCAAATCGCGTGCCTATCGTTGATCGAGAAGATTTCGTTCGTTAAGTGACAGTAGTACACGGTGCGAGTGGTGCATCTAAAACGAGATTCTTATTAAACTTTTGTCGTTGTGTAACGTCCGTTGTAAAGGGAAGTAGTTGTGGAAAATGATAGATAATTAGCAGAATGTACGTTATTGTTTGCATTGGAGAGGATTTTATTGTATGCAAAACATTATTTAATAAATTATTTACTACATGAGTTTGATAAATTATTTGAGTGTGTGTGTGTTTTTTTATTCGTCACAGATGAGCTCATCTTGGTATTGGTGTTTGATCTATTTTAGATAACTATTTCGTATCATTAATACATTAAGCACGGTAAATCAAAAGCTTCAACACATAAATATCAGTTACAAGACACAAAAAAACCCAACCAATAGTGAACATACCCTAGGAAGGCATTAATTTTCTTTCTTCTGTTAAAGATTGAAAGGGAAAACCGAAATCGGAAGATCACTTTAAACTTTCTACACATTGTCCCACAAGCAAGATTACAAGTGGTTCGGCTCATTTAACATACCATTATGCAATCATTGAGACAAGAGGGGAGTGTGGCTTACGCCTCAATCAAAGGGCTCCACGGCATGGCACCAATTTGGGCAAAATTGTCATTGTCTACTCAAAACGAAGGCACATCACTTATCGGATAAATGATTTAATGCAGCAACAGTTTAAAGGTGAAATTTATTACACGCACATAGATAAGGTTTCTTTGTGTCAGCAACTTTAAAGCACTTTAGTCGCTTATAAACTAATAAAAGTATAGAATTTTGCACGATATTTTTTGTTACCAAAACACAAACAAAAAATGGATTCAATTTTGTATGCGTTGGCTCTTAACAAGCGAAACGAAGGTCAAGCGTAAAAAAAAGGATGAACGGAAGTTGTCTACGATAAGCAATGGGATCCAGATGGACATTTGGACTTAAAAGCTTCATGGAAGAGAGCCTCACGCGGCTAAACTGCAGATAATGCGTCACTGCTTTCAACGGACGGTTGAGTTGAAACATGAAACTGCTGCTGCTGCTGCTTCTTCGCTGCAGGCACCACCGCTATTGTTACAAGACTTTTCCATTGTGAGCTTCGAAAATCGTTTCCAAATGCGTGCACTGACGAGGAAGTGGATGAACCAGAAGGCACCAGCACCAGGTGCGGAATGCGTTGCGGGCTGACGGGAGTTGAGTTTGATGAGCATAAACAAAACAACGAGCAAAACCCAAAATGCGACAAACGCAACGCTATCGAGGCTTCGCTTCCTTCGGCGTGATGTTTAGGATGAAGCGTAGCGAAGCAAATTGTGTCTCATTGTCTTTTCTACCTGCCGATCTTCTGCTCGACCCAACAATCGACCCACCCTTCGGACCGGTTACGGTTACCTGGCGAGGATATTTATGCTTGCTCGACAGTGGCCCAAGGCTCAGTATTATGTACAACCTGTAGCAGTGTGTTCAGCTCCGGCAAAGGATCCGCGTGTGGTTCTTGGTGGTAAAAAAGGTGCATTCTTGGCTCTTGTGCTTGTGTGAACAATCCAAACGGCAAAGCTTGTAAGCACGAACGATAAGTGATATTCTTCGCAACCATGAAACCTGCCTTCTTGTTAGTCTTGGCCGTTAGTGTGCTAATACTAGTGCTGGTGATTCCCGAAACCTACGGCAATGTGCACGATTTTGAGGGAAATGAGCTACACACTCCACCGTACGATCGGCGCCGTCCATTCGGCAAAGAGCAGATGCCAGTTGGGCGTGGATTCACGGACAGTGCACGTGATATTCTGGCCAGCCCGGCCGGTCAGTTGGCTGCGTACGTGGCGAAAGAGATGATCAGTCGATCGGCAGGAAATAGCCAGGTGTGTGTGTATTTGTGTGAACATCCTACGTAACGGTGTGCGTAGATCTTCTTAAACATTGTGATCCAAGTCAATTCTATGCCAACACGTTTTCAGAAACATTTTTGCGATTTAAAAAAACGTGTAAAAAATAATACAATAGAACCAGTTATGTTAGCACCTGATAACACAATTTTTAGTTACTTTTTAACATACAAATGATAGCTTCTAGTATCATTCATTAACATTAAAACGAGTAGGAATTCATTTGCTAATGATGTTTCATTAAAACAAAATGTTTGTCTAATCATCTGCTTCGTTTGTTTAAAATAGTGTTTAGTTTGCGATGTCATGTGATAAAATTCGCTAAACCTTGTTTAGACTCTCTAAACCTTAGCCATAAATTGCTGAGTACGAAATCACTACAACGACAGAATGAATTATAATGAACACTTAGATATTCTACGTCATTCTAGTCGTAACTCAGATATTCAATTATAATGTCCCCATTCACCAACAAAGGCATCTTTAAGTTTAATGAACAAAAGACACTAAATCAAATTCCATCCGTTCTAAAGCATCCGAATAGATTGCGTCAATCGCACACTTTTGCTTTTTAAACTTTTACTTTCGAAATCAAACAGTGAAAGGTGGTGGAAACTTATTCGCACCGACCGAAGCAAACAAAAAAACAGTAAAAAAAAAACAAACTAATTAATTGTTCCATAATGGATTCGTCTATCTTTCTCCTCCACCTTCTTTCTTTTACCACCCTCCCCCCCTCCTCTTTTTTAACCCACTCCACAGGTGCTCAGCTTGAACCTGACGAACCTCTTGATTCTGTTTCTACTGAAAGCGCTCATCTTCGCCGCCGGGCTGATCGGTGCCGGGAACTGGAGCCAGTACGCTCGGGGCCGCAGCGAAGAAGGTAAGCCCGCATCACCATTACCCGACGCACCACACCGGAACCGGCACCATTGGCACATACATTGGCCATGCTGTCATTGTTTTCCTTTTTGCGCTGCCCGACCCGGTGGAACAAAACACCGGAAGCGGCAAATAAAGCTCTATGCCAACCGGCAAATAGCCCGACGAGGTTTCCCGATTGTGAGCCCTCACACCGTACTGGCTCACACAATGGTGCCCGCAGCGTTAATGAGTTCTCTTACGCGCCTGAATCTCGCCTTCTAACTCACAATTGTACTTCTCCTCATTCATCGCGCCCACAGGTGCTGCCAGTGGGGGATTTTTGCTGCCGGGTGAAGCGAACCTGATCGTCGGCTATCTGGCCGCGGAAGGTTCCGGCCAGGACGGGTGTCTGATGCGTTCCGCCTGCCGTGCACCGCGCACCGCCGACGAGTATGCGCGGGCGGCTCACGCCCTCATGAAGGGTGCGGAAATGTTTAGCCCGAACATAGCGGACAACTACAACTACAAGCGCCTGCTGACGAACCTGGACCGGGCGGCCATGGAAGGGCTGCAGGGCGCACCGTGCGAAATGATCTACGCCTGTCATATCTGATGCGTTGGATGTACCGAACTGGCCACCGCTTAGTCCGTCGCATGCTACCTATAATGCTGTTGGTGCATTTTAGTCTTACAGTGAGGTTGAGCAAGAGTAAACACTGAAAAACCAATAAAAAATTACAATTACAAGCATTTTTATTCTTTTGCGATAGGTTAGTGTCATGCCTAGTGTTGGCCTTTTACAATGCTAAAATTAGTGTCATTCAGAGGAATGCAATAATTACGTAGCTTTAGACAAATCTGCCCAAAATACGGTCCGCATTGGATGAATAAATGTATTCAAACCAAAAAGGAAGATGCGCTTTTAACGACGGCGAATAGTATCGTATTTCACGTTGATCCATTTCCTTTAACCCTTTTTCCGGCTAAACAAAGATCTCACATTGACGATAAGTCCCAAGCTAGTGAGACTCTGATTGATATGATGTGAGGATCCACCGCCTTACTCATGCTGTAGGTGCTGAGCTACAGCAAGGCATCACGAGAAGCTGCCAACAAGTTGTTTTACGCCTCCATTATCCATCCCGTTGGTGGGCACCCTATTCCTTCTAATGAAGGAGAATAAGAGCAGCAGGTACCCTTCTATTATGTTCCTTCGTTCCCTATTCCACATCGCTTACAATCGATCAAAACGCAACCCCACCGAACGACCTCCAGGGGTTGAAGCGAACGAATAATCATTCGGGGACATTCGAGCATTGTAACTCAACACCCATATGCTGCTGTGCGAAAGTACGAGCCCAAGTAATGAGGGTGCCTGGTATAGCGCGAATAAACCCATCGAAGGCAAGTGAAAATGGTGAGAAAAAAAAACACAAATGAGGAGGGAATGCACATTCGGCACCGAACCGGGTCGGTCTGACAAACCCCGGTGCTGGTGCA
>STHB01000004.1:24455712-24520106 GCA_018908115.1 Anopheles rivulorum
ATATCCCGGGTGGCACCCGGCTGTGAAAAACAACTGTTTAAATCCACTTTGGATTTCCGAGCAATTTACATTCAAAAGCACTTACACACTTCCTCGTTCACTAGCGCGTCCGGATAAAAACCATGGGACGAGTGGTGTGAGCAGGACGAAGCGATGACACAATGAACACAGAAACGCACACCCACACTAGCCACCAGGGTTTGACTTTTCATAGGGAGGTTTTTACGGCCGCTAACCAACGGTTCCAACAGGGCCTTTCTGTGTGTGTGTGTGTGGTTGGCTTTGTGTTGTCTCTTGTTCATTCTCTCTCTCTCTCTCTCTCTCTCTCTGTCATTCACTTGTTAGTATATATACACCGGTTACAGGGTAGAAAATGTTAATTCATGAACCATCGCCTGGATGACAATCAAACAGGAACAACACAGGAAAGAAATGTTGGAGAGGGTCGTTAACCGGCATCGGCATTGCCCCTCGTAGCCCGTAAGCGGTAATGTCCTATTGAATGAGTCTAATTTAAATGAAGAATGACAACCAACACTTCGATTTGTCTTACCACCCACACTGGGAAGGGGAGACATCGAGTGCATCCAAGGGAACAGGCTGACCTTTCTTCGTGTCTTGTGGGATGTTACCTTTTTTTTTTTGACTGATTGTGACAGATCTTGGTCGATTCTTGGGTAAGATTGGGCTTACGATTGTTCGGGCTTTCGAGTCAGTGTTTCGGTGTTCCATGCGCTGGGTGTTTTGATAAAAGTGAAGCAACGAATGGCTGCAATGACAGCTTGAATGTAGTGGTTGACGTTTGACATTTTGAGATGTCACAATTTGATTGAAGTATAAAATGACAAATTTAGAAAAACTTTTTACTAAACAACGGTCGAATATTTTATTTGTATTTGTTGATTAAAATTACTATAAAAATACCATACCAGGAAAGAAAAGTATCTTAGTGTTCGCTAGCCTTATGTTACTAGAATTTGTGATAAAAATAACGAAATACCCAACAGCAGCACAATCAAGCCGTAGCCGAGAGCAAAAGGAGCATCGGTTGAACGAATGGCGATTGACTGGGATCGGCCCGCTTCCGTTGCATCTATGTGTACCTTTTGTGTCCCCGATCTCGGCTTCCTGGGTCGAACAATTATCCGTCCGCCAGCCCCCTTTTCACCCATTCCACCTTCATCTCCCTATCTCCCCCTTTCCTCCCCTCGTGATGAAGTGTGGCCATGTGGCACAGTGCCACTATCGAACAGTAGAATCGAAAGGATGGAAAAGTATCGTGCGGCTTCGAACCGGGGCACCGAAGCGAATGTTCCGGACGCACCACTCGCACCCATGTTGGGTGCCCTCGGGGCATACATATGTCGGAATTGAAATAGAATTCAATTCGCAACTACTCCCCTCGTCGCCGAATAGAGAGTATCCCTTCGGTCCAGCATCAAACAGCGTTACCGTTCTGCGTCCTGCAACGCGCCCGGCAATTGTTATTTTGCCCCGTAGTTTGACCGGAGCCCGATGAAGTCGAAATGTTGCGACAATTCGCCCGACTCCGCCCTCACTCGCGCACCTGCTCCCTGCCCCTGCCGACGGCAGGGTAGTGGCATGAAAATTACTAATTCACCCAGGACGACACAATCGTCCTACGGTGCATGTACGAAACAAAACGATAATTATGCTCTCTTATTATCAGCAACCTGATCAAACGCACTGTAGATCCGGAATGGTTTCGGAACACTGCGTGCGGAGTTCCGTTCCTTCGGTGGCGGTTTTGTTTCCGTTTGATGTTCAACCCGAACGCCCGGTTGCGAGAAGGATGGACATCGTTTGCGTTGGAGTTGGCAAAATGAATGGTGCCGTTCGGGAGTGGCTTTTGCAGTGCACTATTTTGGGCAGATTGCTGCAGTGGAATAATTAATATTTTCGATACGATCCGATGCAAACGTGTTGCTGGATGGAACATTGTTTTAAGCGTCCAAGCGTTTCCCGAGTTCCTTTAAATGTGTGTTTCATTTTAGTCGATCTGAAACACCCTGAACAAGGCTATAAACACTGCGGAGTCCGGAGTAAAAGAGCATCGTCCAAAATTCCATTCCCCACCAAAAACAGAATAAAAAGTGGAAGACAAAACCCCCGGAGCGTAACATTGGTTGATACTTGCATAAAATATATGTATCCCGGAAAAATTGCCTCCAGCTATCGGGCCCGGGAATCCATAAACCGGCGTAAAAAAAAGGCAAGAAATAAGACCCGCAGCAGGGAGAAAAATTCATCCACGGTACGAAGAAATTATGCTCATCATCACTGCTGCCATGGCGGCACTGGCGGCACAACCGACCCATGCCGACGACACAAAACCGACACCACCCGCTGGGATCCTTGCTCGGGAGTAAGGATATCGACGACACGCTATACTACGGTCTCCGGTATGGTCGGTGCGCCGTACCGTGTTGCTTCAGGCATTCCACGGCCGTGGTTAGCATTCGGTTTCGGATGGGGAAAAAAGTCACGTCACACATCACAGGCGAAGCGAAAAATTGGAAAAAGAAATCGACCACACACCCGCTTGCGGATTGTCGCACGGAAAGTGTGGAAGAACACCCGAGTCGGGCAGGACATCCAAGTGTTTATGCTATTCCGTGGTTCTTCGGTGGGCTGGGGCAAGCAAACTTCTCTACTTGCGGATGGTATTGGCACGAAATGGAAAACCAACCAACCCACTCACCCACACACACACACGAACGATGGTCCATGTTCTGCGATCCTGTTCTAGGGTGCTAGGGTCTGTCCGTGTTCGAAGGGATAAGGGCAAGCCGGCAAGATATACGCAGATATGCCACCGTAACTGAACTTTAGGAAAAACTCCACCACTGTCGAGGACGCTGGCTGTTGCTAGGGATCGTAAGAGAAAGAGAGAGAAAAAAAACATCCCAAGAAAATGAGAATTGGTGTCTCCACCTACACGGCTGCTTTAGCGTGAAGCATGTTGATCGTTTGCCGTGGAAAGTCGTTCTTCAAGCGCTCGCAACTCGAGATAATAATAATAAAAAAGGGAAGCAAAAATGCCGGTGGATTGCCGGGATGAGAAAAGCCTGGGCTCCATCAACATCGCCACCACTACCGCCAGACGGAGTTTTGCATTCTGCCGAGTTCGATGGCACACACACACACGCACGCACGCACGTACACAAGCGCAGTATCGCAGCAAAACAGTGGCATCTCATCCAGTTATCTAGCTAAATAGAAAACATGCGCTTTTTTGCCCGCTTCCATTAAAAAGTCATTAAACATCCTCTTCTCTGTTGCGCAAAAATTATTAAACACGCTCTCGCTCGCATCAAAGTTTGGCTCGCATCAAGTAGGTAGGGTGGTGGGGGGGGGAAAAAAACATTTTCCCATCAAACCGCCCACTTGGATCCGGTGGCACTGCTTTATTCGCCAACATCTTTTTTTTTTATTCCATGTTGTTTTGGGCCGGATTTTCCATCCCAGTAGCCCAGCAGAGCGAGGCTTGTATTGTTCGTTTCGTGCGCATTATATTTCCCGTCCCGTGTATTGTTTCGAGCGTGCTGAGATGGGAAGGATATTTTCTAGCACCATGCTAGGAAGCGTGTGGCAAATTGAGCCAGAGAAAGTGTGATATTATCGTGCGCTTCGTGAAATGAACAATATGGCCGGTGGTATGATATACTGAGAGCTTCCGAGAAGTTGGTTGACAAGTTTGGTTGTGGATGTAGTCAACCGTTTAAAGCTTTAAAGCACTGCTTTGCAAGGAACAAATCTATCTCACCGGCAATGTCCGGAGTTCTAAATCTCATCGGAAAATTAAGACTTTTCACTATTGCACAAACTCATTACTTTACATTTGCAGGATACAATTTAACTCACATCCTTGGATTTGGTAAGTTGCGGTAAGATCTCTACACCTACATGCTTTCGCAACAAAGAGCATTTTCTTCAAGCCAAGTATCGTTCGCTTACGGCAATAGCTCCATTTCCACACACTGTTTGCCGGAAGTTCCGGATGCTTGTGCTCCGTAAAAAGCCCACCACATACAAAGACACCTGAGCGGGAATGCTTTGTAGAAGATAGAAGATTGTCCTTCCTTACTTTTTGTTGCCCAAGAATGAATATGCTATTCCTGCGAGTGTGTTCTTAAAGCCGAATATTGATCGGTATGCAAACGTACACAATCGCCACTCAGCAAGGCATCCCCAGCAGGAGGATATGTGGCTTTTCGTTTTTAGAGAAAAGAGACAGTAATCAAGTAAGCAATGGAGAAAAAAAGGGAAATAATCTCTCCAGCATCGCAACATGCGATCGTTCAAGGATAATGAAAGCATATCCCTCCTTCTCCTCCTTCTCCTTCCCTTCCTCTCTCTCTCTCCTGTCTCCAACCCAACCGAAAAAAAAGCCAGAACAAAAAGGCCCAAAAGAACCTTCCCTCCCAGTTTGGTTTCAGCTCTTATTAGTGTTTATCCTGGTGTGCCCAAAAATGAGGCATCAACAGGAAGGAAAATGAAAAAAAAAACAAACAGGAAAGCAACAACGCTTTCGCCTGTTTAATGTTTTATTGCAAATACATTTAAATGCTTTTTTCGCAGAAGGAAACAAAAACCAAAAAAACGTTTCTTTCCGTGGCAATGAGCGCCCTACGACGACGGTGTACGCATGTGAAGCATGTGTTTCCCGCAGGCTCGTTCACATTCCATTTACCCGCCAATGGGAAAGCCAACGTAATCGGTACCATTTTCGGTGGGATGGGAAAATGAATGGATTTTAACGAGTGGCAACAGGCCAAAAGGGAAGGGAGGGGTGGGGGTTTGTCGAGGGGTTGTGGGGGAAATCGAAAATTGAACGAACGGAAAATGAAGCCAGAAGCGGATCCATGCGCCGGATAAAAATCATCATCATCATCGTCGCCGCCATCATCGCGGTGCACAAACATCAGCTACACTCGCGCTTGGGCTGCGTACGGTTGCGGGATAAACCACCGACAGCTAGGCTGCGTACGTTCTATCGAGGATTGTGTGCGGGCGGATGGAAATTTGAAATTGAGCAGCAATGAAAGAAACCTTCGTCCCCCCCAAAAAAAAAAAACGTAGCAGAGACGACGGCACGACGATGGATGGATGGACGGGACACGTGGACTATATTCCATTTCCAAAACCGGCAAAAAGCGGCGAAAGCGAGCACGAACGAAAGTGTACACGTATACATTAAGCTTTTTATGCTCGGCGTAGATAAAAGGAATCATGTTTTTTTAATTACGATCGTTTACGACTTTTTTCCTTCCCTCGCGTTTCCTTCCACTGCCTCATGTATCCTGCCAGCAACCATTCGCGCCCCCCGTCCTCTTTCCCCGTTAACCCCCCTTCCCCCGCCCTTCCCCCGGGGAAAAACGTTTTAGTAACTGTCCGTAAAACGGTTTTCGCGAAATTGGCTAATGTATCCCGCATAAAATATACAATCACTTGCTTGTAGCTTGAAGGGCTCCAGCCGGTCGGTTAGCTGGGTGTGGTTGAGTGTGGGTGGGTTGCTTCTGGATATGGGGCGTGCGTGCTGGCGGCGTGTTTTTTTTTTGTTATTTTTACTTTGTATTTGGAGGCCTCCATTCGCGCTCACGAAAGAGAAACCGTGCGATGGCGGTTAAAATGGACGGAAGGATACATCGGAATGGTGAGTGCTGTGCCCGCTCGCTCTAGGAGGTGCCAACCGGCGGCAAAAGGATAAGGGGGAGAGGGGAAGGGGGGGAGGGGAAGGTAAGCGAAAAGATGGGGAAAGGCGAAGGTGGGCGGAGAAAACGATTTTCGAACGTTTCATAATCGATTCGTGGCATTTTTGGGACGTTTTTTTTGTGATGGATTCGGTCTAGCATTTGCCGGCGATAATGGTTGGAAAATGAAACAAATGCGAAATTCGCAGCATTTCGGGAAATGGATTATTTTTCATTCACTTTTTCCTGACTTCATCGTTATCGCGTTATGTCAGGTTTGGTGTATAAAACAAATACAACAAATACAGATGTATTTTGTTTTATACACCAACAACACTTAACCCATTTCCATTCGCATCAGGAAGGACATAAATGGTTCCAAAAGGTCCTTAAATTTGTTGACTTTCCTTCCCCAAACCATACACTTGTGTAAAAATGGCAGAGTTATGGTACCTCCAAAAGACCTCCAAACGCTTCTTCTTCTTCCTTACTTCCTCACACACACACACACACACACACACACACACACACGAAAAAAAACTCGTCAAAAGGACCGATCCGGAACGGAACGGAGATCCTTCGCCAGCTTCCTTTGAAGTAAGTTTACGTTTACTTTCCACCTTGGCGCAAACATTGCCAGATGGATGCTGCCAGCCTGAGTAGTGCTGCTCGGTAACTCGGTCGTGATGTTCATCGTTCCTGTTTACCGTTTGATGCCCGTTTGTTTTCCCCGTGTTGCCCGTGTGGGAAAGGAAATACACAGGAAAAATCGTCGCATTGAGGACAAATAAGGAGAGAGAGAGAGAGCGAAAACACACCGACAACAGAGGGAACACAACCAAACAAAACAAAAAAAAAGAAGCAACTTTTGATGGTTTTGTTTTATGTTTAAGTAATTTGCCAAAGTTTATTTCCCAATTTTTCTTTCTTTTTGAAGGAGGAAAAACAAAACCACCCACACGACGGGTTGAAGCACGACATGGCTCGATTCGTCCTGCGACAGGACACTGCACGCGTATAGTGCCTCCCGTTTTGGGTGGTTGGTCCACCACCTCGTTCCCCGGTTGGATCCACAACACACGAGCGGCAGAAGAGAGTTCAGCAATTAGATTTGGTTTAGTGCATTACCGTGCATTACCAGCCCGAGGAATCGTTTGGTTCTTATGTTCGGAGTATTTTTTTTTGTTTTCGTTTTCTTTTTTCGGTTGCTGTCTACTGCCTTCACTTCACTTACTGGTTTGTCGCTGTTGTTTCTTTACCATTTGCCGCGTGTGTGTGTGTTTTTTTTCTTTTTTTTTGGGAGAGAGTTCTATTACGCTACATCTCGCGCCACTCCAGCCGGTGCGCTAACACGAAAAATGCCTTCTATTTCCATCCATTTTTGCCCTTTTTCGCTGCCAATGGTGCCGTGCTTATCCACGGCGGGCACTGGCACTGCGGTGTCCCAAGTTTGCCCCCCCCCCCTTAATGCATTTCGGGGCTTGCTACTTTTGACACTTTGGCCAACACCATCGCCACCATCGTTCGCAGCCGGACTTCTTCTTTGTGTGCTTACGTGGCCTAAATAAAGTGACATCATCTCGGCGCGAAGGCAAGTACCGAGGCCACGTGGCGAAACAATTCCACCGAGATTGAGGTGCCAACAAAGGTAGCGCGGGCGTGCAGGGCAGCATACACACGGCAACAAAAATTATAAAGCTTATTTTCACCGTATGTGGCCATTTTGGGGTGAGTGGCACAGCAACCAAGGACTAAGGGCGCACCGTGTATTATTAAGTTCGGGCTTCAATATAAAAAAAAACCTACTCCACCCCTTCGGTGCCAGGAACCGACGTGTGGGGAGGGGGGGGGGAGGAGGTTGACCTTTTTGGGTGGAAGTGGTGCTCACGATAATTAGCGTGTACGGAACCGAACCGGAAGCGTAAATATTGTGACACGGTAAGTGTGTGCACGTGTTATTATCGTCGTCGGGCCCGTACGATAACGCCCCCTAATTAGGAAAAGAATTATTTCCACACCCGTACACCGGGCATCAATGGAATCGTCATGAATGACACAACATGATTGGCATGAGTGGGTCTTTTAATAAAAAATTAAAAANTTGACCTTTTTGGGTGGAAGTGGTGCTCACGATAATTAGCGTGTACGGAACCGAACCGGAAGCGTAAATATTGTGACACGGTAAGTGTGTGCACGTGTTATTATCGTCGTCGGGCCCGTACGATAACGCCCCCTAATTAGGAAAAGAATTATTTCCACACCCGTACACCGGGCATCAATGGAATCGTCATGAATGACACAACATGATTGGCATGAGTGGGTCTTTTAATAAAAAATTAAAATGGAAAATATATTTACTTTTCTTACTTCCCCCTTATTAAATTTATGTTAAAGTTTAAGCGTCACAGAAACACACGCTTTACCACGGAGCCAATAGAATCTGTCTCCGTTCACATTAAAGCCGCTCGTGCCATTCCCAACAACCATCATCACATTTACCGAGCAGTGTGCTTTTCCCTTGCCGTGGTCGTGGTGTATCATTGATAAATTGATTTGCTCTGGTCAGGTTTGGGGGGAGGGGGGGGGGGGTTCGGGGCAAGATTCGAATCCGAACAGTCCGCAGTACATCGATTCCACCCAAAGCCCCCTCCCTGCAGCAGCACGGCCCAAAAAATGGCAGTAGTATGGAGCGAAAACATAATTACATTTGCTAAACTTTATTTCCACAAAATGTCATCCACCCGGCACGCTGGTACGATGGTAGCTTTAAAGCGAAACAGCTTCGGGATGGCAAACGGGATCAATCGATTGGCCGTTTATCGAGTAGGTAATACGTGCACCGGCTGGGGGAGAAGAAGTACCAATACGGGAAATGCGTTTATACTGATACAAAAATCTATTTTTTTTCCTCCACTGTTGTTAAAGTCAAATGATTTAGAGCAATCGTCAGCGAGAAAGGCGAGAGGAGGAGCAGCATGAGAGGTTTGCAGAAATTAATTCTCTCCTTTTTTTTTTTGTTCCACTACTACCGTGTGATTCTTTTCCCTTAACATTACCAAAACACAAACCTTTCCCCGTCACGGACAGTATCAAGAACCTGCTGCTGCTGCTGCTGCCGCCGCTGTCAAGCATTTGTTTTTTCGCATTTATTTAAATGCAAAGAAGCAAACAAAAAAAAAATCACACAATCTAGCAAGTATCTGGCCAACCGTGGCCACAAGACACGAACCAAACGGCCAAAGTAAGAGAGTAAATAAAGCAAACACAACAATGTACCAACAACAACAGAAAAAAAGGAAGAAGAAAACAGACTCACCGAAACAATCCCCCGGTATGTTGTTCTTTTCCAATCAACTTCAGCCGCCCAACGCAGCTCGATTCCCAGTTGGCCAGATGGCCGACTGTCGGGGCCGCCAAAGCACGAAAGGTATATCTCCAGATCACCCACTTCCCAACAACAAAGACATCACCCTCTCTCTCCACCTAACGACTTACCCCCCCCCCCCCCCCCCCCCCCCCCCCCCCCCCCCCCCCCCCCCCCCCCACCTTCCATTTTTCCCCCAACAATGATGGGAAGCTGGGACAACGGTACACGATAAAATGAAACTACCAAACTTCATCCCATGCTGGACCATCCCGTAACCATCTCTTTCGGCACCGGTTGTCCGTCCGCCGTTGCGTTGAATCCTTTGCCCGTGGGGCAGACAACCATTTTGTAGCTGCTCCCGTTCCGATCCACCGCACCAGCGTGATCCCCTCGCAATGGCGCCTTTTGCTTGCCGTATACGTGCAACCGACACAACTTCACGCGCAGTTACGCACGCAAACCACCCACACAACGGTACGCACGCACACAGCACAAAGGAAGGACGAACGAGCGAGTGACAAAGCAGCACATAGCGCTCGCGTTGACAGTCGCTAGGTACGCCGCTAGTTATCCCTGTTCAACCACCAGCAAACCGTGCCGTTGCCGTAGAAACGTGCACCGAAAACATTAGCTCGAAATGATTGGTCCATTTTTTTTGGCCACCGCGTCTAGGGAAAGGATCTCACCCGGTGGCTGTGTGGTTGTCCTGCTTTATCCTGCCACTAGCGTGAGGGTGTACGCTCGCCGCACGAACAATAGACGCACGCGGAACATGCGCACAGCGCCGAACTTCCGATGCGATGAGTGCTCTGCTCTCTCGCTCGCACTCGTGAGTGGTTGCGATGGAAATGATACTTCTGTCACATCGTTATCTCGCTCGGGCAGCCGCTTCTTTGACCATCGCATTCACCCGCGCAATGGAATAGCATCCCCTGTACGCAACCCTTGTTCCATCTGTCCATCCGAAGGGAGATTCCTTTTTTGGCAACACTGCTACACACACACACACACACACATACACCAGCATCTCGCCGAAGTACCGTGAAATTGCACAGTTGATAGAACTCGTCCCACGTCGTGTCTCTATCCTAGCGCCCTTTTACCCGTCGAACAAAGCCCTACAAAGGCTGGTTGGCGCGCGCGAAAAGGACCTTGGCACGGCATTTTCGCGCCCGTACACCGTCGGTTCGGGACAGCTCGGGACAGAGGGCGACGAAAGCGAGTGGGCGACGGTACTCGGCAGCAATCGAACCCAGTCGGGCCAGCGATCCGGCAACGTCGCGAGGGGACATCAGATGATATTAATTTTGTTACTAGCGAGCATTTCCATTTCGCAGTCCGAACAGGCTGATGTGCACTGTGCCGCTAGTCCAGGACGATCGAAAGCGCGACCAACACCGTCAACTGGGACGAAACGCGTACGCTAGGCCCTGGCCCTGGTGTACCTAGCGAAAGTTGTGCTCCACACGCGAGGAAACGTTTCGTGGGTAGAATGATGTCTTCTTGACATTCGTAGCAAGTTGACAACAGCAAGTGTGTGCTAAAGGAACCCGTGTGCACCCGTGGAATGTGAAGTTGGAAGTCAATGTTTATTGAGCAGCTCGTATGCCTCACAGCTCAAAATTGGTTTGAAAAACGCTACCATTAAAACGTGATTCGTACGAGGTATGTGTGAAGTAGTTCATCGAAACGACCCAAGAACAACAGTGGAAATAGAAGATTACAGTGAATCATAGACGAAGAGTCACATTCGCCAATCGGAAAACGTTCGAAAGTGGGATATTCAAAATCCGCAAATCTTCAGTGTCGGAGTGTGTTGCGTGATGTGGAGTCGAATCCAGCCAGAAGAAGGATTTATCTAGTATCATTCGCAAGGAACGAATGTATGTGTTGTGCTTAGAATATTCTTCAAGTTAGTCCAATAAATTGAGTGATAGTAGTCAAGGTTAGTAAACCAGGGCCTGTTATTTTGGGTGGAAATGATCCCATTCTTCGACAGGCTGCTTCGCCCAAGAAACGATATGTCTCGCGATAATGCACAATTCTAGTTCCGCGTTTAGAGTCGACTGAGGGTCCATTCGCCTCGGGAGTGTCTGGGAGTGTGCGTGTGCCTGTGTGTGCGTTAGTAGTTCCCGAGTCCAGCGAGTTTCTTCGGTGTTTCAAGCTGTATCTGCCGACGGATTACTGCTGCCTGCCTGCGCCGGTGGTGAATGCGGAACACACCGAACCATCGTCGCTGTCGAACGCCGGCCACACCCGCTGCCAAGACAGCCACGGCCCCACGGTGGAGTTCAAAACCAACTGCGCCGGAACCGGCCCCGTCGGCGGTGTGCTAGGAGTGGGCAGCAGCAGCGTACCGGGGAGCGTGGGAGGTGGTCTTGGTTGTATCGGGGGTGGCGTCGGTGTAGCCGGAACACCGGACGGTGTGACAAACGGTGCGCCGCTGGGACTCAGCCCGACCAGCGCAGCCGTATCGGACTCGCAGCAGTTCAACATATTTCCGGCCATCTTCAGCCGACAGCTGAACTTTAACACCTCCACCGGGTCCTGCAGNCGGAACCGGCCCCGTCGGCGGTGTGCTAGGAGTGGGCAGCAGCAGCGTACCGGGGAGCGTGGGAGGTGGTCTTGGTTGTATCGGGGGTGGCGTCGGTGTAGCCGGAACACCGGACGGTGTGACAAACGGTGCGCCGCTGGGACTCAGCCCGACCAGCGCAGCCGTATCGGACTCGCAGCAGTTCAACATATTTCCGGCCATCTTCAGCCGACAGCTGAACTTTAACACCTCCACCGGGTCCTGCAGCCAGTCGAAGCTGATGGACGATCTGCGGCCAAATCTGGTCGGCGGGCTGCTCGGACTGCAGCAGGGCCTGCTCGACGACCATGCGGCCCTCGCGCACGGCGGCAACCTGTCCCAGCACAATGCCGGACAGGACAGTAAGTTCATGTCGCTGCAGGACAATCGGTTGATGGGGATCGCTTCTCACGAAAACCGACTTCTCGGGCTGGGTGGGCAGGACCACGGCCGGGGCGGTGTCGGTGGACCGACCGGTGCAAACGGAGACAAATCCATAGGCCAGCATCGGAAGTGTAGCAGCACACCGGAAGACTTCAGTGCCCTGTACGGTGGGTTAGCCGGCACGCCGATCAGTGATCATCACCACCATCACACGCCAGCTCACACACCTCCGAATCGACTGTCGGACAATGGTTCCGTCACGGGTAAGGTTCCAGAAAGCCAACGCAAGATCCCGCACAAAACCCACTTCCTTTCCCAAATTCCAACTCCACCAGATGGGCCGTCGGTAACCGCCGACATGGGTTTGACCGACGGCACACGACACACTACAACCCTCCCGGGGTTTTAGCGACACGAGCCGATGCCACCTTTAAATGGCCGCACGTGGCCTGGATTAGCACGCGGGAAAGGGAACCTAATGGATAATCCATCCATTATTCCTTCGGCGCTAAATGGCCGAAAAATAGCTTCCTAATGGGATTGTTGAGGATTCAACTGACAATTGTTTGTTGCTGGTTTCGCCATTCGCCAGCGATTTGATGTCTTTTTACGGTCGGAAACGAATGTCCGACGGTGGTCATTCAATGGCTGAGAGATAATTACTCGCACGAATGGAACGGGTTAGAAATCGGGACACTCCATGTGGGATGTGTTGACGTTTGTTTGACAGCTGCTGCTGCTGCGGAATCTTTGCCTTCCGACGGCGTTTTGTTAACAAAGAGCTTCAGCTGGTGCCGTCGGTAAGAATTTGTTGGATGTTCCTTTGCGATTATCTTGCTGACAGCTGCCCACAGGATGTCCGATCAAATAATGAGGGTAATTAATAATATCTCATCAATTTTTGGGCCGCCGCTTCTTCCCTCAGGAATCGTCGGAAAGTCTCGCTGAGTGTCTGTTTATTTGCTACGTAACCTAAGTTAATAGCTCTACGGTAGCAGCCGAATCCGTAAAATAAATATTTTTCGTCAACTTTACGTTGAATTTCACCCCACAATTGTACCAGGGATCTTGTAATCTCGGATCTTGTAAACACCTATCGATACACGGTGGCCTCATTGCACCCTCAGTGTATACCAGCCTGTCCGGTGACCACCAATATAGAGCTATAATGATGACAATAATAATAACAGGTTGAATGCTTTGCCTATGCAAAAAAGCACTGCGCCCAGGACATCCCCTAGGCTAAAATGGAACACGAAGGAACGGTACGGGAGTGCCGGAGTGCAAACAAATGGTTACATTTCTGGTAAGAGGACACCGGAACAAATGTTACCCCGATTGTTAAGCTTCAACACTTCACTCCCGCCCAACACAGCCGTACGAAATGTGTGCCAAGGGTTTGGCGTAGACATAGCCAAGCGAACTTGCAATTGCAAAAGGACCGTAGGTGATTGTCGTTCCGGTGTCGGTCATTAGCATTGAAAAGCCGAAAAATTCACCAACGTACACACGCTGATTACAAAGCAATTGAGTGTTTCCGCTGTACCCGGGATTGACGGGCAACCCGTCGGCAAAGGAGGAAAAACTAGAATCTCACTTTTTGCTACAGATCCTGTTGCTATATATACACGGCCTGGGATTGCTGTGTGTGTCCGCAATCGAACCCTCCTGATTTACCAGCAGTTTGTTTTCCTCTCTCTTTCGTTCCCCCGATTTTCGAGAGGCTTTGTGCGACGAACGTAAAGGAACACCATGCCAAAAATGGGAAACCAGGGAACTGTCAATCTCGGAAAGGGTCCTTGCCCGAGTGCATCCAATAAAGTAATAGTCAAAGGGGAATTAGAGAGCAATCAAAAGGTGTTGACATACTTGTCGTAAGCTGCACTTCATTATTGTTGCTTTCTTCGATGAATGAATGGGACACCGGGGCACGAGCGCACGAGGGATACCTTCGGAGTTCCAGAGATCCAGGGGTTTTTAGTGCCAGACCGAGCCATATGGTTGGTGTAGAATTAGAGCCCAGCGTGACAGGCTTTTAGAGGGGATGATGATGTTACACCGATGCGCACCGATGCAGTGCCGCAGGAAGGCACTGGGCCCTTCGACACTAAATAGGATTTCGATCAAAGGATGAAAGATACAGTCCGCGCCCGGCCGGCGGTAGTGTTGAGTGCATGTTCCGCTCGACCAGTAGACAAGTACTTATCGGTCTGTGGCTTGATTAGCGCATCTTTCCGACCAAAATCCGCTACCCAAGTACCCCAAACCATGCGAAACCGCAACTCCCGCCAGGANTGTTACACCGATGCGCACCGATGCAGTGCCGCAGGAAGGCACTGGGCCCTTCGACACTAAATAGGATTTCGATCAAAGGATGAAAGATACAGTCCGCGCCCGGCCGGCGGTAGTGTTGAGTGCATGTTCCGCTCGACCAGTAGACAAGTACTTATCGGTCTGTGGCTTGATTAGCGCATCTTTCCGACCAAAATCCGCTACCCAAGTACCCCAAACCATGCGAAACCGCAACTCCCGCCAGGAACGGTTGTCCGACCACACTCCGCTCCACTATTGGCCGTGTCTTCTTGGGGATTAAAATTGCTCATCCCGGGAAATTCTTCACAACAACAACAACAAAAAAAACCGTCCACCATCGTCGTTGTTTCGGGCACTGTATCAATTATGTAGATGGGCTAATTAAAGGTAAACGTGGGTGTCATTTAACTAATTAATCGCTTTTCCTTCCTACCATTGAGACGGGCACAGCTCAAGCGACCTGCTGCGGCGGGAGTTGACCTGATCCCCGGGCCTCCTCGGGGTCTTCTTCGCCGTGGACGTGGGCGAACGGCGCGTGATTCGCGAAACCAACAACGGTTATTAATGAATTATTTATTTTTGTAAATTATGTTAATGCGCGCAGTGACTGCGAGTGATACCGTCCCTAGTGCCTTCCAGACGACGGCACACCGATCGGGATGATGCCTTCTTCCCACTGTCCATCCGATCCGATTAAAATTTGTCTTCCCTGCCCTGGGCAGGTGAAAGGATGTCTGCAAACCTGCAGGGCAATGCAGATAATGGCAATCTAAGGTTTGCAACCAAATGTCCTTTAAAATAACGTCAGGTGAAAAGGCGAAATGGTACTTACTCTTCTTTACTCGCTTACCGGTCACAACTTTACGTAGTTATAGTTGATGATTTACATTTCATCCGTGGCTTGAAACGCATGCAAGAAAAGCAACAGCACAATTATGCGCATCTATCATCATTAAACGTGATGACGTTGGTGATGGGACCAGTGCTTGTGTTGATGATTTTCGAATCTTTTCACCTTTCGTACACACGCTGTGGACGGTGCCAGAACGGTGCTGATTTACAACTGCTCATGTCAACGGAGACTGACAGACAGGATGGTTGGCGCACGATTGGCACAACGTCCAAACTTCGCCCACTTTGCACCGCAATCATTGTCATCACAACCATTCCACTGCCTACCGTGAACATTTGAGTGATATCCACTCATGATCGGCGCCTGTCGCCATCACGATCGCGCTGATCCAAGGCGTGCCGTGCCATGGCTACATGAACTCGGGAGCATTTTTAGCGCCAGCCATCATGAGAGCCTTTGTACCAACCAACCAACCAACCCACCGTAACCGACCGTGCCATTGGGTGGATGTAGTAGACATTGCGAAATAATTTATTCATTTCCATCATGGAATTATACCATTTGCATACTAAAAAGCCTTTCGTGTCCACCACGGTTCCAGGGCCGGGCAATGAAAGGCCTCGTTTCGAAAGGCATCTCCTCTTCTGGTCACATCCGTTACTCATCCGTGTCCTTTGCAAACAGTTCTACTTTCGAACCACACACACACACACACACAGCAGTGCGGTGTGAAAGTCGAATGCCAACAACGAATCGTTAAAGGTGGAACGACCAGGCCAGGCCAGGTCGGCCAACATCTGCTAATGAGCAAACTGATTTTAGAGCAGCCAGGGAAGCTGCCCAGCGGAAAATACGTTGGATGTGTTTTATTTTGGACTTGTGGGTGGGTAGAGACCGGGCCATGTTATGAGGTTTGCCGAATGCATGAACTAGTTACTCGTTGTTGACTTTTAAACGCTTCTTTGAAGCCTGTGCCATGCTTTGGTGATTATGCCATTGCCCGGTTGGAAAGCGATAGGTAAAGTGCTTTAATCACATAACGTATGAGGTGTATGATTTTGGGTGAAATGCTGCTAAACAAGTGATAAATTATATTAACAAATTTCATGTGGAGAGATTATTTATGTTGTAAATATATAATTTCGAAATTCTTGTAGATCAGTATAAAAAAGTCACTTTGTCTATCGCTTTTAGAATGCAAAATAATGCTATAATCAAACATTCGCCTCGAAGTATGCAATTCGCAAAACAAAATGTCAACCAGTGGCAATGCACCTAACAAAAAAGCATTTTCTTGTTAATTTCAACCCATTTATGAACTATCTACCGGTGATTTGACAAACAAATCTCAACGTGTATAACGTAACGAGCCAATTTGAAGGTGTTAATGATTGCTTTGAAACAAAAAAGATTCTCTTTGATGTGGGCACTAACTCCTGAATCGATCGCCCTTCATCGCGTTGACAGCTTATCAGCTTGCGGTAGCAATATGCCAGTAAGCTATGGTGTAACTTAAAGGGATAAAACATCCACCATCTATGCAAAAAAGTAAGATTAAAAAATCGCACCCTTCTCTTGTGTGCACGATGTACACAACATTGTCCTGCGAGACATCTCGCTGTATCATCAATATTCACCGTCGATGACTGTCGAACGATAAAATGAAAATGGCTCGGTCGTGTGTGTACACATGTCGATGGGCGCCTGTGTGTACGCATATGGTAGTGTCACGAGCACAGCGATCACGGTATTGAATTTAGGTTTAGCCCATTACTTTGTAATTATCGGCTCCATAATTATCAATTTAATTACAATCAATTTATTAATTAGTATTATTTAAATGGATACCACCAATTTATCGGCTCATTATATGGCTCGATTTCGTCGACTACGACTACGTGAGTGTGTGTGAGAGAGAGAGCGTGTGTGTATCAGTGTACCGTATGTGTGATTCATCGTGTGATCGTGGTGAACTTCACCGCTAAACTAAACGCCGATCCTGCCCACATCTTTCACAGCTACCTGCTGCCATAGTGTATTGTTGTTCACACCCGTCTACTACTACTACTACTACTACTACTACGGCGCACGTCAGTGTTTAGTGGCCTCCTTTTTTTATGTTCCTAGTCAGTGATTATGGTGCTGCGATAGTGTTCGTGTGGTTTTGTACATGATGCTGGTCAGAGCGTTTTGTCCACCTTTCCGAATGCCACACGCTCGCCAGATGCCTCAAATCAAATTGTGACAACCGCCCGCTGACGAGACGCGCGGGTAGTTTGGCAAACTATTTATCGCCAGCCTATCAGGCCAACATCTTTTTTTTGTTTAGCTGTTGCTCTAAACCAATGCTAATTAGAATAATCGAAGGTACGTGTACCGTTTAGGCGTTCGCTTCATGGATCGAGTAATGCGAGAGGGTGTAATAAGCGGCAACATTGTGTGCAGACGGACCTAGACGAGCTAATTATGTCCTGTGTCTCTCACCCAATACAATCTGCAACTATTGTATCACAATTGAAAAGTGATACCATTAGAGAGTTTCACTGTCAATTTTTAAAATTGCTATCTTATCGACCGTACATCGCACTCAGATGCTGCTAAACAGCGGCAATGTTCCTTCTGCCACCGCGGTGAACAGTCCGGTGAACCCATTTATTATTTATGATACATATGGTACGTCTATTATTAATCCATTTCCTGTACCTCGTTGAGTAAAGCCCTTCTGATCTTGATGAGAAGGTTTGAAGGTTTGCTACGGTGAGACACTCGCTAAGGGGGAAGTGCAACTAAAGTGGTGTCCTGTGGGTTTTGCAAATAGAAAATACACTTGACTCTTCCACCATCCCATCGTCAACCCATGAGGTCCTGCACATGAGCATTTTCCCCCTTGTGTTCCCGCTTGTTTTTCACTTATCTCCAAACAGAATCACCCCGAGCGGTGATGTCCTACCGTCCTATCAGTGCATCTGTGAACCGACGGAATCATGATGCGGTGTCCCTGCTCTTCCATTCATTCCAGTTTTGTGTGACCGATGTAAAAAAAAATGAAATGCATTCTAAATCTGATAATTTCCTTTACATTTTACTACCACCACTATACAACCGTGTAACCGGACCGGTCGGATGGGATACATAACAGCGGAAGGTGCATTTAAAAAACTAAAACCCGAACCCAACAGTGGCCCGCTCGGTTCCTCCGTGCCGGGTGGCATTTCGTCGCCCGGAAGTGGCATCTCGGGGTTGCCTCAGCATGCTGGCCACACGCCTACCACAGCATCCTGCCCGACACCGGCCCGAAGGCGACACCGAACTACCTTCACTCAGGTAAGCTGACAGGCACCCGGTGCCGCACTGTAACGCGTCGGCTGTCCTAGTGCAACCGATACTAATTCCCGCATTCCGTATCGTTGCCGTGCAACGTCTGTCTGGTGCTCCCGCAGGAACAATTAGCAGAATTAGAGGCGGCCTTTGCGAAATCACACTATCCGGATATCTACTGCAGGGAGGAACTAGCACGAACCACGAAGCTGAACGAAGCCAGGATACAGGTTAGTATCAAGCTGCCAACTAAACCGTATAAACCGTATTTTGACAGACGCAACCGACTTGTCAAGTGTCGCGCCTTTTTTTGCTTCTTTCGAGCGGGGGACAGACGAGATCCCGCACACATACACATACACATAATACGCTTAGGCTCAGCGCACAATTTGGTATGCTAATTGGCGAAAGTGAAAATTGAAATTTTTCATTCAAACTTGACGGCAACAATCGAAGACATGCGGGCGCGTACCGACACATGGCGCGAACACACAAAACAGGCACGCTGCAGTAAGAAGTGAGCGATGCAAATTGCAAACGGGACGACGACCGACTGGAGCAAACAGGGGCAGGCAATGGAACCGGAATTACGGTGCCATCTATTATGCTAATTTGCACGTCGTTCTACTTTCAACGTTTACTTCCTTCTATTTTTTCTTTCGCTCTGTCTCTCTCACTCTCTGTTGCCTTCGCGATCAGCTTTGTTTTGCAATGGCGGCGTGACGTACCGAGTCCTTGCGCTTGTGTTAGGTAGTGTTAGTGGACCGGTCGTCGTTGTTGGCGCGATGATTAATATTCACGATCGACGTTACGCGGGTTGGTGTTAGAATATTGCCTTCCGTTGGCTATGGTGCCACGTGAAGTAAAATATCGGAATTTCAGTTCACGTGCTTGCGGTGCACGTTCGATTGTGTAGGCAAAGAAGCAGTACACAGTAATGCCCATGCCATGAAATTTAATAAACACTTTTTTGGGGGTTACAACAAAGACGCAGCGCAGCACATTGTTTTTTTGCTGTAACGATGAATTTAAAGCTCCATTCTAACTTGAAGAATTCTTTTCCAGAGTATTAGTGTAGAAATAAGTAACAACACAACCACATTATTTGCCTATTGCGAATTCGTCTCAAATATTAAATGCTCCCAGTCACGGTGGAAATACACTTAATAGCAAAAAGGAGTAGCATCCTTTCCGCAAAGCAAACAAAAAAATCTGTTTCCTTCCCATCAAAAAGCTTCCAATAGCGATCCAATCAAACTAACCCGAAAGCATCCCACCCTGGTTCGGGGTTTTACGCGGAAAATTTAGTCACGACTAGCCGTTGCGATGCTCAAATGACGAAATAATACTTATTGATTGCATCAATAATTCAATGAAGATATTCGAGCTATATGCGCGACACACCCACACCCACACACAGCATCCACACCTTGCATGCTCGGGTGTATTGCCAGGGCCAGGTCCTCGTTCCGGCATGTACGTGGGCGCAATCGTTTGCGGGCTAATGCTTCCGGTGGCTTCGGTTAGGCCGAAAAAGCAAACTCCGTACACAATGAGTGATATGCCCACCGTACAAAGGCATTCCACGGTGTGCTGCTGTGCAATGCGTGTTCGTGCTCATGCTGCATCGGATCGGATCGTTGCGTGTGCGTTTGATCCGGTGTAGGCTCATCCGAGCACTGTCAACCGTGCCTTTAGAGCAATCCTTGAGCGTGCACGAATGTTTTTGCTACCCGTTCCATTTTTCCGCAGCTTCCTCTGAATTCGTTTTCGATGCTCAAACTCCAATCATCACTAGCTTCCCGTGGGAAGGGTCTGGGTCTGGCGTATGGGAACGGGAAGAAACGAGTTGAAAGAAAAAAAAAAACACAAGCATAAAGGACATCCTTTGCACCGATGGATTGATACGCTCTGATACGTCCTTATCACGGCTCCGGCCCCGGGTGATGCTGGTGAACAAAGATGAAAAACAATTTTGCAACCAAAGCCAACCTATTCGGACCGTATTCGGACCACCCCTCGTCGGTCGTCTGCTGTGCTGTGGGCGTTCGGTGCCGCGCTGTGAATTTATTATTATTGTATTCGAGCTTCTTTCATGCAGCCACATGAAAAGGACCATACCGGTGCAATTATTTTGTTTCCGAACAGCTACCGACCATTCTCCACCGGCCGAACGGTAGACGCGGGCGCCATTGTTTCGAGGGAAGGCTATTTCGTCGTCGAATGTACAACAAAATAATCAATGTTCGGACATAGAGCGAAGGTGCCCGGGAACACCGGTACCGTGCACCAATGGGGATAACCAATAAAGCAAGCCAAACTAACTCGTCGCATATTAACAGTTCGCGTCACTGTTCAGCTAGGCCTGAGAGGTAGATTGTTATGGCTGGAATGTCTTCCGTCCCGAAATTCGTGACTGGCAAGCTCATCCGCCCTTGCTCATGCCTTGCGTGATTGATCGACATGAAAGAGGTTCGCAAAACGGGAAGTTGACGAACGGCAGACACACAAACACTCATCATCATCATCAGCAGCAGCAGCAGCACCAACAACAACATCAAGCGCACGTATGAAGTCCAATGGCATCGGACACCGAACGGTTCCCGGGTTCCCGTTCGCCCAATCGGTCTAATCAGGAAAGATATTTGTCCCAAACCTCCGTGTGCTTATTTGTGCATCAAATTTATGGGTTTTCTTTTTCCACAGCACAGCACATTAGCATACGGTTCGATATGATGCTTCACCATCGGCNGAAATACACTTAATAGCAAAAAGGAGTAGCATCCTTTCCGCAAAGCAAACAAAAAAATCTGTTTCCTTCCCATCAAAAAGCTTCCAATAGCGATCCAATCAAACTAACCCGAAAGCATCCCACCCTGGTTCGGGGTTTTACGCGGAAAATTTAGTCACGACTAGCCGTTGCGATGCTCAAATGACGAAATAATACTTATTGATTGCATCAATAATTCAATGAAGATATTCGAGCTATATGCGCGACACACCCACACCCACACACAGCATCCACACCTTGCATGCTCGGGTGTATTGCCAGGGCCAGGTCCTCGTTCCGGCATGTACGTGGGCGCAATCGTTTGCGGGCTAATGCTTCCGGTGGCTTCGGTTAGGCCGAAAAAGCAAACTCCGTTCACAATGAGTGATATGCCCACCGTACAAAGGCATTCCACGGTGTGCTGCTGTGCAATGCGTGTTCGTGCTCATGCTGCATCGGATCGGATCGTTGCGTGTGCGTTTGATCCGGTGTAGGCTCATCCGAGCACTGTCAACCGTGCCTTTAGAGCAATCCTTGAGCGTGCACGAATGTTTTTGCTACCCGTTCCATTTTTCTGCAGCTTCCACTGAATTCGTTTTCGATGCTCAAACTCCAATCATCTATAGCTTCCCGTGGGAAGGGTCTGGGTCGGGCGTATGGGAACGGGAAGAAACGAGTTGAAAGAAAAAAAAACACAAGCATAAAGGACATCCTTTGCACCGATGGATTGATACGCTCTGATACGTCCTTATCACGACTCCGGCCCCGGGTGATGCTGGTGAACAAAGATGAAAAACAATTTTGCAACCAAAGCCAACCTATTCGGACCGTATTCGGACCACCCCTCGTCGGTCGTCTGCTGTGCTGCGGGCGTTCGGTGCCGCGCTGTGAATTTATTATTATTGTATTCGAGCTTCTTTCATGCAGCCACATGAAAAGGACCATACCGGTGCAATTATTTTGTTTCCGAACAGCTACCGACCAATCTCCACCGGCCGAACGGTAGACGCGGGCGCCATTGTTTCGAGGGAAGGCTATTTCGTCGTCGAATGTACAACAAAATAATCAATGTTCGGACATAGAGCGAAGGTGCCCGGGAACACCGGTACCAATGGGGATAAGCAATAAAGCATGCCAAACTAACTCGTCGCATATTAACAGTTCGCGTCACTGTTCAGCTAGGCCTGAGAGGTAGATTGTTATGGCTGGAATGTCTTCCGTCCCGAAATTCGTGACTGGCAAGCTCATCCGCCCTTGCTCATGCCTTGCGTGATTGATCGACATGAAAGAGGTTCGCAAAACGGGAAGTTGACGAACGGCAGACACACAAACACTCATCATCATCATCAGCAGCAGCAGCAGCACCAACAACAACATCAAGCGCACATATGAAGTCCAATGGCATCGGACACCGAACGGTTCCCGGGTTCCCGTTCGCCCAATCGGTCTAATCAGGAAAGATATTTGTCCCAAACCTCCGTGTGCTTATTTGTGCATCAAATTTATGGGTTTTCTTTTTCCACAGCACAGCACATTAGCATACGGTTCGATATGATGCTTCACCATCGGCTTGTTTGATTATCCATTTTGTCTTTATTGGTTGAAGCGTAATTATGCAACAAAGAATTGCCAAGTGCCCTTAGTCCGCCAAGCCAAAGAACCCTTCCACAGAAAAGATAATTGAACCAAAGATGTCGCATTTGGACGACCGAAAACTTGGCCAATTAGTACTGCAGCTGACATTTCTAAGCATAATGCTATTTTGCCCACATAAGTCTAGGTCCTTAATGACGAATAATTTTTATTTGAGAGAGAGAGAAAGAGAGAGAGAGAGAGAGAGAGAGAGAGAGAGAGATGCCTATTAAGAGTAATATTATTAAAAGGGTATTATTACACAGACATTTTACATTTTTAATAATTTACTCTTCCATTATTTAAACATGAAGCAAAAAACTGGTCTCCACTCTCTGATCTCTGAATGGATTACTTTCTTCTCGATTCTGAAAGAAAGCGTTCTATCCTTCCAAGATGTGCCGGCATACATATATCCATCCGGCCAAGTGAGCAACATTAATCAAATACCTTTTTTTTTGAAAATAAAACTAAAGACGTTTCTGATGGGAAAAGGCAAAATGTGTTTCACCATAAATATTCCATCCTATGCGCATCTTGGTCTTGGTGTGTGCTTCTGACACGAGCTTCGATTTCTTGCTCGCTGGCAAAACTTTAGCAAAAACCTTCCCCCACGTGGTTTGAACGCCCGCAGTTCGCTTCATTTCAGCGCAGGTTTCCGTGCTCAAACGCACACAGAGAAAACAAAAGTAAAGCTAAAGAAGCCAACGGTAAACGGCTAATGCGCAAAAGGCAACCCAATCTCGAAAAATACATTCTGCGGTACGCTCACTGGAGCGAACAGCGTGCAAGTTTAAAGTAATACAAGAAACCCGTACCGTCCTAGCTCTAAAACTGGCAAAACTTCGAACCCATCAAAGCATCATCGTCGTCGTCGTCGGCATCTTCATCTTCATCTTAAGGACATCGTTCGAAGGGTGGCTTCTTGACTGAGCAGGGGGAAGAACTTTTTCCTCCCACAGGCCCACGGGCTGGCTGGTGACGGATGATAAAGGGATGCCCGAGCTAAAGCCCGAGAGCGAACGAAAACCCCGCGTATAGCAGCGTTTTCAGCCGAAAAGGAACAGTGCCAAGAAAATTACCTACAGAGCAGAAGACTACGTGCAGAGAGAAAGAAAGAGAGAGAGAGAAAAAAGGAGAGAGGGAGATAGAGGGAGAGACAGGGAGAGACACGCGCGGAGGGGACACCAGTGTGTACGCGGCATTCCCGTTTGCTGTTAGTGTGTAATCTACAACATCAAATGGATCCTTAATTCAATTACTCCGCCTTCTTGGAAATTCCTCCATTACGCTGCCCCCATCTCAGCCCTCCGGACTTCCACACCGCATCCACAACATGCCGTGTTTCCGACAGGTCGACTTCGCTTCTTAGCGCCGGTCTTCTCCCGTGTTCCCTATGCTACCCCCACTACCCGGGGGACCCGGAGCCGACCCTTCAAAAAAAAACACCACAGCTAAACCGAAAAGGGCCCAAAGCCATAAGACACGAGCGTGGCCCTTCTTCGCGCACTCCCTCGAGGACACTTTGCCCCACGTCCACCGTTCTTCGTTGTTTCCAGTGTTTCCAGTTCCCGCGTAGTTTATTTACGAGTTCAATTTCGACTCGCTCCCATCTCCTCCCCCCTCCCCCCACCTGCTCCTGTCCATCCAAACCAGCATCCCAGCTGCCACTGTCTCACATGGTTTCCATCTCCGCACGTTTCCTATCCTTGACCCGAAGACAGAAGCCATACACACTGGGTGTAGGTGTGTCGGTGTGTGTGTTTGTGTGTGTGTGGTGAAAGGAAAATGGCGGAACTAACCAACGAGCACGGGCTCGGAACGGTCGCATTTCGCTCGGTCGTGCAACCTAACCTAAGAAACGGCAAACGATAAGATAAGGGAGCGCTGCTGTGTGCGTGTTTTGGTGTGCGTACGTGTCCCCACCTAGCCAGCTAGCCTCTAGCAGCATGCAGCAGCAACTCGTGAAGAAGCATGACTGAAGACGCACTAAAAGGCACTGGCAAAAGTTTGCCCTCGTCATTTCGCGCCAGTCTTCGAACGGATCGTCAGGATCCGGGTCGGGTTGGCGGCCCCAGATGACGACGGATGATGAGCGGATGGAACAGAGTGGGAGCGTAATGGAAATGGTTCGGTGGAACAGTGGGAGAGGCGGGCTGATGATTTCGAATAGCGGTATACACATTTAATTTAAATAGAAGACAGCATCTCCTACCACGGCCACCACCACTAGGAGCAGCAGCTGGATATTCGCTAGAACTGAGGGGGATCCTATCTTTATCAGCATGGCGTACACGAAGGAAGCCGAAAAAAAAGAGGAAAGACGCGAAGACTTGCTTCGCAAATGCGCTCGTCGTACCATTTTACCGTCTCCGGGCGTTCCCGGGGTGGAAGATAAGATTGGAAAAATAACAAATAAACGAAATGAGGATAACGTCACCATCAGCGAAAGCGTACTCTCGTACAAAATCAATCGACAACAGCGTATCGCTTTTCGTCGCAGGAGACGAAGTCTTTCTTCGCAAACGTGGACTGAACGGCAGGTAACACACATCGGCGGTGTCTTGTGGACCATCGCTCAGGATGCTGAATTCCGCCTGTCCGGGATGCACTATATATTAACTCGCTCAACCATTTCGTACAGATTTCCAGTTGCCCAGTTCGCAATCGCACTTTTTATGGCGTTTTATTCCATTCTTTGTTTTCATTGCAAGCATCGCGGCACATTCACCATCGTACATGAGAAGTGGAACATGTTAAAACGCTTCGCAAGTAAACATCGCATTTGCGAAAACGCAGGATGCCATGACACATGCCTTGCTGTAGCGCACACTCCGCTGGTGGTGAGATGGAAGGGCGCTGGCGAGAGAGCGAATACGGTGTACAGGCACTGGGCATTCTCGCACCAACACATGCTTAGTCACGTGCACAAATTCGTACCGCAAGATGGAAGGGGAAGGAACCAGAATGTGAAATAAAGGGTCGATTCAATAACAACCCTCCACTGTGTTTTCCTGCGTACGGCTGTAGAATTCTATACCGTGTCGACCGATGCCGAGTTCACCCAATGATGGTCGACATTAAACCGGGCATCGAGAGTATCCTTGGGATATTCGCGTACACGCACACGTTTGCGTCCGCCATTTTACCAACTTCTTCGAGGCAGTTTTTGGGAAACAAAGCTTGAAATAAATACTTGAATTGGTACAAAAAAAAACATGTGTGCTCGCTAATTCTTATACGCTATAGAATTGTACTTGTCATTACCTCACTTATCCATATAGCTCACCAACGGTATTGCTCTATAACTATGCTAATAGATCCAGTAACCATAGCCTTTTGGGTTGACGGGTTGTTGCCATTATTCGCTAAAACGTTTTCCATTACATGTATTTTTCTTTCTTTGCTTTTCGTTCTGCTGTTATCATGATGATGTTCTTCCGTCCTTCCCGCAGGTTTGGTTTCAGAATCGAAGAGCAAAGTACCGAAAGCAGGAGAAACAGCTACAGAAGGCGCTCGCGCCCTCGGTCATACCGTCCTGCAATGGCATGATGCGCAACATCCAGGGCTACAGCGTTTCGAGAGGTTATCAACCGTATCCACATCCAAATTCAATCAACCGGTATCCCCAGGTATGGAAAGCGAACGAGCATCAGAATATGAGGAGAAGAGAAAAAACAAATTCCCCACCCCACCCCCCAAATCGCAGCCTCAGGAACACACACACAGCAACGCACTTGCATTCCAATTTTCCCATCACTTATGAAACTACCAACCGCGTGTGTGTGTGTGTGTGTGTATGTCTGTACTGGATTGGGAGTATTGATTTGTACTTTACCAATTTTTTTATTCTGTTCTCGCTTCCGGTTTCGTCCATCTTTTTTTTTGTTCCGCCATCAACCATCAACCATCAGGACCTGTTCCAAATGGGAGCCTCATCCTATCCGGGCATGACGCAGCCGTTCTCGATGACGCACGGTTCCAATATGGGTGCCGTTGGCGTTCGCCAGGACTCCATGGGTAAGTTGGGCAGACCGTTTCGGTGCACACCGATGCCTTCTTTTTTCGCCTTTTTTCTCTCTCTCTTTGTGTATATCTGTCTCTGTCTATCGCCATTTCCCAACCGGAAAACGCGTGACAGGCTGCCGTGGAGTATAAGAACACCGAACACTGAAATAGAAGGAAACTGTTGGCACCGTTTGTAATGTGGCCAAATAAACGGGCAGAGCACTGCGATCGCCTCTGCTAGGTGGAGCGTGAAATAGTGTGTATACACGCTGGGCTTGCCGTAAACGATTCGTAGCAACACCGTGGCAACACCGTGGCAACACCGTTTGCTGACAGCCGACCCGTTCATGGCATTCTTTGATATAAATAAATAAATGCTCACACCCACACTTACCGGGCCGGGGTGCAGAAGCATCCATGCGAGAAAAAGCAACGGAAAAGGCTGCATCTTTGAAGGAAATTTGCTATTTTCACCTCGAAATCCGGGATCGGGGTGAGCGTGAGCGTGTGTGTGTGTGTGTGTGTGGTGGAGGAGTAGGCTTTTGCGAACGGAGATCGTCAGTGAGTGTGCCAAAGCCAGCCGCCAGTGCACGTCAACTTCCGGCGAGCAGAAGCGAGCCTGTTTTGGCGAGCAGGCGTCAGGACATCATCTTTGACGTGGGGCACGTCTTTGGAAAATTTGTCATTTCCGCCGAGCGGTAATGATCAATAATGTTTTCTGTTCGGGTGGTTCGTTTCTTTTTCTGTGCTGTTTCCCTCCCGGCATGCCTTTATGCCCGGGTGTCTTGAAGACGTTTTTGCATGCCGGCAGTTCTGCGGGCGTAAAGAGCAAAAAAAAAAACACAGCAACAAGCACGGAAATCAAAGAAAGCGAATACACAAACACGTGCAGTCTGTCGTCGTGTGAACCACAGATGTCAGGTATTCGGCATTCATCATTCTGTGTGTAATGTTATAACGTCCTTTAAGAAAAAAAACCCTATTTTCCATTATAATGGCCAAAAGCTTTTATAGCCTTCTGCTGATGTGATATTTTAATGCGCATTTGTTTTCTGCTCTTCCCCATTTTGGTTTTCCCCAGGAATGACTGCCGAGGACGAATGGTACAACAAAAGCTTATCGGCACTGCGAATGAACAGCTCCCATCATCCGAATCTGTCCGCACCGATGCTGCAATACCAAACATAATTAATGTAGATCAAATGAATACAAAATAGTAGCGCGCACACAACGCCACGTCCCAGCAGCTTCCACGTTGCATTAAACCACCACCACGCACCAACACCACCGTACCGGAAACCATTTAACCGATAGCCGTGGTGCACCGAACAATGCAGTGAAAGCATCCAGCACCCACGGATCCAACCCGACGCCCAACATCAGCATCATCATCAGGCTCGTTTTGTGGGTGAAATTCCCTGTTGTTTTTTTGTTTTTTGCTACGAACAACTGCGGCCAGCGCCATCACCACCAGGATATGGCCATTATTTTTAGGATCAATACCGCCCCCATTCTCATACCCATTTTGCGTTCGCTTTTATGTTCCATTGTTATTGATGATGATTTTTCATCAGCCCCAACCACCATTCTGGCCAATGTTGTTACAAAAACAAAACCAAACAAAAAAAAAATGAAGCAGAAAGCTGAAAACCGTTTAGCGTCCCGACCGGTCGGAAAATGCTAATTGATNTACTTGTCATTACCTCACTTATCCATATAGCTCACCAACGATATTGCTCTATAACTATGCTAATAGATCCAGTAACCATAGCCTTTTGGGTTGACGGGTTGTTGCCATTATTCGCTAAAATGTTTTCCATTACATGTATTTTTCTTTCTTTGCTTTTCGTTCTGCTGTTATCATGATGATGTTCTTCCGTCCTTCCCGCAGGTTTGGTTTCAGAATCGAAGAGCAAAGTACCGAAAGCAGGAGAAACAGCTACAGAAGGCTCTCGCGCCCTCGGTCATACCGTCCTGCAATGGCATGATGCGCAACATCCAGGGCTACAGCGTTTCGAGAGGTTATCAACCGTATCCACATCCAAATTCAATCAACCGGTATCCTCAGGTATGGAAAGCGAACGAGCATCGGAATATGAGGAGGAGAGAAAAAACAAATTCCCCCTTCCCCCCACTCCCCCCCACCAAATCGCAGCCTCAGACACACACACACACACAGCAACGCACTTGCATTCCAATTTTCCCATCACTTATGAAACTACCAACCGCGTGTGTGTGTGTATGTCTGTACTGGATTGGGAGTATTGATTTGTACTTTACCAATTTTTTTATTCTGTTCTCGCTTCCGGTTTCGTCCATCTTTTTTTTTTTTTGTTCCGCCATCAACCATCAACCATCAGGACCTGTTCCAAATGGGAGCCTCATCCTATCCGGGCATGACGCAGCCGTTCTCGATGACGCACGGTTCCAATATGGGTGCCGTTGGCGTTCGCCAGGACTCCATGGGTAAGTTGGGCAGACCGTTTCGGTGCACACCGATGCCTTCTTTTTTCGCCTTTTTTCTCTCTTTCTCTTTGTGTATACCTGTTCCTGTCTATCGCCATTTCCCAACCGGAAAACGCGTGACAGGCTGCCGTGGAGTAGAAGAACACCGAACACTGAAATAGAAGGAAACTGTTGGCACCGTTTGTAATGTGGCCAAATAAACGGGCAGAGCACTGCGATCGCCTCTGCTAGGTGGAGCGTGAAATAGTGTGCATACACGCTGGGCTTGCCGTAAACGTTTCGTAGCAACAACGTGGCAACACCGTGGCAACACCGTTTGCTGACAGCCGACCCGTTCATGGCATTCTTTGATATAAATAAATAAATGCTCACACCCACACTTACCGGGCCGGGGTGCAGAAGCATCCATGCGAGAAAAAGCAACGGAAAAGGCTGCATCTTTGAAGGAAATTTGCTATTTTCACCTCGAAATCCGGGATCGAGGTGAGCGTGTGTGTGTGTGTGGTGGAGGAGTAGGCTTTTGCGAACGGAGATCGTCAGTGAGTGTGCCAAAGCCAGCCGCCAGTGCACGTCAACTTCCGGCGAGCAGAAGCGAGCCTGTTTTGGCGAGCAGGCGTCAGGACATCATCTTTGACGTGGGGCACGTCTTTGGAAAATTTGTCATTTCCGCCAAGCGGTAATGATCAATAATGTTTTCTGTTCGGGTGGTTCGTTTCTTTTTCTGTGCTGTTTCCCTCCCGGCACGCCTTTATGCCCGGGTGTCTTGAAGACGTTTTTGCATGCCGGCAGTTCTGCGGGCGTAAAAAAAAGCAAAAAAAAACACAGCAACAAGCACGGAAATCAAAGAAAGCGAATACACAAACACGTGCAGTCTGTCGTCGTGTGAACCACAGATGTCAGGTATTCGGCATTCGACATTCTGTGTGTAATGTTATAACGTCCTTTAAGAAAAAAAACCCCCCTATTTTCCATTATAATGGCCAGTAGCTTTTATAGTCTTTTGCTGACGTGATATTTTAATGCGCATTTGTTTTCTGCTCTTCCCCTTTTTGGTTTTCCCCAGGAATGACTGCCGAGGACGAATGGTACAACAAAAGCTTATCGGCACTGCGAATGAACAGCTCCCATCATCCGAATCTGTCCGCACCGATGCTGCAATACCAAACATAATTAATGTAGATCAAATGAATACAAAATAGTAGCGCGCACACAACGCCACGTCCCAGCAGCTTCCACGTTGCATTAAACCACCACCACGCACCAACACCACCGTACCGGAAACCATTTAACCGATAGCCGTGGTGCACCGAACAATGCAGTGAAAGCATCCAGCACCCACGGATCCAACCCGACGCCCAACATCAGCATCATCATCATCATCAGGCTCGTTTTGTGGGTGAAATTCCCTTTTGTTTTTTTTGTTTTTTGCTACGAACAACTGCGGCCAGCGCCATCACCACCAGGATATGGCCATTATTTTTAGGATCAATACCGCCCCCATTCTCATTCCCATTTTGCGTTTGCTTTTATGTTCCATTGTTATTGATGATGATTTTTCATCAGCCCCAACCACCATTCTGGCCAATGTTGTTACAAAAACAAAACCAAAAAAAAATGAAGCAGAAAGCTGAAAACCGTTTAGCGTCCCGACCGGTCGGAAAATGCTAATTGATTTAATTTATTGTGCATTGCAACAAAAAGAGGACAC
Organism: Anopheles rivulorum; assembly: GCA_018908115.1. Classification (NCBI taxonomy): domain Eukaryota; kingdom Metazoa; phylum Arthropoda; class Insecta; order Diptera; family Culicidae; genus Anopheles; species Anopheles rivulorum. Next base: position 24,486,818 of record STHB01000004.1, read on the forward strand.
CCACCCCAGGTGCAAATGGGAGGAGTTGTTTTATGCGTTCAAAAAGAAGCAAACAAAAACGATTCCCAATAACGGGGCGACATATTCCCGGCGCCATCTTAAGCTTCAGTTTCATCCGCGGCTTCCGTTTGTGTGGGTGAGATAAAATTCGCCCTAATTGGCGTTTCATTGCATTTGGCGTTGATCGCAGGATGCGGTGCAAGCTGGATGATGAGAGAGATAGAGAGAGAGAAAGAGAAAGAGAGGGAAAGAAGAAACCAACACTAACGGCAACCGGATCGATGCGTGAAATGGGCAATGAAAAGCTAGTGTACTAACGTAAAATGTTTCCAAAAATGAAAATCAAAACTGGATCCGTTCGAGTCGGATGATGCGAGGACGGTCGTCCTTGAGACAGCGCAGATAGCAGATGGTAAACAAAAAACTGGATCCCGTGTCCACAATCTCTAGTCATTAACTTCCTTCTCTTCCCCGTGCCTCAACACAACGAGGAGAACAACATTTTCTAACGTAAGCAAATCATACATTTAAAAAAAAACACACACACACAAACAAACAGCCAACACACACACACAAAGAGGTTAGAGCAGAGGTTTTCTAGCGATGGAAGCGCGCAAAATCAACCAATCAATAAATCCCTCTTTCACTAAGAGTACCGTTTGTTCGAGTGTGTGGCAAACGTTTGACATTCGATTTAAAGTATGGAGAAGCAGAAAGAGAATAAAAAACACAAACAAACATAGCTAAATTATTTTATTTTACACAAGCGAACAAGCGGAAAACAGTAACGCAGCCAAACGCACGTCTATCGCGCGCACGCAAATGCGCCACATATACGCACCGAAGCACACTACAGCCACTCGTCGCTTAGCCATACTGATGCGTGATGGTGTTGGTAGTGGTCTCTGCAATCAATACTAAGATTATGATACCAAAACAAAAAAAAAACAAGCAAACCGACCGACCCGTGGTGTGCTGTGGTGTCCAGAGCGTGTTGCGACTGTGTGTCTGCGTGCGTCAACTGCACTGCACTTGTACATAGAACACTATACGAGTAGTAAGGAATATTAAGGATACAAAAAAAAAAGGAATACTACAAACCAGGGCTGCTGCTATATAACACACTGCTGCTAGAGAGCGAAACGCGAGAAAGGAAGCGCTAAACAAAACAAAAACAAACAAACAACCAGCTAAACCAGGTGGACGGAGAAAAACAGTAAAGAACAAGAAAACAGATACAGAAAGCGTTTGAATTTTATGTAGATGTAAATATTATAAGATACATTAAAATTAATACAACCGTCAAAAGCAACAAATTGTTTGCATTACATTAATTATTATTTCGTTCTGCAGTAATCGATCACATGATCACGATCGTGTTAAAGGTAAGCATAATTTACCAAAAAAATTTTAAGTTTAAACTAAAATCTAAATAGCCCCAAACAAAACATTTCAAGTGCTTCTTATTTGCACATTTTCGGACATTAAAATGCAAACTACGCGAAAAAAAAAAGAAAACATGAACAACACCCCGCGACGAGAAAATTGTATTAATCGGCGAATTACTTTGAATTGGTTACTGATTTTTATTTTCTGCACTAAACCGTCTGTTTTTCGCTTAATTAAATATTAATCGATAGCAATCATAATCGGATGAAACATTATAAAATCGCAGCCCCTGCCTCTTAACGATCTAACCTGTTGCTCTCTTCCTCTCACTGTGTCTTTAGTAGGTATTTTGCACTCTTCGTTCGTTTCGTCTTTAACATTCTCTGCTGTGAGTTCAATACGCGGGGGCACTGTGTTGCACTTTTAACGAAAACGAAACTTTTAAATGCATCGCTCGCTCGACATGAATTTCTGTTCTGCCATATTCCTAATGACGCCGCCAGAACGGAAAGCAATCCCATAGCAGTTGTATAGCATTCGTATGTGAATGTGCGAAACCAAGGACTGATACGTTTACGAACTCGTCAAACGATCGTCATACATTCGCTTGTAAAGCGTATGGGCATTGTTTTCCGTGCTGGAAAAAGACGCGTTAAACTCTGACCGTGGCAACATCTTTCCTGCCTGCGAGAGCGTTTGTTCCCTAGCCCTATACTGCACAGGACAGAGATATCCGATGGCATTTGTTATTAGCAACGCTACGTACATATGTATGGGTATTTTTTGAAGAATAACAAAATAAGCCAACTTTTGGAGAGCAGCCGGTAAAAGGCTCAACGCAATGCACGATCATTATTTGCGAAGTAGCCCCGTGACGTGCGATAAGACATTTTCTTCTCAATTCAATTCGAATCAAACAAACAACCATGTCTAACCACCCAGAATCACACCTTGTAGGGATTTGGATGTAGGAGTGTTTATCCATCTCCGTTCAACTTACTCTACTGAATATGTTACTTTCAAACGTAGGACTGCCGACAAGCGGTCCGCGAGTTCAATAAAATGATCGAACATACGCATACTTACTTACTTAACTGTCCAACGGTATGCAACCGCTTTGCGGCCTTGGCCTGCTGTATGAGTGTCCGCAACCGGTTCCGGTCGAGCGCCGACCTTCGGCAAAAATTAATCGATCACTAGTCTTAAAAAGGCATACTTATCATGATACTATCCGCTTGCTCGTAACGATTGTTGATGCTGATCGTGACAATGGTGATCACACACTGCACCCTTCCTTCCTAACAAACCAAAAAACCATTTCCATTTTCCCGTCCGTCAGTTGCGACGATGAAACAAAAGTATGTTTTGCAGGAAAGGGAATCAATTAGTGTACATTATTTCCCGGACGTCTAAAAAGATACAAAAAAAAGGAGACATACCGCAACGTATAGGAAAACCGTTTCCGAATGGAAAGGGACGGATATTTGCTGAAGGGAAATGAAGGGAAATGGAACAGTTTCGATCTTCGCGCAATTAAGCTCTAAAACTTATCATAAAAAATACTACACAGAAACACTAGCAAAATAGCGTCAAACAAACTGATGTTTGCACTCGTTTTCGTTGACAAACCAATAGCTTTCAACAAAAAAGAAAATCAGTGTCTGTGTGTGTGTGTAGCACGTGTGTGCAAACGCGTATAACAGTGAATATTGCGCCACAGCTGTCTCTGTTACAGAATTTACCTTGCTGACCATTGAAAGAAAGATAGAAAGAAAGAAACTGAACAAAAGCAACCTCACACCTCCATATTTCATACAGAATAGTATAGTAGAGTTAAGTGCATGTGGAATATAATGATAAGAAATTGCTTTTATTCTACCTAAGCTTTGCTTTCCCACCGGCGGTGGAAAGTGAACTGCAACACTGTATTTCTCTCTTCCTAGGTCTCTCTTTCGCGTCGGTTTGCCAACTTGACTGCACGGCGTTCGTTCAGCGTACCAACTAACATGCTTACAAACTACGATACTATTATTTCTCTTCTACTGTATTCCATAATATGCATCCTTTTTGCGGTTCACCCTCCTGATCAGTATGCATATTTCACGATCGTACAGGCAGGACTTTGAAGTATTTTTTTTAGTTGTGTGTATCAGTGATAAAGGATGTGTGCTTTGTTTTGTAAGATGTAGTACACTTTTACTGTATCTCTCTCTCTCTCTCTCTTTTTTTCTCTTTTTCCCTCTGTTTCTCTCGGAACACCTCCTACATTGTCCAAGCGGGGGCAGCTAACTCTACTGAATTATGACAGTATTTGACGCGTCGCTAGCATCATTACTTTTGATGCCCGACGTGATCGTCACCTCATCCACGTCCATCGACAATCCACTGTCTAGGGTGTTCGCGGTTGACAGTGACGTTACGGAGACGGACTCCATGTGGATCGATGTGTCGTCATCGATCATGTTGTTACTGTTGCTTATCATTACCGAGTCGGTTGATTCCTTTGATTTGCCATTCGCTGTCGCTGCTGTTACCCTGTTGTTGTCGTCATCGACAAGGTCAATCTGAAAGGATCGGTCACACAGGAAGGCATACACATTATATGCTTACTATTTTCATCTAGTGTTTATGTTTTTTCTTCTTCTTCAACGGCTCATTTCGGTAAATTTGAGAGACGGAGAACGAGCTACGAGAGAATGCATTCTGGGGCAGTTGACAGTATTAGTTCATTCATTTGTTTGCGATTTGCACGATCGCCAAGTCCGTCCAATCCTTGCACCGTTTGCAAAAGGTCTGTTCTATTTGCGTGTGAACTTTTCATCCCTTAACATTCTTCCACTTTCTCCTCCCCCTAAAAGCAATCGACTTACATTAGTTTAATTTAATCTCCATTATCTCAACATCTCCCGTCGCAGAAGGTTCCTGCTTTTCCTTTTCATTTGAACGATCCGCTTTGTGTGGTTCGATACCTTCGATGTCACCGGCGATTGCTGCAGTACCTCCAGCAGTAGCCGACTCCGCTGATGCCATCTCAGCTGCTGAGCCTTTTGCAAGATCAAGCGATTCTTTCCCGGTACTAGAACGACTATTGCTGCCCATTACTTCTTGCGATTGTGATTTCGAGTTAGCCGCTTCAAATTCCTTCAGTACGGCGTCCAGATTAAACCGGCGCCGATAGTTCATGAAAAAAGTGCGCACTTGCGTTTCTGTTTTCGAGCCGAGCGTATCGGCAATCGCCTGGTTGACAGGGCGACAGACAGTTGGGTGATTTCGTGATTTTGAATAAAGCCATTCAGGGAAAAGAAAAAAAAAGAAAAGAGAACGAATCAGAGATACGTCTGGTAAGCGGATGCACCTTTGCTGTCTAACTAATGTAGCCAAAGCTGGATCTCGATCGTTACCTGGAAATCACGCCCATACATACGCACACCTTGCACCGCAAGCATAAGCTCATCGTTGTTCCAACGGGAGTTCAAGCGGACAGAACTCACTTCCGGTGGTTTTAGTATGTCCAGCACATCGTCTATCTTGCGCTTGAATCCACTGCCCTTTTGTTTGTTGTTCTGAATCTGTGATGGAACAGGGAACGAACAAACACGGTCGGATAACAATTTTGTACGGAAGTTATGCTGGCAAGCAATCACACTAACGAAACCAATGTAATGGCACAGCGAAATTTCGCATCCGGCAAAGCGTATGAACAGATCGTCGCACATTTGCAATTACGATCGCAGTAGAATTCTTTGATAAACGGATCCAAACGGTGATTGGTGATTTGAGAAGGGAACAACAAACTTCCCTACTTGCAAATTAAGAATAATGTTTGATCAACATCACTTTTACACACTTTGGCGGATGATTTCCTCTGTGCATGAGCATGGTATCGTTTGTGTGTTGGCTCACGCGACCCATCTGTGCCGCTAGCTTAAACAGCCACCGTTCGCTGTTTGGTTGGTACGCTTACTTGGGTCAATAGTGAAACGATTTCCCGATCCATGCTGGCCAACAAGTCGTTATTCTGGATACCTTTCTTGTAACCGCCATCACTGCCAACGATACCGCCGTCGCCGTTCTGAGCAGTACTGGCTAACTTCACAATGTCGTCATGGTTAATATACATTCCTTTGGGCGGTCGGCGCTTGTGACTATCGCCACTCTTGCCCAGGATGTTCGAACCCCTAGTGCGCTTGTTCATAAAGGACGGGCCGGTCGTTGGGCGCAGAACACCGGTGCGTCTAGCATAAGATGGAAGCGAATCAATAAGGCTCGTAGTAAAATAAATTATTGGCAACGTAAAGCCGTAATCATTTAGAGGGAAACACAAGGAAAAATTAAAAACTCAACAACTAACGTCACTCTAGGATGCAACACCAAATCTTAGTTGGGAGTACTATGTTTAAGAACATTCGTGATCACGATCGCGAAGCAACATCACGTTTGGAGGGATGAAGTTCCTAAAGCGTGCCTTTTCATTACGATTGAAATATAATACTGTGCTTGCCAAAATCGCGGTGGTCTCTCAACAGAAATCGTGTACAAGAGAGTGTGTGTGTGTGAATGTGGTGAGAAAGATATTACTTCTATTTGAATACTTTTTTTTTTGGTATAAACCGTGCACATTCCGTCGAACGAGCGACGCAACATAAAACTTTACTAGCATGATCAGAACCTGTGTTTCGTTAACACAAACGCGCCGAAAAACGGAATACACATTTGGCAAACAAGACTGTACAAGCACACAAACAAACCAAAAACACACTCAAAAATAAGATACCTAATAAGACGGATTTGGTGAAGTGTTATAGAAAAGCGACGTATTGTAGAACAGAGCAAAGAAACAAATCAAGGATAGTAATGTGGGATTTGTACAGGTAATGCTTTACACGATTGAGATGTAGAAATAAACAGTACCTCCAGTGATTGTAGCAACTGCCACAGAGCTTTCCTTGAGATGACGCATGCACTTCGTAGCACGTCACCCCACATCCGGAGCAATTGAGTGACCCCTCGTTGGTCGCTCCACCGCCACCGGAACTGGCATTGCTTTCGTTCTCGGCTTCATTGCTTTTGCTACTACCACTTGACCCATTATTCGGAACGTTCGTGTTGCTATTCCCAGCGCTGGCACTGTTCGATCCAGCGGTCGTGCTGTTTGTCGTGGACTATTGAGAGGATTTTTTTTTTTTGCACAGGGCCACACGGCGCACGAAACAAACAAGCGATCAGCACCCCGCCGGAGATCAGATGGACACACATGGACACGGATGGACGTACGGATAGGGAAAAGACAACAAAAAGCGAAATACGTTTTAAATTTAGCTATCCCTTGTCCAGGGGGGGGTGGGACGATTCGATCACATTTAACCCACGAGATGGCAAATCCGGCACGATCCCGTGTGCCTGCGGAACGAAAGATTAGATTCCCCCCCCATTTTACTACCATTCCTTCAGCTACAATTCTCTCGCTCTCGTTCTCTCCCTCTCTTTTTCTCTCTCTCTCTTTTCATATCGATCATAGTACAAACATATGTTATGTTATTGCGCATGTTTCCGTGCGAATTATTGTCCAACATTTTGCTCCAGCAATGCCACTTACCTTGTCCTCGTTGTCCGACTCTTCGTTGCTTCCGTGGTCACTTCCGTTCTCCGAGCTGTCATTCTTCTTCATTTTTTCTTGTCTATCCATCACGCTCGTTCTGCTGCGGGTCTTTTTCCATGAGTAGTAAAATTTCACTAGACTTGCAATCGATTTATCTGGAAGCTATTTACATTGGTAATATAAAAAAAAATAACAACAACACCATTACAACAAATTCTTTGAAGAAAAGCCCGACCAGTTCACCTACCATCTGCCGGATCCTATGGAAACTTTTCCCATGGAACTGAAACGCCTGCTCGAACAGCACCCGATCCTCAGCGGACCACTCATCCGGGAAGGGCGTGAAGTTGGCCAGATCCAGCACCGCGCGCTCCAGATCATGCTTGTGCCAGAACAGCATCCCCAGTGCCTGTTCGCCATTGTAGCCGTACTTCTCTTTAGCAACGGTAATGTAGTCTTCCACTGCGCGATGATCAAATGCATGANGTTCACCTACCATCTGCCGGATCCTATGGAAACTTTTCCCATGGAACTGAAACGCCTGCTCGAACAGCACCCGATCCTCAGCGGACCACTCATCCGGGAAGGGCGTGAAGTTGGCCAGATCCAGCACCGCGCGCTCCAGATCATGCTTGTGCCAGAACAGCATCCCCAGTGCCTGTTCGCCATTGTAGCCGTACTTCTCTTTAGCAACGGTAATGTAGTCTTCCACTGCGCGATGATCAAATGCATGAAGTGAAAAAAAGGGAACAGCATTATTCGAACAAAATCCGATGACGCGGGCCGCAACCACCTACATTTGCTATCGGGAATTTCCTTTGTCGGTGACCACACTAGCAGCGCTCGATCGTTCAACTGTTCCGGTTTGCGTTCATTCGGAGCTACGAGCTCCGGGCAGACGGCCTGATAATCGCGGCCCACTCGAATTTTCTCTACAAAAAAAAAAACACCCGAGCAATGAGAAATGCATTGAAATGTCAATAATTTGTCGGAAAATTCAAAATTTCCCACGATTACGAAACACCGTGTTGGCCACTGGCGGGACTTTTGGTGCCGCACTCAACGTTTACGTATCGCATGACGAATCCTGCGTATCGTAGCACCGTTCGGCCTGCACACCCTGTGACCTCACCACTCGCTACCTTGCGCGTACGGGGTACAGGGTACGTCGGCATCGTTGTAACTTACCTTCATATTCGCTTTTAGCTTTGGTTGCCTTCGAAGTGTTGCCATTTTTGCGAGCTACCGAGCGGGAAGAAAGAAACACAGTTTAGACGTGAGAAACGTTTCAAAATGGATTAAAACGCAAGGCGGACACCCGTCCGAGGACCCTTTCCTCGCGGTGCGTGAAGGGCACTCACGAGGAGAATGACAAACGTCGTCGTTACTTACAGTTTTCGTCGTCCGAGCTAGAATCAGTAGCAGCACCACCTGCTCCGGAAGTAGTGACCACCCCGGCACCCGCATGACCGTTAGGGCTTGGGCCGCGCGATCGCTTGCCGTTCCGCACGCCCCCTTCCGTTGTTCGTTCCGCTAGAACCATCTTCACCCTCTTCGAATCCAACGCGAGAACTCCAGGCTACCAGGTGTGCTTCACTCACTAATTCTGCTGCTTGGCGTACTGTCTGCCTTCTCCCGCAACAGAAACTTACACTACCGTGGAAAAATCGCCGATAGAACAGGGAGTCGCGCTTTTCCCTTTTCGAAGCGAGCGAGAAACAATCAGTTAGCGAAGGAAAATATCAAACAAACGGAACAAACACTGCGACCCACAATTCTGTGGCCTGGCTGCACTTTTCACGCGACCGTACAATCGAGCTTAAGACGCTTGAAATCGAGTGCTTTTGTACTGGAAGTGCTCGATCTGCTCGACCACGCATCCGCAAATCGGTCGAACGTCAAATCAGCAAACGCTAACGACTTTCCCTCTCGCTTTTACAATTACCCGGAATCCTGTTTTTGTTGTCTTTTGTATGTTTACTTTAAAATGTGTACCCACTTTTCACAAATCTAGCTTTGCAGCTTTACTATCAACATTTTTATTTACAACAACCGTTCAATCGTAGGCACGAGTTCCGAACCAGACTTCAAAAATGCTGTCTTATTGCCCAACTAACATAAACGTTTTGACCCGCATTCGTCTTAGGTCCAAGTAACGTTTAATTTTTTCATTATGCAGCAAACTTATCATAACCTGGCTAGCAAAAATCCGTGGCATATCATTTAATTTAAATATTCAAAAAATCTTCAATGTATCCTTGCCAAACCATCCGCATATTGTAATACCTTAATAGCGGTTTAATCAGAGAAGTATTAAGGCTTGACAATTTGGTTGCATTGAACAAAAAAAAACTGACAGATGGTTGACCATCACTTCAGTTCGTTTTCGTTCCTTTTTCCTCCACTGTCTAGTAGCCGCCAATAAGGAGGGAAAAAGTTACAATTATAACGCCAAAATCCTACGAGCGAAAACATAGTACGCATAGCAGTAAAAGAAAAGTGCGAATAAGTAGTGAAAATTTGCAACAAATTCGTAATACACCGGTAAACAGTACGTGTAGGCCAATGATACTTGTGCTAACAGCGGCCTATGTTTAACTATACGACAGCGGCGATTGAGAATGAAAAAAAGCTCCTCTAGAGACAAGCGCAAACAGCAACCGATCATTCCTCGTAGACGAAACCGGGGTGATAGTGAATCTGATGTGGACTACGAAAATGATAGAATGCATGTGAAGCAAGGTCACGAGTCGGTAAAATCCAGCTCGAACGTGAAAATTCAACGTGAAAACTCAACTCCTGCGGGGCTGCTGGAAAACGGTGCATCAATCAGTGGTAGTGAACCGGCTGTGGAGGAGCGTCAATCACCCGTCGATGAACAACGGGTGGATTCTACGACGGTGGAAACAAAACAGACGATTCGATTGGTATCGCTAGATAAATTGCTCCGTCCAAGTTTAGTGGGAGTTGCACCACAGGATACTATCGCCAGTAGCGAGCACACTATCCCATCAGCGAAAGGATCAACTCGAAAAACGAATAAAAATATTAGCATTATCGAACTTAGCGACGACACGGACGAGGAAAATCTGGAGCAATTCGTTATTGAAAAGCAAGCGAAAAATGGCGAAGAAGCCGTAATTACAGCGCCCGCCAAGCCAGAGAACAAAAAAATCGTCGAAAAAGCATCAAACGGTGGCCGTGTTGCTTCCAACACAACTCATCGTACGAAACCAGTGAGCGTTGTTGTGAAACGTTTGGAGACGGATTTTAGTGCTTTGAAAGTGACCTACGGGTTGACGGAGATCCGCGACCATCATAACCGTGTTATCGAAAGGTTTGTGCCCAACACGAATCATTTCTCTGTCAGCAACAGTGGGAGTAAAGCTTGTAAAGAAAAAAACATGGCCAATGAGGAAGAGCAGCAAAATAAGGCAAAGAATAAGCTGCCCGTTGCCGGTAACAGCAAGCGGGAAGTGAACGGTGCAGCAAGCAGAGAAGAATCGGATGTTGAAGATGGCAAGCGAAATGATAGTGATTCGGATGCACCGATTATTCGGAACCGAAACAAATCGAAAAGCAGCATTCCAAGAGAGGTAACTATCGTTAGCGTTTACAGCAATGCATGCCATGCAAAATGGCAATACTCAACTGGCAAATGTTTGTATCGTTTTAGCGAAAGAACACTAGAAATATGCGCAAGAGGCGGGCTGTTAGCGATAGTGAAGAGGAAAAAGATACAGGGAAATCGTCACCGCCGGCTACTCATAGTAACTCCGACGAGCAAAACGAAAGTGGTAGTGATTTTGAAATTGCTAAAAACAACACAGCTGCCAACAGGGAGCAGCGTGCGGCAGAACGTTCGAAAAGAGCAGCCATCTCAAAAGCGCCAGCAGAGGAGGCCGGCAGTGGTGGTGAGGAGAGCAAAACAGAGAAAAATGATTTTCAACCGCGCAAGAAGCGCACCAGAATTCGAAGAAACTCTTCATCGTCTTCCGACGAGGATGGAAAGCCCCGTTCGAAAAGGTTTGTTTGATTGTTACTAATCCTTATGCCGGGCATTATGTGCGTGTACACTTAGCATTTATGTTGTTTTTGATTATTTTACAGGAAAAGGGCAAAACGGCTTCAAAAGAAAAAATCTGACGGAGACAGTGATGCTGATTCGCCCAACAAGGGTAGGAAGAATATACGCAAGCTGTTGAAGAAAAAAGATCTGGACGAGACAACCAAGAACGCGGAGCAAGAGGAACGCGAGCGAAAACAGCGCATTGCGGAACGGCAAAAGCTTTACAATCAGGTGTACGACGAGAAGCCGGAAGTGGCTACTACGCTCGAGCAGCTGGTGCTTGATTTTGACGCAGAAACAAAGGAACCGTTGCTCGAGGTAGACAAAAAGTTGGTGAAGCTGCTGAAACCCCACCAGGCCAATGGAGTAAAGTTTATGTTTGACGCCTGCTTCGAAAGTCTCGAGCAGATGAAGGAAAACAAAGGTTCCGGTTGCATACTGGCGCATTGTATGGGTTTGGGCAAAACATTACAGGTAGTGACGCTTACGCACACGTTGCTTGCCAACGCAGATCTGACCGGCGTGGAACGAATCCTGATCGTGTGTCCACTGTCGACGGTGTTGAACTGGGCGAATGAGTATCATATGTGGATGAAGCACGTTAAAAAAGGTAGCGAGGTAGAGGTGTACGAAATATCAAAGTAAGTATCCGTCGCGTAGTGGACGCTGCTGATGCTGGTTGCAAACATTCTGTCAAAGCGTTGTTTCTTTCATAGATACAAAGATAACGTGACGCGTGCCAACAAGCTTATGGAATGGCACAATGAGGGCGGTGTGATGATAATGGGGTACGATATGTTTCGCAACCTGGCCAATCCGACCGCAACTCGCATACGGAAGAAGGTGCGCGAATCGTTGCAGACCTCGCTTATCGACCCGGGTCCGGAGCTAATCGTGTGCGATGAAGGACATTTGCTGAAGAACGAGAAAACATCTCTGTCGCAGGCGGTAAACAGAATCACCACGATGCGAAGGATCGTTCTGACTGGCACTCCTATACAAAACAATATGAAAGAATGTGAGCATTACCGTACGTCTCAAACGCCTTTTACCTAACGAAGAGTTTTTAACACACTACAGATTATTGTATGGTGCAATTTGTGAAACCCAAGCTGCTGGGCACCTATTCCGAGTACATGAACCGGTTCGTAAATCCCATTACGAACGGACAGTATACCGATTCGACGCCGTACGATATCCAGCTGATGCGCAAACGAGCGCACGTGTTGCACAAGCTGCTTGATGGATGCGTTCAGCGCAGAGATTATTCAGTATTAGCACCCTTCTTACCACCAAAGCTGGAATTTGTGGTATCGATCAAGCTAACCCCGCTACAGAGCACCCTCTACAAGGTTTGTAAAGCCTCACATACATAAGAATGTAATGAATGTAACTGCTAAGCATCATTCCCGCTTCATCATCTTTCACCAGTACTTTATGGAAAATTTGGCCGGTAAACGACTTATGGATGATCCGATGCAGAAGCGCTCTTCCATGTTGTTCAATGACTTTCAGAACCTGCAACGCATCTGGACGCACCCGAGGGTGTTACGGTACAACAGTGATCGATATGAAATTAAACAGCAGCGAAAGGTTTGTGGTGTTTCGCATCGACGATAGATAGCTTTCATTATTGGATCACTACATTGGATCGTTCGTATCTTTTAGCGTGATTTGGAAAGTGAAAATGAATCCATCGGTTCGATGAAGGATTTCATCGATGATGAGGATACTGCAGAATCGACTCCCGAATCGTCCGATGATGATTCGGATGTACAGTCCGTTCACGATGATGGGAGCAACAGTGCTAAGAGCTCAGGAGAATCGGTGAAAGAAAAGCAGAAAACAGTTAGTACTCGCAGCACTAGAAATAATCCCGACGCAGGTAACGTACGGAGCAAGGAAATGGAACGTCTTTCAAATGGAAGATCATGCCTACAGTGTTGCATTTGTTTTGCTCTTTTAGTGCTGGAAGATGAAATAGTGATTGAGAAGCCAGATAACCCAACGGAATGGTGGATGCAGATGTGCCCCGAAACGGAGCTAGACAAACTCGAACACTCTGGAAAGCTGATTGTTTTGATGGAAATTCTGAAGGAATGCGAAGCGATCGGTGACAAATTGTACATTTTTTTTTAGTATTTTTTTAACGATTTAAACGCGGGCATGTGTTAATGTACACCTTTCATCTTTTCTAACTCCTCTTCGCAGACTGGTATTCTCACAGTCTCTGTACTCGTTGGATGTAATAGAACATTTTCTCTCTTTGCTGGATGAAAATATGCAAAAAGATGAAGAGGAAAGAGATGAGGAGCTGAGCAAGTATCCCGCATCGTGGTCGATGGGTTTGGATTATTTCCGTTTAGATGGGTCGACGTCGATCGATAACCGGAACGATGCGTGTAAGGTTTTTAATGACGAAAGCAATACACGTGCTAGGTAGGTACTCACTTGGTGTCACACAACAAACGGACTACTGTCTAAGCATAGAGGCTACTCTATCGTATCTTGCCTCTGACATACAGATTGATACAATTGTTTAAAATATGCATTTGTTCGATAGATTGTTCCTTATTTCAACGCGAGCTGGAGGATTGGGCATAAATCTCGTTGCCGCTAACCGGGTGGTCATTTTTGACGTATCCTGGAATCCTTCACATGACATTCAGAGCATATTCCGAGTGTATCGATTCGGCCAGAATAAACCCTGCTATATATACCGATTCATTGCGATGGTAAGCACGGAATTGAATTGAGATGAAAAGGTCTTAGCATTCGTCGAACATATCTTGCTTATACCATTTGTCTGCTTTTCCTTCGTCAATAGGGTACGATGGAGGAGAAAATCTACGAGCGTCAGGTTACGAAGCAAGCTATTTCGAAGCGTGTCATAGACGAGCAGCAAATTGATCGGCACTACAAAGAAAACGATCTACAGGAGCTGTATCGGTACGATGTGGAACCAAGCGAGCCTCGACCGATGCCAAACCTGCCAAAGGATCGTCTATTTGCCGAGCTGCTTAAACGGTTCGATCCGCTTATCTACAAGTACCATGAGCACGATTCGCTCCTGGAGAACAAAGAGGAGGAAACGCTCAACGAGGAGGAACGCAAGGCAGCATGGGAAGAATTCGAGCAGGAGAAGAATCGGCCACCGATGCCAGCTTACGGTACCAGTGGCTTGGGAATGGCTATCGGAATGGGCGGAAGAAGTAAGTTTCTTGTGAGCTTTGACGAATTTGTATAGTACGAATTATCATTATCATTCATGTTCCGCAGTGAATGGGCCGCTTACATCCAACACAACGTACGGATTCCGCAACGATGTGCTGCTTAAGCTGTTAAACATTAAGGCTCGGGAGGATAATCCGACATTCAACGATGCTACCATTAATGCTATGATACCATATTTGATGCAGCAGCTAACGCAAGAAATGCGAGAGGGTGAATTGACGGTAAGAGTAGGATCTTTTTTTCTCTCTCTCCTCACAATCCCATCTCAACACCACGTCGTCGTTCCGTTTATACAGATGTATGGCAACTTATGGAAGCTGTATTATAAGCTAGAAGTTCCACCCGGAGGCCAGCCAATGGGCCAATTTCCAATGGGGTACAACGCGTTACAACCCGGTATGGCAGGACAGATGCCACAGCAATCTCTTATTGGTCAGCAGCTACCAATGATCATGAATGCTACTACAGGCGGTGTAGGTCCCAGTATGCCGTTTCAGATGAATCCAACACAAATAGGCGTAAGAGCAGCGTTTAACTCGAACGGTTTTCGGTACAATGACCACCGTAATTAAACTGTCCATCTCTCTTTCTCTCTTTTTTTTGTAAAAGATCCCGCAAGAGCCCGGAATCAGTGGGATCCATAGAATCGAACCTGTTGCTGGTGTTCCAGCCATCGTTCCCGGCACTGTTGCAACTATGGAAAATCGAGGACCTGTCACCATCGATCCCAACATAGTTGAGCTTGATTAAAATGAACAGTTCATTTGATTTGCCAGCAGTGGCGATCTCAACGATGTCTCTGGGCATTGACGTTAGGTATAACTTCTGCTTCGATTGTGTAACTTTGCACCATGAGCAAAGGGAACTTAGTTTCGAGGAGTACTCACTAGCGATCGTACTGGTGAAAGTAGATTTTATTCACAACACATCTTAGCTGTTTAAATAAAGACATTTTCTAATCCCCGTAAATACCACAACCACACAATCGCATGAATGCGTATTCCGGGGAGCGGTCTGTCTGTCTGTCCTTGATTGGTTTGATCTTTTGCTGTAACGAAAAGAAGTAGCAGCGTTCAGTCGATAAGAAACACAGCACTTGGGAAGGAAATCGCGTTCCGAGTACGGCAGAGTTCCCCTTATATGGCATCGTACGAATCAGGATCCGGCGTTCGATTTGTGACCCTGCAGCCGTTCTGTAGAAACTGGGCACCGTCCTGCAACGAAAGAAATGGTGCTACAACTATCCGCAACGTTCGATGCCAGTACACGAGATGGTTGAAACACTTACCCGAACTAGACCGGGCAATCCGCGCCAGAAATCCAAATGCGGTACGATCTCCATTCCTCGTGCCCCGAGATAGAACGCGTTTACCGTCGCTCCGATGACGAAGTACGACACCATGACCACGAACAGCATTATCAGCAGTACCGTGCCGGTGCTTGGTTTGCTAAAGTCTTCCAGTACGATGGGACATGCGTACGGGGAGAAAAGCAACAGATGCTAACGGGAAGGGAACGAAACCATATTGCAGGTTAGTGGACATTTTTTGTTTGTTTACACGATCTTTTTTTTCCTTTTGCACGTCGTACCGTTGTGACATTCGTGGTGGAATCCGGGAAAAAGAACGACTTCTTATCGCTTGCACACACTAATTTTACATGTGTAATGCTGAAATTGATAATCGTAGTTTGTTTGATGACTAATGCGCGTCAAAGTGGTTCCGTCGTAGCGTATCTTTTAAGATGGCGCTCCTGGAGAGTTTTATTTACCTATGGTTCGGTTTGATGTAGCTGAGCGAAAGTCCATCGTCAGAGGTAAACTGCGTTTCCTTTAGTTCGCCCAATCTTATCAATGTATTGCTTGCCGCATCATACTTACAAAGCTGTAGGAAAGGGGCACAAAAACATTCCATTTACATGCTTCCGCCGAAATGGTTCCTAGCGTCACAGATCCTTACCGTGTATCCTTTCTTGCAGTCAACGTTGATTACGTTCGGTTTGCTATCGTCCATCGTGTAGGATATGTCCTGGCAGGGGCTAAAGTAGTAGGCATCTCCATTGGATACATTTGTGTGCAATGGTTGAGCACCAATGTCTATGATCGGTTTCAGATTAATGCCGGTACCGTCTTCAAATTCGCACGCACAATCGCCAGCGCGTCTGCACTCGTTTGCGCTCGCCAACTTTAGCAAACAAATGAACACAAGCACTAAGTATTTACACATCTTCTTTGGTAGCGCCGATCGCTGTCTTGTGCGGTACGTTGTGACGGGAATTGCTTTGTTACTCTGCGCTTTGTGCCGTGCTAAACCATGTGGAAGAACGTAAAACAGCTGATTTGTAAGCGATTTTGTCAACGGGTAGACGTTTATAAACAGCAATGATTAAGCGCGTCGCAAAAGCCACAACAAATCGCCGTGTCTCGCTTTTGTTTTCAGCGCCTCCTGCTTGCTCGCAGGCATATGGTAAGAAGACGCACGGTGTCAAAGAAGTTGCGGCGGTCATGCTGTTTGACGTGTGCAACCATCATTTTTGTCATGCGACATCAGCAGCCAGCAACCGAAGCGTTGCATTCGGATGCGCACAGTATGTGACGAAAAATGTGCACAGGTTCAGTGGAACACACGTTTCAAATCCGCTACATTTTGTGCATGCAAATGAACAAGACACACGTGGGCTGGTTTAGTTTTTCATCAAAGTCGTGATTTATTATACATTCATTATTTATTTAACTCATTCAACACAAGACTTCCAACACTCACATGAATTATAGGTTGTACGAATATTCGCTTCTCGATTGTAAAATAACCGTTTGTTGCGCGCTGCTAGAAACGAAAGGAGGGAGAATTTGTGTGTGCACGTGTGTGTACGTGTATGTCTGTGGGGTATGTGTGCAAGCGGGAAAAAGGTGATAAAATATCAAACATAAAGATCACAGTGATACGATCAAACAGAAATTTGTGTGGCTGTGTGTATGTGTGTGTGTGTGTGTGTGTCTTCCTTTTTCCCGGGAGATTTGTTTCACATTGTTTTTCGACTGGCTTTCCTCGTTTTACATCGCAACTTATCTTGTTCCTTTGCTTTATACAATGACTCCTAGAATGCATTTCAGTCTTTGTCCTCTTGTGTGTGTTTGTTTTTTCATGTTGCACTAATTAAACATTGCCATACATTTTCTGTCTGCCTTGCTGTTTTTCATCTCTTCTTTATACACAACGGGGAAAAAAAATGTTTCAATAGTTTCTGCTGATGATGACAACACAAATCAACGTATGTTCACACTTATTTATGCGTTAAAAGTTGTATGTACGGTAGTTTCTCTCTCTCTCTCTCCAGCCTC
Organism: Anopheles rivulorum; assembly: GCA_018908115.1. NCBI lineage: Eukaryota > Metazoa > Arthropoda > Insecta > Diptera > Culicidae > Anopheles > Anopheles rivulorum. The sequence goes on from STHB01000004.1 coordinate 24,504,449, forward strand.
ATTTTTTTCCTCTTTCATTTTCTATTCTTACTTCTGTGGATTGTGTTTGTAGGTTAAACTGGGCACGACCCGGAAGATTCAGTTCGCCGTTGGTTTGTTTTAGTTGGATCAAAACAATAATTGAATAAATAATTAACAAAATCTATAAGAGTCTGATCACGGTTCGAAGATTTCACCTTTTTAACAAACATAAATAAATAAAGCGTATGGTAGTAGAATAAATAAATAAATCAATAAATAAATATTTCATAGCATTCATGAACGCTGGGCTTGCACTGGATTGTAAATAAATTTAAATAGAATAGGGACTTGGGAAAATTTAAACTAAATTAGGACTAGCTTTTACGCTTGATCGTTCGTCGTTGGATTGGGATATAGTTTTCCCTTCCGAAACATCCCTACACATGTAGCTGAAGTTAATAATAACCGCCGTTCTTCAAACTCCAATTCATCGATCATCGATTCACCAGACACGTGGAAGGGCGAATTTGCGCGAACCTTCCCTTCGACTGGAGCTGGCCACTTCACTGAAGTTAACGAATGCTCATCTCTACTAAATGCAATTATTGTTACTGTTTGCTGAGTGACGATACTTAGGAGGTACTAATTAAAGTCTAATGATTGGATCGGGAATTCCCACATTGCATCTTGCCAGTTACAACATCGGGAATGCACTTGCACGTTATTTACAGTCAATCAATTTTGGAATGACTCTGGATTCGTCTTCGGTACGAGCGGGCGGGCAGACGGGTGGGTGGTGTCCCACCGTGTTAAAGGAATCTGACTAATAATAATCTTTATAAGTTACCTACATCCAATGACATGAACATGAAATGACACGAATTTTGACTAGCAATTATAATAATAGCGAAGTTAGGACTAGATTTACGGGGATCAGTTCACAAGACTGTTGGGAATGCAGGAGTTACAGAGCAGTAGTGAAGGGATGGAAAAATGGAGCGCTTTTTTATACCGTATCTGCACTTATCGACTAGAAATTGTGTGTGTGTTTTTTTTTCCCTTCCGCCCTGACTTACAATCTGTTCTGTTCAATGTTTCCTCTGTATAAGAAATACTCTATATATAAATACGATTTTTCTCTGACTTTAGCTTGTTACAAGTTTGCGGGGGTGGAAATATGACAATAAATAAATTTTGCTCATCGCAATCGTAAATAGCAGCTTATAACCTAAAACCCTACTCTCATCCGACGGCAACTCACCGCCAATTCGCGGTCCGGTGCCCTTTAGTGCTCGATTATTGTAGCCTCCTCACCCTTAACGTCGGATATCGCGGCCATCGCTTTCGTCAGGACCGATGCATCCTTGAGGCTGAGCACCTGCAAGACCTGCGGTTCCGATCCCGGTGGTCCCTGGATCATCATCTGATGCATGCCAGGACCGACGGTAATGGTTTCCATCGTCTCACCGTTCTCCACCTAGACGACGAATATCAAATGCAAGACAAATTCGAATAAAATACATCACGCACACGAAACAAAAAGACATAATTAAAGCCGTAAAGCCATAAGTTTTCTTAGAAACGCAAGATTTTTCCAAAAAAAAAAACAACCATAATATAACAAAAATTGGAAAGAAATGGAAAAAAAAACAGTCCAAAACTGGCGCAACAGGAAGGAAAACGCAACAAAATGTGTAGCAAATGCTGAAATAAGGCAAACTAAAATACAATACCACTATTGCAAATGCTACTCACTAAATCACACATCTGTAAAGAAAAGAAGAAAAAAAACACAGTGAAATATTATTCCATTAGTTTTCGCTACACTGTGCACAATCAATCCGGTTCGGGGACGGTGTTTGTATCCATTATGCTCGTGTCTCTAGGCATTCCTGGCGCAAAGCCTTCTATTTTGGAGAGCTGTTACAGTTGATGTCTAGGGATGGTAGGGTAAACCAAAGGTGAGCTACAAAAGTAAATCATAACATTATTGTAAAATGATCAACTTCAACGTGATGAAATGAACAGAACGCAAACAACTATAACGATGCAAATAAAACAAACGCAAACGTTCATAATAATAAACACAAGATACTTTTAAAATGGTGTTTCATTGCACTTTGGTTTGTACAGCACTTATCGAATACGACTGTTTAGTTTCAGACTGACTACTTACGGCTTATTGCATTAAGTCAAGAAGATACATTGTTTTCTCTCTCTCTCTCTCTCTCTCTCTCTCACTCTCTCTCTGTTGCTACGAAATTATTACAACTATTACATTTACCGGTGCTTAGAATAAATAGTGAATCATTGGGATTGATGGTACGCGACCACTATCGGTCGGACAAATGTGCTTTAACTAGATGCCATTGGCGTTCACTTACTTAGAATGGCTGACAATGACTACAAAAAAGGGGATGCGCAAAAAAAAGAAACTAAAACGTTGCTGAGATCCTTCAGAAAATGATAAATAGCACAAAAACATTATGGACAGGCTATTGGAGCTAATCGTATCGTGCTTTACATAAATAAAATAAATATTTTTTCTTTGGTTGGGCTTCGAAACACTTTATCCACTACAATAAGTTAGCAAACTCGTTGACTGCATCAGCTCAATCTTGCACACATTTCGGGCGTGTGTTTGATTGTGCGATTTGTACTGATTTTCGCTGTTGCTTCTATTCTCTAGTTCCATTTACTAGTTCTTTTTCACACACACACACTAGAGTAGTTAGTGAGAGCGTGAAAGAGGCAATTGTTCTTAATAGCTGCATATACTAATCGTCTTACTTCCTCTCGCTTACAAATGAATAAGTTAATGACCACAATCATACGTTACGCATTACGACTAGATAAGAATTGCACCGAAAATAATGAAGAGCACTAATTACTAAAACACAAAAACGTAAAACAACACTAAACAAATACATCGCCAACGTGAGTTGGTTGTACGCTTAATTATAACAAATAAAAAAAAACTCCAAACTATAGCTAAAACTGATTAAAAACTCTTTGGCCAAACAACTTAAAAGTAACACTTTAAAGGGCTTAGCCATGATGGCTAATGCAATGGCACGTTGCGCTATAAACAATAATAAAAAAAAAAAACAAATAAAAGGACGACGGGTGGACATTTTTCCTAGCGGTTGTACAGGTCAGGTGGGAAAAATGGGAAAAGCTTCGTCCATCTTGTGTCACGTCCCTCTCTCTCTCTCTCTCTCTCTTCCCAATTCCGTCCGTATGTATGTATGTATGTATGTGTGCGTCGTTCTACACACTTTGCAAGCCAAAGTGTTTCTGGTCAACCACCTCGTTCGAGGCGCTACTGTTACTGCTGCTGCTTATCTTCTGACTTATGCTCAACGCATCGATCAGATGGCTGCCCTCGTTAACCGTGAGCTCAATGTCTCGTTTCAGCTGCTGGTGGTGGTGGTGCTGCTGTAGGGAGGATTTGGAATCGGTCGTTGCAAAGGTAGGTCCTGTCAGTTGAATGACAAAGCTGTGCGTATCACCACCATCGGTAGATACCACGCTGCCATCCTTGTCCTCGTCCATTGGTTCAATCTTTGGTATACAAAATTTGATCTGATTGGCACCGAGACCGGTACCACCGAGGATGGTACCGCTTGGTATCACATTCGCCTTACGATGCACATTCAAAGCGTTTTGTGAGAGACTGTTGTTGTTGTTATTATTATTGTTGGCCATGCTTTGAGTATTCCCATCCGCATCCTGTGGCTGATGGTTGGTGGTGGAAATGTTAAAGCAACCTCGCTGCGATGGCAATATCGCGTTAAGGCCAACCATCGACAAACCACCGCTAGCGGTGGATGAGCGTGACACATTGCTAGCAGCATTGGTACGCTGATGCTTGCCGGACGGCAAATGATGTTGCATTTGCGGTACAGCCACAATGGTACCATTGCTGCTCAACGCATAGTTGGCCAGCATTGCGGTTGCCTGGTGGTGCTGATTCGATGCACCCACATTTGTCGAAATGGTCAAGTTCTCTGTCGTACTACTACTAGCGGTGCTAACAACCGACGCGGTCTGCTGTTGTTGCTGCTGCTGTTGCGCATGGCTGGCCGTTATGTTATGTACCTGCATCGGCGTTATACACACGGTTCCATCCACATTCGGCACCTGCTGTATGTTTGCCACCATCGTCTGATACATCTGGGCGGACACCGGTAAGGTGATCATGCCACTCACGTTCACTGGATAACCTGCAACAACAAAGCAAGCGAAAAATGGTAAGAGAAAGGGGCCACTAATTCCCACTGTTCCTTTGCCGAGCATTCTAATACCTTGTCCGTCTTCGCCCGTAATTATAAGCTGACCGTCCTGGCCAAGGGTCGCTTCCGTCAGGTCAACTGACATGCTTTCGCCCTGTCCATCTGATATAGTTTGAATTGCATGTACACCTCCGTCGGCTTGCTGCTGCAGCTGTAAACGGAACAGACATTTTAAGTCCAACTTTGTTTGTTTAACTACGCCATCGCAACTCGTCACTTACGGTTGCAATTCCTTGTACTTGTGCGGTAGTTCCGTCCGGTAACGTGAAGATAGGATTGTTAGGATCAACCTGAATAAGTGACACGGTACCGTCGGAGTTTTGTATGGTTTGCAGTACGGTGTGAGTGAACTGTGCATGAAGAGAGAAGAAAAGTAAACGTACCAGAACGGAACGGAAAATCAGTTACAAGATACAGGAATTCTGATTACTACAAAATGCAAAAAAAAAAATAGGAACAAAGAAAACAATTCTCTTCAAATAAAAGGAAATTAGAAACAACGCAGGAAAATTTAATTAACAAATTAAAGTACAGGTAAAAACAACAAATCAATCAAACGTTTAACAAGCGGAAATTATTTAGAGAGCTACGAAAAAAAAAAAAACAAGCAAACAGTGAGTAGAAAATCAAAACCAAAAAACACAACGAGCGAAACTGAAAATAAAAAACTCAACAGCAGAATCAAGGAGGAACAAAAATCAATCGATTGCAAAACAACAACAAAAAAAAAGAATCAAACGGCACGCAGAACGGAAATGGGGTTTTGGTAAACAAAAGCGTCACGACATCGACTTAAGGTTTTGCTTAGTAGAAAATTGGTGGTTAGTACGAACATCCACATCGCTTAGAGCCATCGAGTCTAAGCAAACCTGCGCGTTCAGGGTCTGCGAGGGTGAAGACTGTTGCTGTATCTGGATGGTGCCGTCGGGATTTTCCTTAATGATCTGCCCGTTCGCACTGGTGATCGTCGCCGTGGTCTGCCCGTTTGCCTGTGCCTGCTGCTGCTGCTGCTGCTGCGGGTGCGCCTGGTGGATGATGATTTGCTGTTGCCCACCGGCACCGTTGGTGATGGTGGCCGTGGTTGTGTTGCCACTACCGGCCGGACCAACCGTCACCACGCTGCCATTTTCAATCTTCATCACATCGACCTAACATGTGTCGCACAGCGTGTCCCCAGCAAGTTAAGGAAAAGGCGGAGGAAAAAAAAACAAAATGGGACATGCGACCGTCAATATAGTCAACCGGGCACAGTCAGCGATCGATTTGGATCCCGATGCATCAATCGCACAATCGAATCGTGATCGCAAGAATTTCGTCGCATTTTGCAACAACGGATGCGCGTGTGCGTTACCGTTACCAGGCAACCGCTGATCGCACGAATACTTACGTTCGAACTAGCCGTTGCTATGGCGTTCGCTTTCTCGTCCTCTTCACTGAACGCGGGCAGAAGATCTTCTCTACCGTGGTATTTGTAACAATTTATGACAATTTTTCTCAGTGCGTGAGTCCAGCTTATCTGTGCGTGTCCCGCCCCCCCAAAAGATTAATGGTACATGGTGTGAACAATTGCGTTTCTGTTGCTGTTTTGTTTCCCTTTAAAGCGGAACGAACCCGACCCACATTTGGAACCAACCCATCTGCTTACCTTTTGCTTTTCCTCCTCAGTGCGTGCATCCATCCGTACGTTAGCCCAGGGTAGTTCCTTTGGCCACCAGGGTGGCCTGGTAGAGTCTCGGCCCCAGCCCGGTTTGCCCCGCCCGGTAGAATACTTCAGCATCAGCGGAATGAACGCGCGCAGCTGGGCCTGTGTCATCTTCTCCACGGGCGTCGGTATACCGTCGATGATAAGCGGCGGCAGTTCGAACAACGATGGATCATCCTGCACGCGCGGCGGTGCCTGTGCGGCTAGTGCCTCGTCCAGCTTATCCATCACATTGTTGCGCAAATTCTTCAGCACATCCTCCAACGGTTTGGCTCCGAATACTTTGTAGATGTTGTTTGGTTTGCCTGGAGTTGCCACCAGCACGACCGCCTGCTGCCCAACACGCGTGGCGTACTCAAAAATAGTTTGCTGCGGATGAAAGACACCACAAAATACACAACGGTTCCGATGCGGTAGAACGAAAACACAAAAAAAAACACACACACACGCGTGCATTATACAACACCTACTCGTAACTTTCGCAGCAATCGGTTCTGCTGCCGCTTGCGGATGGAAGGGTTCGTCTCGAACGAGTGTGGCCGCTTTTTCTTCTTCGACGATGTGATGGCGGCTGCGGCAGCAACGCCGACGACACCGGCGGCCACCAGCTGTGCGGTAACTTCGTTTTCCATGGCAACATTGATGAGGTTCCCGTCGTCGTACGCACTGCCCGGACTGCTTGGATTGTCATCGTCATCGTCGTCTGATGCTCCGGTGATGTTATCGTCCTCGACGAACTCCATCGCGTCCACTGCGTTTATGGTTATACTCATTTTGGATGTGTTTTGTTACGCTGTAAGTACCATAAAGTACACTTTTGCTAAGAATGCATCTCTTTTTGCATCGTCGTTTAAACAATTTGTTTATTGGAAAATGTCACCAGTCTAGCAATAAGGTAACCGAGCATGGCCATTGTTTAATAACTTCGGGCAGGGTGAGTTAATATTAAATTTTTATTTTCATTTATATAGATTTATTTGTTCTCCTATAGTAGTGGTAAATGGTAAATGTTTCTTTTTTGAATTATCAATATGTTAAAAATAATACTTTTCTGCTAATCTACAAGCGATAAGCGATCGTCTCCAACTTCTCCAATTTTTACCATCACTAATCTGTATGCAAGAATGAAAAAGATCCAAACAGGAACCGCGCGGCCATTGTTTTACGACGCCCGGCAAACGGGATCTGTTTTCAACGCACGATGAAACAAAAAAAAAACACTGAGGGAAGCATGTATTCAGCCCTTTAAACCATCCACCATACACCCCCTTTCCCATTCGCCGCCCTATCGTCCTTACCATCGCAAACACATCCCTTTGTTATGCACAGCATGGACGAAATCCAAGCCAACAACCTCTATGGTTCTATGTTCTATGCTTCATGCTCACCGTGCTCTGTTGTTAGTGTGTGTGTTTCGAGCTTACTTTCCCCTCGCACACCCGTTCGCGTTATCCGTGCACCCTACAAGGGGACACGGCAACAAAGTGATTCATTTTTCGGGGCCTGCCATGCCATTGCGAGCATTTGTGAGTGCAATTTTCGTTGCCAAGGCGTTGCATGGTTGGGTCTTTAACTCCATATGAAATTGCATTTCGAACGCAATACCACATGGCGAGAGGAGAAGAAAAAAAAACTACTTTCACTACAATCGTATCCCCATATTGCAGCACGGGACAACATGGTGGCGATGAGAGCATTCTCATTCAAGCGCGTTACCACTACGTGAAAATTGTTCACGGCGTACATTTTTCACGATGGCACGATAGTCGGATCGTTTGTTATTTTCACCGCACAGCCTACCATGACCGCAGTCGATGGCTTTCGCTTGGTTTGGTTTCGACATGTTTAGGAAACGTCTCCTGCAGGGGCAAAATATACACGCTCTCACGGCGATCGAAGCAAAAATTCTACCATCTTGCCATGCACGGCACCGTGAAAAATGCGGATTTCTTAGTTTCACACGAAAAATCACTAATTTCCCGCACGGCGACTGCATTGCGACTGCGGAGACTTGGTTTGTTTACAGTTTTTTGCCGTTCGACTCAGCTCATTTCCCAAAATCAAGCGCTATTGGAGGCCTCAGCGCATGAAATTTTCCCGAGTTTGCCCTTTTGCCTTTTACCAAACACCAACCACACAACACACATTATTCCTGAGCAAGCCCAGTTAAATTTTCGCGTTACGCACCTGCGTGAAGTTTACAAAAATAGATCCCGTCCACGAACGGTCGACATCAACAACAAACGCTGGCGATGGTGGTTTAGAATCACTTTTTACACCGTTTCACGCGCGATTTCACCGAAAATTGGGCTTATTTTTCCGGAAAAACTGCTCGCTACTTTTACACGATTTCCACGGCCGGACTCGTATTGATTTTTCCACACATCAAACACATGCAAACGTACAAACACACACGCCTACTCATAAACACATGCACCTACACACACACAAACACAAACACCCTTGCTCGAAACGCGACTTCGAAAAGCAACGCCGAGCGGGGCGCTGTTCGAACATGCTTTCTTCGAAACGGTTCAAATTTGAAACTACCGTTGCAGAAGGGTATGATTACGCTTCACGGTTCAATCTTTCTCTTTATTTCCTATTAAACAGTTAGGTTATTTGATCTGTTATTTAACAAGCAGCAAGCAACAACAATACATAATGTAGTTTCTGCCATTTTGTTAGTTTTTGTTTTGCTTAGAATATGATTACTGCTCGGAGATAAGCTTTAACGCATATTGATCATTACTTTTGAATTCAATACGTCGTTGTGTATTTTTGCGATTGATTTTTCATGTTCCAAAAAGGATAAATTAGCATGAATGAAGGTCTAAAGATGAGCAACAGAGTTTCTTTGGTACTTCGCGAAAATGGTATAAGATTATAACATTCCACGCACTCAACCATTGCGTTTGGAACGATAACAGCATGCAAACATTTTCGATGACTCAATAATTTATTACTATTCGATAATGGGGACTATTGCAACCTCATCTGTTTTGTCCCTCATTTGAGACACAATCGTTTGCCACGTGGAACAGCAGTGTGCTTGGCTAGGAAAATGAAATTCAGATAAAATGTAAGATAATTCGATCGCGTTTCTCTGAACAGACTATCCAAACTAGTTCTGCAAATGAACGTGAAACATGATTTTACTTCGATTACACATTTCCTATCGTACTTGGCATGCTCCATCCGAATGGATAAACGGTTCGGATCTTACGGGTCTGATGTCGCTTCATCCATTCTTAAAAACATTATTTTACAATGCTTTAATCTGCCAACTATCTCTACAATACGGAAACACTACGGATGATGTTACTTTCTCCTCGTATGAGCTTAGCACCATCGAATGTGTATGACTATTTCGTAACGGAAAGGCAATATAACAAGATCAATAGTTGACAAAAGGTTTGCCAATCAAGTTGACCTCGACCTCATTATGGAGGTAATAAATTCTAACCATCCGTCGTTTTTTTTGTTGGAACTAGCTACGCTTGGATATTCGCCAACCGTGCGTTTAACACAAATTTACACACCGTATGAAGCTAGAAGCACAGCAATAGTAGACAGCCGTTTTGTCGCATTGGGAAGCACTATTTGCACTAGTTACGGTGTTCTTTTGCAAAACAATTTCGCCAATCGCCGGTACCGCGCCTTGAGAAGCTCAAGTACAATGTTGCCCTTCACTAGGCAGCTAGCTTAGTTAACGTGTAGCTAGATGACCTGGTGAACGACCGAATTGTAAACTTGAAGGTACACACGTCTCCTTGCGATCCGCTCCGGATGTTGGTCCTCGAACGATTCTTTAACGTAAAAGAACCTTCCGTACGTGCGTCCATTCTTTTTATATGTTTACTTCCGTTTCGTTTCGACGTCCGACACGATGCAGTTTTCTCGGTTCAATGTTCATGATTAGTGGTGGCATGCATAGAGACCCGCAGACGGCTTACGGCCCATGGGGAACAGGAAGTAAGGATGTGATAAAGAAATTTCCCCGCCTAGTACCAGCGCACAACACATGTAGATGTAGGCTGACCGTGTAAGCGCTGCGAATATATAGTCGTGTACCACGTTTGATGATGTCCACCGAGACGTAACCATGCGGTCCATTTTATCTGGCTTCACATGAGCTCATTACCATTTTTATCAGTTCCACTACTTACGGCACAATCTTTGGGCACCGAGAATTGTTTCGGAGGGATCGAATGAGTTGAATGTGCATTTTTCTTTTCTTTTCTTTTTCTTTGGTTCTAGAAATCTTTACACGATAAGCACAGCCAACAGTATGCGTTCGATGAGGATTTCTGTTTGAGATTTTCTAGCTTCGCACATGGCCAACATATCTAGGACAATGTGTACACACGTACGCACACGCAAAAACACCGCATATTCAAAGAAGATAAACATTAACACTGCGTAGAAGTTTGATGCCCAACATTCGCACAATTGCTACGAATGGATTTCTCGATCCACCCTCAACGTTGTACAATTCGATTGATCCGATTCCATCCGACGATGTCATGACCGTACAATGTTTGGCGTGTTAAGATATTCACTTTGCACGTTTTACTGTGTCGTCTTGGAGGTTCAAAACACTACAGCAAAATATTAGTCATCGTTAGCGATTGGTAGTGCAGGCTTGTACAAGTATAAAAAACTAGCTCCTCGTCAAGACAAGTGTCGTTTCGTTTGTTTTCTTGCAATCGAGAGCGCGGGCTCCATTGCGCAGCTGCCCGAAAACACATTAAATGTTTGACATTGCCATTGGGGTTTTCTATGAGGGGGGAGGGGATCTGGAGGGGGGAGCTGGTGGGGAGACTGATTGTATTGGGAGCCCTAATCGAAGTGGAAAGCCTTTCTCACACTAGCGCACCGAATGATTACCGAAAGGATGGTTTTGCATTTGAAGAAGCAGTCGGCCCTTTCGGTGCCTTAACAAGAGAATCGGTGCCAATCTTCAGTTAGCTTGATTTGAAGCATGTGTTGTGCAAGAGAATGGCTCGAGGTTGGCGCATTTTTTACATTAGGTAAATCAAATAAGCATTCATTACATGATACATGCCACCATGATATCATATCCAGCTTACCAAAGCTAATGTTTGAAACTGCGAAGTGCAACATAATTACGTAGAATAGAATATTGTTAATACACAATCTGGGATTTGTATCCTTCTGTAGACAGAAACAACAAAATATATTATCTGCCATTGTGTTCTTCAAAGGTCAAAGTATCACTTAAAACATTTGATAAAATCGCAATCAGATGCAGCACCACCAACTGTCATTTCAAATATTCTCATGAGTTCTGATGCCCGGAATGGACTAGAATTAAAACGAAAAACTGGTTCGAATTGGCTTAAAGGTTTGCTGCTATCTAGTTTCTACAATGTTATCCAAGATAGTGCAGGGAAACACGGCCAATACTAACTTTTATCCACTCGTGGAAAGAAAGACAAACTTTTTCTTCATTGTATGCAGTTCAACTGTGGTAATTTAGTTTCCCAAATAACAGCTGTAGCTGCTGTGGTATCAGGTTTTTGTGTTGAACTATTGTTGGTTTAACAAAGAAAAACATTTAATAAATTTATATGACAAAGTAGATTAAAGTAGTAGTAACATTAATAAAAGAATGATAAACGAATGATCCTTCCTACTGACCGTACAATAAATGTTGCGTGTAGACACACTCGGCATATTTCTTTCGTGTAGATGGAGCTATAGCGTGAGAAAAGTCACCAATCCATCCGCAAAATACGCCATCAAGCATCCTTCTCATTCTCCCGCACAGTGCTGTGCAATTGTCATTGGTGTACGTATGTCAAAAGCGAGAAGTTGGCCGGAGCAGGAATTTCTTTTCTAGTGCGCGAAATTTTCCATGAAAACCATGGAAATCGCGATTGTTGGATGGAAAACTGCTTCCATCAAGTGTGCGGAACCATCGAAGTACTAAAGTGAGTTCAAAAATCAAGCGTAGCATTTGCCGTTGTACCGATACAAAGAAGTGCCCTTTGTTGCGGTCGGTGGAAAGTTGGTGCAGATAGAAATGCATGGAAGTTGGTGTGTGTGTGTGTGCGTGTGTGGATGGAATGGAGCGGATAGGAAGTAGACGGAAGGGGGGAAGCGATTAGGGAAGCTGCCCATTCTTCCCTTCCCCAAACGGCAACATGCATTGTGCTCCAACCGTAATTTGGACCCTTGCCCGTGCGACACGTCCCAAACGTGCAGGAGTACGGGAGGGAATAGGCCATTTACTAAATATTTGATGCTATCGCCTCCTCGTATCGATCCACATTTCATGCTAATAGTGCAAAACAGTCCGCAAAACATCTCCGCAATACGCATGTGTTAATGTTTCATCCCCGGGTGCGTAGGAAGGAGGTGAACCTGGTGGACCATTCCCAGCCCAACATCCAACGCAAACGAAACTCCGTGTAGTCTGAAGGAATTTAAAATGGGCTGTGAAGATTGAAATTGCAACCAGCGAAGCAGGTGTACGATGGAAGGGGACAGTGGAGTCGTAGAAAAGTGCAATTGGAAACCTGTTCAATAACGAACGGAGTGTGTTGCTCTATGCTGCTGCGAATGTGATTTGTCGTTGGTTTTGTTGGTGTAGTTGCATTAGCCCGAAAATGTGTAACGTAACGTGTTCGTGGGAGCAATTTATTGCAGCGACTGTCGCCACAATGAAGATGAGAGTTTTTTTTTTGCTCGAGTGATCTCAAACGAATGGGTCGGTCCCCGTCTCAAGAGGCAAGCGACGGGTGACCGAATCAATTAAGCCGATTGAAGAAGCTCGCGGCAACGTTGAAATAAATGTGCATCATTCATTCATTGAGAAAAAAAGAGCAATCAACAGTCGGGCCAGCGACACGTTGGTCGCTATAGCATTTCAGAAGCATATTTTTTCCCTCTGTCGTCGCGTTGTGTACGTGTGTGTGTGTGTGTGTGAGTTGGTGGGGGAATTGTACTATACGGCTCCGTCCCACCAGCACGTTGTGTCCGCGGTTTACACAGCCCAAAGCAAGCCAAATCATAAAGCAATGCCTGCTGCTTTGCTTGGGTGCTCTTATCGAAAGTTAAAAACTCTACTCACACACATCCAAGCAACGAGCGGGGGCAACAAGCAACACAGGCGCATGAATCAGGCGGCGCTGGAATTCTTCTAAAATGTGTGATACATCATCATTCCCGATGCGGGGCATGTTAGCGCGCGACAGGGAAGATAAAAATAAAAAGCAATCAAACGCGTTGTTGTTTACATACATATGCTGTATGTGCATGGCATTCCTACCCCACACGTATGCAATATGGGACAGACGGTCACAGGGAATCACACAATCGTGTCTCTCTCTCGCCATGCTTAACCCAGCTATTGCATGGACGGCAGCGGAGTTTAATCTTCTTATAGGTTTACTTTTGAATTCATCCACTCCATTCCTCCTTCCCTCCCTTCCCACAGGATCGTATGAGCATTTCTAGCTGGAAAGAAGCGGAGGGAGTAGTGAAGAGTTTGACCGCTTTATACTACGGTGTCTGTGTGCGCGCGTGTGTGTGTGTGAGTTGGTGGGGGAATTGTACTATACGGCTCCGTCCCACCAGCACGTTGTGTCCGCGGTTTACACAGCCCAAAGCAAGCCAAATCATAAAGCAATGCCTGCTGCTTTGCTTGGGTGCTCTTATCGAAAGTTAAAAACTCTACTCACACACATCCAAGCAACGAGCGGGGGCAACAAGCAACACAGGCGCATGAATCAGGCGGCGCTGGAATTCTTCTAAAATGTGTGATACATCATCATTCCCGATGCGGGGCATGTTAGCGCGCGACAGGGAAGATAAAAATAAAAAGCAATCAAACGCGTTGTTGTTTACATACATATGCTGTATGTGCATGGCATTCCTACCCCACACGTATGCAATATGGGACAGACGGTCACAGGGAATCACACAATCGTGTCTCTCTCTCGCCATGCTTAACCCAGCTATTGCATGGACGGCAGCGGAGTTTAATCTTCTTATAGGTTTACTTTTGAATTCATCCACTCCATTCCTCCTTCCCTCCCTTCCCACAGGATCGTATGAGCATTTCTAGCTGGAAAGAAGCGGAGGGAGTAGTGAAGAGTTTGACCGCTTTATACTACGGTGTCTGTGTGCGCGCGTGTGTGTGTGTATGTAAGTAACGATGGAATCGGAAACAGACGACAACTGCTATGAGCGGAAGGACATCCCGGTGGATAGCTTTGGAGGGGATTTCTACCATAGTCGAGACGTAACAACGCGCCAGCTGAACCGACATCACCTGGCGAACTGTGCGTCCGATCTGTCGCCTGCCAACACACGTCCCATCTCACTGCCGGCAAAGCTAAGCAACAACAACGTTCCAGATGGTGGAACGTGCAATGGTAGTGGCGGTGGTCGTGATCAGCTCGATAGTGGAACGAACTTGGTCGATAGCTCGTCACTGATCAGGCGATATGCCGAGGTGACTAAGTTTAAGCAGGACATCTCGTCTGGCAGCGGAAACAGTGCCAACAGGCTATCCAAAGGGTAAGTACGCACTAAGGCAAAACACGATTCACGCCTCATCTCAATACTGGCTTTTTTCCGTTTGCAGACCGGATTCTTCCCTAGCAATGGCCAAGCGACGACTTAGCGCATTGCACTCCAGCGTACAGCAGAACGAGGTGGAATCGATGGATGATGATATGATGCCTCTACTCTCGAGCAATCGGGAGCTCTCACAGGAAGAACTGTATGAAGTAAGGTCAATTTGAATAGTCGTGCCTAAAGGCAACGCAGACGTAATATGATTTAATATTTTGTATGTCTTGTTTTGCTGCAGTCACACACATCACTTGTCTCCAGCTCTGAAGGAGGCATTATGGCCGAGGGTGAAGAGACTTCCAGTGACGAATCGCAGGAATCGAACAGTTCGGCCAATCCTACCGCGATCGTGATGAGTCTGCTGGAGCGTTTGCTTCGTTCGCACCCGGTATGGTTTTTGCCCGGCATTCAACGCTCCGGTGCAATCCACCTGCTGCAGGGAAAGGAAGAAGGGGTATGTTGTCGTTGGCGTCGAACTATTGGAAATGCACCGACCCACTACATTTGTCCGTTTGTCCCATTTTAGACGTTTATTGTCCGTGGTTCTAGTCAGTTAAAAACGATGGCCGTTTCGGTGCGATTGCCGGTTAATGCAGGCCCTTACATCGAACACTATCTGATACAGTCCAACAATGGGCAGTTGAGTTTGGAAAGCTCTCGCTTCAAGTTCGAATCGATACCGGCGCTTATCGCGCACTACACCCAATGCTGCGACGAGTTACCCGTTCAGCTATGTCTTCCGGTAGCGTTACGTGAAGCGAAAAATCGCCAGCAGCTATCGTCGTTAGCGCTGCTGGGCCAAGAGTTCTGGCGCTACCCAATGGCGAGCTCACCGAAACCAAAACCAACCACCGTACCGGCGACACCGTCCGCCACCTCTAGTCACATGAATACCCCGTCCGAAGCAACGCACTCGAGCGGCATCGGCATATCCGTACTTAATCATACTCCGATCGGTCACGGCACATCTATTGCCGGCGGAGGTGGAATGGTGAACGCGTTCGGGGAGACACCGACCGACACGTTCTCGACGCTGAGCAGTTTCACCGTCAGCAATGGGCAAACGCTGCTGAGCCCCGAATCGATCGACAGT
>STHB01000004.1:24524609-24612792 GCA_018908115.1 Anopheles rivulorum
AAGATACGTGAACCAGAATGAAGCCACCGTGATGAATTGCATCTTCGACGATGGGGTTACTTTGGCCCCGTCGTCGAGTGGATGCGGATACGGATCTCGTGGCTGCTGGGTGGTGAAAAGACCGACCGGAGGACGGGAGGATCCAGTCGACAACGGATCTAGCCGTAAATCCTCCATAAACATCGTACAGGGGCCAACGGTAAACGGGATAGTGACTGTTGTTGCATCAACGCCATTACGCCATGAAGGTGAATGCCGGTCGAAAGTTGATTTAGCTAGTGGTGCTAGGTCCGATAACAGTGCAAACGCGGCGCTCACTGTTGGCAAACAGCACCAACTAGAAAACACCAACGGTGCTGAGTGGCAGTCGCATGCACGCGCTGCACGGAAGCGCCCAGCCCCCGAAGATGTGAAGTGTTGGCAGAAGAGCCAGAATTTGGAGGCTCTAAGTTGCGCGACCGTCGGTAGTGTGGGCCGGTTTGATCGACTGTTTGGAGGGTTTTGTGTGCAGGACGGGCTTCCGGTGCCGGCGTGTGAATATTCGGCAAAACGGGTAACAGCGGCAGATGGAAACTTCTGCCCGTTGCTGCTGCTGGACGGTTGGTGTCGTGTTGAATATGACGAATGTGATCCATCCTCGTCGCTCTCCGATAATACGATCATGATCGACGATCGTGCCATACTGCATTCGCTTGATTCGAACGTGGTGCCGCACGACGCGGATGTCGAGCAGCTGTTCGGGCTGGACGAGCAAGGCAACATCATCATCAACGTGGGACACATTGAAGAAGAGCGTGGCCGTACGCTACTGGTGAAGAAGCGGCGATATCGAAAGATATTCAGCCGACTGGATCAGGGCAAAGAGATTAACGAAACGACCCGGTTCGATGGAATGTGGCACAAGCTGGTACATAAACTGTTCACATGCTGTGAAGAAAAACTTGTGCGAGGTACATACTTAGTTATGACGGTGATTGTATATGAATTTGCTATGGAACATTTCCGGGTTCCTGGGGAAATGTGTTGCAGAATAATCGCAAATCTTTTCCGGTTTTGTGCTCGGTTTAATTCGATTTTGCTTTTTCTTTTTGCAGGTCATCCGCGCAATAGGTCCTCACATAACGGTCCCGGCGAATCAATTGCCACGTACGCCTTCTACCTTGCGAATAAGCCGGACTCAACGTTTTCCCGCAACATAAGCAACTTTATCGCCTGTACGAAGGAATCGAAGGCGGCCCCTCATCCGCAGGTTGTGATNACATTTCCGGGTTCCTGGGGAAATGTGTTGGAGAATAATCGCAAATCTTTTCCGGTTTTGTGCTCGGTTTAATTCGATTTTGCTTTTTCTTTTTGCAGGTCATCCGCGCAATAGGTCCTCACATAACGGTCCCGGCGAATCAATTGCCACGTACGCCTTCTACCTTGCGAATAAGCCGGACTCAACGTTTTCCCGCAACATAAGCAACTTTATCGCCTGTACGAAGGAATCGAAGGCGGCCCCTCATCCGCAGGTTGTGATGCGTAACATGCGCCAATTCATGTCCGGCATGAAGAACTATCTGGTGAAGCACGGCGAGGGTGACTTCGCTGGAGAGGTGCAGAAGGCACGGGCTCAGCTGAAGGCGGACGAGTTTCTCAACCTCGACTCAATACTGGAGGAGGTGATGCATAAGCTGGTGATACTGCCGTTGCGCGAGCATCTCTACGGTTTGTTCGTGGATTACTACAGCCAGTCGGGCGATATACAGCTGATTGTGGAAAAGGTTCGCTCGACAGCGGGTCGCGGTCCGCTTGCATTCGGTATCAAGGTAAGTAGGGCGTACAGATGAAGGCCGTAAGATAAAAATGTATGGCGAATTGTTGGTAGTAATTAATGCAGCGATTTAGCATTGGAAATAGTGGTAAATTTTTAATGTATTAAATCGGCTTCCTATTTCATTTTCCCCTTCAGGGCAATGTGATACCACCAAGTCCCACAGCGATGCGACAAATCGCAACGTTATTCGTTCGTCTGCAAGAGGCGGAATTGCCCTTGGCCAAATTGGATTTGTTACTTGCCGCGGTGTCGACCATTTTTGAAGCGACCACCTGCTGCAACGGGCAGCAGCTAAGCGCGGACGATTTCCTTCCCGTGCTGGTGATGGTGGTGGCACACAGCGGTTTCATCGGTGCGGAAATAGAGGCAGAGTATATGTGGGGATTGCTACAACCATCGTTGCTGAGCGGGGAAGCAGGCTATTACTTAACGGCCCTCTGCAGTGCGGTGCATGTGCTTAAGAACTTTAGCCTCAGCGAACAGGAAGGCACATCGACTCTGGATGTACGTATTTGTTTGAGCATGTTTACGTGATTACGCGATAAATACTTAATTATCGTTCAATTCTTCCAGTGGGACTCATCTACGATGCCAAACTGTTCGTCGGTGCTACGCGTGATCATCCCGGACGAATATAATGGTTCGATACAAACGCGCACACTTCCGATACGACCGCATACCACGACGAAGGAAGTGTGCCGGATAATTGCACACAAGGCAAGAATAACAAACGCCCAAGACTATGGTCTTTTCAAGCTGATCGACGGTGAAGGTAGGTTGCTTATACTAGTTGCTTTAACCAACTGTTGTGATGTGTTTTGTTAGATAAATTTCATCTAATCAACCACCCACCGTACCGTGTCGGTTCTGTCTTTATTTTTAGAAACTCTTCTACATGACACCGAATGTCCGCAAGACGTACGGATGACGGCGAAAGGGAAACATTTTATGATAGCATACAAAAGGATCGACGCAAAAATAGCGTGGCCCACCGTAATGCCAAATAATGCTGCTAGCAACAACACAATGACCACTAGCGCTACTAATACTACGAAAGCTACTGCTAATAATGCTATCATTGCTACCACTACCACTACTACTACTGCGAGTGATAATCAACTAAAAGTATAAGCAAACAATGAATTAAGCTTCCATCGTTAAACATTAAGTCTGATATACTCTTTTGCATAAGGTCGTATTTGCCGTCGTAACATCTTTATCGTTCAACGTTCATTTCTGTTCGAGTAGCACCCGCATCCGGGGTTGCTTGTTTGCTCGGTTTAATCTTCTTACACGTATAGTATACACATATAATCATATACAATCAATCATACATATACAATCGTACAGACCGTGAAGCTACATTTCGAACATTGCAACCACTAAAACGCTTCACGGCTTACAACCTCAATATCGATTCTCGTATAGCAATGCAATTCTACTCTGGATGAGTTTAGATTTTACTTCACCATAACTACGCGTATAATCACGTATCGGTAGCGTTTTCTTCTTCTGTAACACGTAGGAAGTAAAGATAATTTTAACACACTAACGCTGGAGCGGACCGCTCGGGTGTAGTAAAAAGGCATATACAACTCGGTGAAGTGAAGCTCTTTTTTAACACGTGCAGGAACGATGTAGGTGGTGCGAAAGATAGCGAAGCTAGAGACGTATTATGCCATTCTCTGTGATGAAGCGCTTAAAAAACATGCCGTTCTGATGCCCATGCCACATCCCGCCCCTCCCGTACCCCGCCGCCGCTAATCTCAATCCATTAGAGTGCAAACCATTGGTTAAGCGTTTTCTGTTTTAAATGATTTGTTAATAATGTGTTTTAAACGAAAAGAGAAAAAAAATATGCGAAGGTCAACAAACAATGGGCAATGTAATGGACATATGTTTTGTTTTACTACTTTCTCTCTTACATACGTACAGTGTGAATGTGTTTTTAATGTGTGCTGTTAGTTCCATTCGTATATTCTGTTTCCGTCATCAAATGACAAGATGCAATGACCCGTTTTAATTAGGTTACGGGTTTTGGTTTCCATTATCGCGCTAGCAGCAAATCTTTAACGCGCAATGCAGCACCCCAGCATAGTTACTGTAGGACAGAGCAGAGCAAAATTCAGCACGAAATTGATGAAGCAGCACATCGAAGACAGTGTCGCGCCAAGAGCTTCCATTAAACGCCTAGTCAGGCATGGTCCACATGCAGTAGGTTTGTGTCGAGTGATTTGTTTTGAATGCACTGTTTTTTCGTGATACCTTCTTAAAAAAACACAATATGATTCTAAGTTATTCTCCCCTTCCCTGCTGCTGTGTTCCGTTGGCCATCATTCCACAGGAATGATGAAACCTTTAAAAGAAATATGCCCCCCCCCCCCTCCCTTTGCTAACGACAATGAATGAGTGAATGAGTTGTGCACAGTTTCACCTTTTCCTACAACTAACGTTACTAATGTAAATCAATTATTAATTACTAATCGCGTATTCTTGTTCCACCGGGAGGTTACATCCCTTTCGCGTTTGAGTGTGAAACCGTTTTTTTCTTCTCGTGTGTTTGTGTGGTGTGTCTGTGTGTGTGTGTGCTCGTACTTTAAACGAACAAAAACAACAACTAACTAAAGCAACTATGTATATTCAACAATGAACAAATTCTTTCTTTCTTCTTAACAATCGCCAAATAAAACCCCTTTTCTTAAGGACACTATTGCTATTGCTCACAATGGTCGTGATCTGTTCGTGAAGCGATGCGTGAATGAACTGGAACTAATTTGGTTTGGACGATAGTAGTAGTAGTAGTAGAAACGATGCCAATCAGCAAGCAACACAAAATTAACACAAAACAAAATGCTCTGTCGAAACGAATTGCTCACAAAACGGAAGAAGAAACACAGATTAGAATGGGCATTTTCCTGTCTTGCAATGCATTTACACACAAAAGTGAAACAAACAGTCAAGCAACTTAACTGTAGGCAAATGGAAAAGGGATTTCGGTAAAGATAAGGAATGTGGAAGCGTTGTGTTTTGGGGCTCAGGAAATGACTTGATCTATTTTTGATAGCTATCTTTTTCCGCCGATAAGAAAGTAACTTCAGTTAAAGGCTAAACCTATGCAGAAAATGGGAAGTAACAAAATGACAGTATTAAATGCAAGCATACATAGAACAGATAGAGAAATAACAATCTCCTTTCCCTCCTGCCCGAAACTCACAATAGTAGCCCCAAAAACTAGTAGGAGTAGTGCAATGAAGTCCCGAACCGTAATAAAGAAACCGATTGTTGGTGCGTAGGACAAAAACAAACTGCTGGCAGAAAGGAACGATGAACTACAGTAGCGTTGAAAGCGAAAGATGGAATGGAAGAGAGCAACAACAAGAAAAGAAATATCTTGCCAAATAGGTATAGGAAGTTTTTTGGAAACATCTATTTTTACAACACAAGCGTATTTATTGCAGATAACGATAAAATAAACTCTCTCTATATATACATATTAGCTATCGGTTGTACATACAAACATTATTCGGACGTTTTACTATAGTTTGCAAAGCTGATGATCCGAAATGATCGCGGTCTTGCTGAAGGTAACATTTCGTTTCTGCTTTACGTAATATATTATTGGCTAATGTTTCATCAATATATTTATTATTTTCTCTTTTCATACGTTCAAATCTCCGTAGGTAAAACCCTCCAAAAGCAACCGCTTCCAATCATTTCGGATATGAAGAGATCATCCACGGAAAAGAATAAAACACATCAAAATTATCGACAATCTTTCGACGGTAAGTATCTCTCTCTTTCGCTCTTTCGTTTTCCATGCGATTAACTCCCTCGAATGAAGTGAAATCATACAGTAACGATTAGTTTTCTCATTTCTCACACAACATGGAATCTCCACCACTATACACATCTCGTTCAATGGAAGATGAATACAATAGTTCTTCGCGATCATATTAATCGTAAAAGATCCACTATCATGATAAAGTGTAACAAGTGAAAAAAGGTACTACGGAAATAGTGTCCGAAAGTATCAGTTGAAGTCACTGAAAGAAATAACTAGTACAATAGGATGTAGCTAGATTATAGTTTTCGAATACTTTATTTGTTCCATTTTCATAATTGTTAGGTTCATGTTCATGTAAAGTTACAATACATTATACATTATAGTGCTTCGTTTCGTTATTATATGTATATATATATATATATGTTGTATATATATATATATATATATATATATATATATATATATTCATTTATATATACATATTTAGCGTTGACCACAACCATCATTTGTCTTATCAGTTTGAAATACTGCATCGTTTTTATGGTTTAGTATTTAAACCAGTGTACCAAAAAACAGAACGTCTTATTAGTTTGTTTTTTTTCTCTCTCTCTCTCTCTCTCTCTCTCTCTGTTCTATCCACATTTTACATACTTCAATGTACTATTACCGCTTTATATGCAATTTGCTATTCGTTATTTTTTCACTCTTTTCTTCTTCTTTCCCTTCATATTTTTTGTATAATAATACATCTGATTATAAAAAACTATCTTTTTCTTTTCATTTAGTTTAGCGTTTGTTTTGTGGTTTTTTTGGTTTGATTTTTTTTTATATGAAAAATAAAACATCTCAAATTATACTTCACAACACTTCGTTCGTTTCCCGCTTTCCCGCTGGTTTTTTTTTCTTCTTCTTCTCCCATTCCCGCGTGCGTATAAATCGATACACTCTTTCTATACGTCTAATGGCTCACTCAAAGGTTTATTTGTTGTGCTGCTGCCACTGCATTACGTTTGTCGCTTGTATTTTGGTGCTGCATTAGCATTAGGCCCGGTTAACTGCTGGACCCCCGGGTCAACGCGGACGCAAACAGAGCGTTCTCCTTAGCGTTGTGCGACGCAGATTCGGACGCAATGTGTTTGTGAGATCCTCCCCGACCTTGTGTGTGGACGGTCGATCCGATTCGATCCGATCCGGAACTTGCTTCGCCTTCCTTCCGTACAACCTGTTCGAGTCAGTGTATTCAGCAAGGATAAGGTTTGTAGTGTGGACTGGACCGTTGTGTTATCGTTCGTCCTCTCTCCCACTTTATACGTACGTAAGAATACTGCTACTGTTCTGGAGCACAGCTATTTAAAACACGGCTAGTTGCACACTAGTGGTATTTGTGTATGGTACTTATCTAAACGTTTTAAAAGATAACAAATATATCCTTACGTGCTAAATTTCACTCGAATTTCCAGTTAATAAGCGCCATATTAGTTATGTTTTGTGTGTGTTTGTTGTGTGTGTGTGTGTGAGTAGTGTATGATAAGAGTGTATGTGTGTTGTGCGTGTGTTGTTCTTTTTTTTTAATTCACTAACAAGTTCGTGAATGGGGTGTGATCGTGTTTGGAAATAGGGGTTTACGTGTCGGTTTCATTCTTCACAACCACTTCATGTTTATCAACCTCTTCTTTATCTCTTCCTGCTTCTCTCTCTCTCTCTCTCTCTTTCTCTCTTTCTCTCTCTCTATCTCTCTCCTTCGCTTTAATCGTGCATCACGCGTAGAATCTGATTCCACCTTATCGTCGTGTGTGCGTTTATATTAGTTCGAAAAAAGAAAACAAAGACAACACTTACGGTTAGTGATAGTGATAAATATATAGCGGAATATAGCTATCGATAGTGGCACACATAATTTGTCCATTTTTGTTTTGTTTTCGCTCTCTCTCTCTCTCTCTCTCTTTATCGTGATGATGAACGTACGATCACTTCGATCTGGATGTGCTTGGACGTTTGTGCAAAAAGACGATCGTTAAATAAGACGCTAGAAAGTGGGGAGGGGAATGAGCATTTGCGTAAATAGGATATGCGTTTTATGGCTTTCCACACAAAATAGCACATTGAACAAGCGAAATGGAAAATGGGACCGATGGGATAGAAATATGTGTGTTTTTAGGGTGTTTTTTCTTTACTTTTTTCTTTTTTTTTGTTGGAAAGAAACCACATTCAATAGCTTTGGCCCGTTCCACGTGTTTCTCCTTCCCGTAACGCTTTTCCTACCTACGTGGCGTCAAACAAACGCCTCACCGACTGGTTTTTCTTTAGCCTAATACGTAGATGAACATTGATATTCGCAATTTTACATCAATAATTTTTGTGTTTTGTTTGTTTGTTTGTTAATGAACTTGCCTTCTTGCAGTGCGTTGTTTGTCTCTTCTTGATTTAAGTCTAATCACAACCGAAGACTGATATTATTACGCTAAACATTGTGTTACGATGCGCTTATCGATTAGTTGGTATATGCTGCTATTCGCAAATAGTGTTAGTAACGATGTGGGGAAAAATAGTTGTGTACAAATATTGCTGCTGTGTTAAGTAAAGTAGCATCATTGCCATTTTGTTTTTGCTGCCGTTTCAATTATGTGTGTTTTTTGTTGTTGTTGCTTATTCAACCCGCTTGCCCTCTTCTCTTGCGCCACCCTACCCGAACGTCCTGTTTTCTCACTCCAGTTTACAACCGGCTTGATCTTTGCTTGATCCTCGATGCTGCAAGCGGGCAATGTCACATCCAGTAAATCACAACCTTGTCCAACAATGCCATATTGCACGTACATTTTTGTTCCTTGTTTGGTACCCACGGGCAGGAACTTCCCATCCTGCTTCACGCGCTCGTTGAAGCCGACTTTAAGACGAATATAAATATATTATCATTAGTTTTGGTTTGTTTTGCTTGCGTTTGCCGTATGTTGGGGTTGTGTCGTTGCTTTACATACCGTATCCGGTATGCGCTTATTACGGTCTTGGAATGCACTGTGCACACATGCCAGGTGTATCAAAACTTATCAACCTTCGTTTATCGCTAGTACAACCATGGACCGACAGTGTAGCTGTCGCGCTGAGAGATCTACTCTAAGTTTACTGAGATTGCAAACGAGTGCTTTAGATGAGATGGGACGATCCTTGCGCAGGAACAGGATCTGACGCAATGGAAGGATGAAATGGAAGGAGTACGGGGGGACGAGCAGGTTCTAACAAATGTTTCCCCAACCTTCGCTGTGGGAACTCGATACGGAATGCAACGTAAAACTGCACTCGGAGTGCATTGATATGTTGGCTTGGGCATTTCTAAAATGGGTTCAGTAATTTTGTGCTTGCAGTTTCGCTTGGTAGGGGACAGATGCGTACGGGCGCACACGCGCTGCGCTTCTTCGACTCTTCCGCAATATTCCGGTGGCTTTTAGAGAGAGCGGCCAAAATGTTTGGGTAGGTGGTTTGCATGCGCCGAAACAGGCAAGCATGCCGTGGTGTGGAATATAAGCTGCTGCGTAGAGTTTTAACCTTCAGCAGTCTACAGTCACCGGACGCAGCTGAGACCGATCAACGCCAGCTGGACGAACACGACAATACTCACTAGCGGTTGCCACTGTGGTCCGGCACCATGCTGCATGGCGGCCGGGTTTTCTCCTGTAAGAAAGTGAGGAACAGTTGAAGTTGAAGAAACTCACTGCTAGTCGTACGGGAAGCCTCCACTGCATTACGTACCATTCAACACGTGGACCGATACCATGGCCTGAGCAATGTCGGCTAGGGCGCATGTGTAGTTTCCCGTGTCGTAGCGATTGGCGTTGGCAATGTAGAGTCGGCTCATCGCACCACCGGGAAGCAGATCGGTTTTTACGCTGGAAAGAACGCACGAGAACGGGAAGGAATTATTTCACATTGATAACGCGGCGGGGCACGACTTGTAGCAGTAGTGCATGGAGAAAGCTTCATCTATATATAGCAGACTATTGTTGTAAAAATGATACGAATGTAGCAGGAAATTGGTACAGACCGCAGTTGTAAAAGAGTTTACCCTCTTTTACGTGCAATTTTCTCGATTGAATACGAGTTCATTGTTCAGCGTGATCTTGATTATCACGCGCTACAACTTCTTAGTCCATATTGACGCAATAATGCGCTACTTTAAGGGCTGGAATATGTTAGTGAACTAGTTCTATTTCTTAGACTTCCTCATTGCCGTTCCAAACATATTGCTAGAAGTTTCTTCCTCTCCAACAAGGTTAAATGATCTCATGATCCTGAGATGTATAGTAATATCCTTGGATTGTATCCATTAGGTACAGATTTATGTAGTTCTGGAGTACTTTAAAGATGTTTGGCTTTGGAGACGCCTTTATTCTTTTCATAGGAGAGTTATTAAGCAATGAATTCATCTTCACTTTTACTTGAAGTAGAAGATCCCGCCTAGGGCAGTGCTCTGAGAGTTTTCGTTGAAGCTACATAATATGATATGAGAAGCTTCTGATAAACTTCTGGCAGGACAATGTAATTCTAACACCTGCTTTATAATCTTATCTTCACCAGAGAAGATTTTCAGTGCAGAAGATTAAGCTTGTTATTTGGGTCTATATATAATAAGTTGGCATCTTCAAATTGCAATTGGCCCTACCTGATACCACCACGGCTTGTGTCGTAGTTGAGCATACGCATGCCATGCTTCCACGTGACGTAGCTGGTCGGTTGCGGCACCCGGCTAATGATGCACTTCAGCTCGATCGTACTGCCAGGTTTGTAGAACTTGTCCAGCGTCGCCTGACCTCTCTCGTCTATAATCTCCACCCGTGGTACTGCAATGGGAGTGTACGCAATCGAGTGGATATATCAATCGAAACGCGCATATGTGACGTGACCAACACTTACCGACCACGATCAAGTACACGAGATAGACCAGCGGAGGATAGGACGAGATTTGACACTCATAGTGGCCCTCGTCCCGTTCATTCGAGTACTGTATCAGCAGCTGCCAATCGTTTGGCGGTTGGTACTGGAGCGAGTAACGCGAGTCACTGCTGTACGTCTGCCGTCCGACGGTGATCAGATGAATCTCGTCGCCCTTTCGCCGTACCCATGATACCTGCAAATGGGGAGCCAAGTGAGTTGAGAACAGTCTCGTTTATTCCACAAACGTCGCACACTACGAACCGTCCGTTCGCGCAAATCATTCACACGACAGTGCAGATACACATCGCTTCCAAGCTGGGTAGTCACGTTCGCGATCATGTTAGCGTCGTCAAAGAATGGGTACGGATCGTGCGTCGTGCTTTCGGCCGATTCATCCTCCTGCTCGTCATCGTCGCTGGGCAGATCTGTGTAGGGCACTGATATTTCCTGCCAAAAGTTACGCGGCAAACTCATAAACGGACTGCTTGATTGAAGGGCGGAAGATTCTGCAATCGATCGGAGAAGATCATACCAATTCAATTCATTTCAATCTAGTGTGACCAAATCGTTTTTGCGTATTCGCCCTCAATACTTACTCAGCACCGATCCTGACACGCAGTGCAGCAAAAGGTAGATTGCCGCTACTCCATTAGCCGGCAGCTTCATAGCAGCATAGTATGTTATACCACTTCCCAGTGATCGTTTGTCGATCACAAAATCGATCGATGCGATTCGGGTGACTGGAAGATCACTGATTACCTTTGGCGCGTTTCGTCTATTCGTTCGTCAGGAGGTGCCAAAGCGGTACGGTTCCAATCACATCCTTCGCCACGCGGTTTCCGGTACAGGTTTCTTCTGCTGGCTTTAAGCTGCCGTGTATCGCAGTCGTACCATTGGGTGAGTGTTGTGTGCAATATTCTGCAATGAGTTCATTCTCTTTGAAATGCGTCGAGGCGTACATATGTAATCAATCGTGCGAGTGACAGTACGTGGTACGTGCCACGGATGCACTAATCAATAATTCCGCAGTGTTGAGCGGTCGAAACGGAGTACCGACCGGAGGCGACAATTTTGGATAGGAGCTTAACACTTACCTAGAATCGAATATCCCAGTCGCAGAATGGGTTCATTTGACGCATTTGCCCCGCAGGCAGGGAGGGAAGATAGAGCCAAGTGCCTGCTTTTCTGCACGTTCGGTGAGTTGAACCCCGTACAGCTCTAGTGTCGATGGAAGCGAACTTTTCAGGCAGGATGATTTTTGTTGCTTTCCAATCCGCACACACACACTCACACGCACACAGAGGGAGAACAATCACTGTACCGCACTGCTGTCCATTCTTTCGCCCGAATCTTCACCCATGGTACGCATTTTCCTTCCACCTAGCACAGCTTTTGGCACGACAAAATGGTTAGAGAAAAATGGCCACCTGCTCCCATTGAGCCAACCTACACACACAATCACACACACACACACCTTCCCTTTGCCGAGTATCACTTGTCCCCTCACGAGTGTAACATGTTGTGGCAGGATTTGGTAGTACCGCGGCAGGATGTAGTGGCCTAAGGCTAAGGCAATAATCTCACTCGATAAGCAAAAGAAAGAAAGAAAGAAAGAAAAGAAGAAAAAAAAAANCATTACGTACCATTCAACACGTGGACCGATACCATGGCCTGAGCAATGTCGGCTAGGGCGCATGTGTAGTTTCCCGTGTCGTAGCGATTGGCGTTGGCAATGTAGAGTCGGCTCATCGCACCACCGGGAAGCAGATCGGTTTTTACGCTGGAAAGAACGCACGAGAACGGGAAGGAATTATTTCACATTGATAACGCGGCGGGGCACGACTTGTAGCAGTAGTGCATGGAGAAAGCTTCATCTATATATAGCAGACTATTGTTGTAAAAATGATACGAATGTAGCAGGAAATTGGTACAGACCGCAGTTGTAAAAGAGTTTACACTCTTTAACGTGCAATTTTCTCGATTGAATACGAGTTCATTGTTCAGCGTGATCTTCATTATCACGCGCTACAACTTCTCAGTCCATATTGACGCAATAATGCGCTACTTTAAGGGCTGGAATATGTTAGTGAACTAGTTCTATTTCTTAGACTTCTTCATTGCCATTCCAAACATATTGCTAGAAGTTTCTTCCTCTCCAACAAGGTTAAATGATCTCATGATCCTGAGATGTATAGTAATATCCTTGGATTGTATCCATTAGGTACAGATTTATGTACTTTCAAGATTCAAGGCTTTGGAGACGCCTTTATTCTTTTCATAGGAGAGTTATTAAGCAATGAATTCATCTTCACTTTTACTTGAAGTAGAAGATCCCGCCTAGAGCAGTGCTCTGAGAGTTTTCGTTGAAGCTACATAATATGATATGAGAAGCTTCTGACAAGCTTCCGGCAGGACAAGGTAATTCTAACACCTGCTTTATAATCTTCTCTTCACCAGAGAAGATTTTCAGTGTATAAGATTAAGCTTGTTATTTGGGTCTATATATAATAAGTTGGCATCTTCAAATTACAAATGGCCCTACCTGATACCACCACGGCTTGTGTCGTAGTTGAGCATACGCATGCCATGCTTCCACGTGACGTAGCTGGTCGGTTGCGGCACCCGGCTAATGATGCACTTCAGCTCGATCGTACTGCCCGGTTTGTAGAACTTGTCCAGCGTCGCCTGACCTCTCTCGTCTATAATCTCCACCCGTGGTACTGCAATGGGAGTGTACGCAATCGAGTGGATATATCAATCGAAACGCGCATATGTGACGTGACCAACACTTACCGACCACGATCAAGTACACGAGATAGACCAGCGGAGGATAGGACGAGATTTGACACTCATAGTGGCCTTCGTCCCGTTCATTCGAGTACTGTATCAGCAGCTGCCAATCGTTTGGCGGTTGGTACTGGAGCGAGTAACGCGAGTCACTGCTGTACGTCTGCCGTCCGACGGTGATGAGATGAATCTCGTCGCCCTTTCGCCGTACCCACGATACCTGCAAAAGGGGAGCCAAGTGAGTTGAGAACAGTCCCGTTTATTCCACAAACGTCGCACACTACGAACCGTCCGTTCGCGCAAATCATTCACACGACAGTGCAGATACACATCGCTTCCGAGCTGGGTAGTCACGTTCGCGATCATGTTAGCGTCGTCAAAGAATGGGTACGGATCGTGCGTCGTGCTTTCGGCCGATTCATCCTCCTGCTCGTCATCGTCGCTGGGCAGATCTGTGTAGGGCACTGATATTTCCTGCCAAAAGTTACGCGGCAAACTCATAAACGGACTGCTTGATTGAAGGGCGGAAGATTCTGCAATCGATCGGAGAAGATCATACCAATTCAATTCATCTCAATCTAGTGTGACCAAATCGTGTTTGCGTATTCGCCCTCAATACTCACTCAGCACCGATCCTGACACGCAGTGCAGCAAAAGGTAGATTGCCGCTACTCCATTAGCCGGCAGCTTCATAGCAGCATAGTATGTTATACCACTTCCCAGTGATCGTTTGTCGATCACAAAATCGATCGATGCGATTCGGGTGACTGGAAGATCACTGATTACCTTTGGCGCGTTTCGTCTATTCGTTCGTCAGGAGGTGCCAAAGCGGTACGGTTCCAATCACATCCTTCGCCACGCGGTTTCCGGTACAGGTTTCTTCTGCTGGCTTTAAGCTGCCGTGTATCGCAGTCGTACCATTGGGTGAGTGTTGTGTGCAATATTCTGCAATGAGTTCATTCTCTTTGAAATGCGTCGAGGCGTACATATGTAATCAATCGTGCGAGTGACAGTACGTGGTACGTGCCACGGATGCACTAATCAATAATTCCGCAGTGTTGAGCGGTCGAAGCGGAGTACCGACCGGAGGCGACAATTTTGGCTAGGAGCTTAACACTTACCTAGAATCGAATATCCCAGTCGCAGAAGGGGTTCATTTGACGCATTTGCCCCGCAGGCTGGGAGGGAAGATATAGCCAAGTGCCTGCTTTTCTGCACGTTCGGTGAGTTGAACCCCGTACAGCTCTAGTGTCGATGGAAGCGAACTTTTCAGGCAAGATGATTTTTGTTGCTTTCCAATCCGCACACACACACTCACACGCACACAGAGGGGGAACAATCACTGTACCGCACTGCTGTCCATTCTTTCGCCCGAATCTTCACCCATGGTACGCATTTTCCTTCCTCCTAACACAGCTTTTGGCACGAAAAAATGGTTAGAGAAAAATGGCCACCTGCTCCCATTGAGCCAACCTACACACACAATCACACACACACACCTTCCCTTTGCCGAGTATCACTTGTCCCCTCACGAGTGTAACATGTTGTGGCAGGATTTGGTAGTACCGCGGCAGGATGTAGTGGCCTAAGGCTAAGGCAATAATCTCACTCGATAAGCAAAAGAAAGAAAGAAAGAAAGAAAAGAAGAAAAAAAAAACAAAAGATGGCAGTCCGAGATGGCGGGGTCGGAAGGATGTGTCACTAGAGCGGGAAACGAGCCAACGCACACGGGGGGGCGATGATGTTTTTTTTTTCTCACTCGCTGGCTTTGGTCGCAGTAGCAATGGCGTTTCGTGTTTTGTATGCCTGCATTCTCCCCACTAGCACTATTATGGGGGAGATACCGAATGGCTCACAACCGATGAGGCAAGTGTTTCTTAATGATATGGATTAGCTCCTAGTTGGTGGTAGAGTTTTGATACAAGCTTTTCGAAGGAAGTAGAAAAAAGCCACTACACTGCTGCTACTGCTGCTGCTGCTGGAGGATGATGCTGCGAGAAAGTGTTATGTGCGCTCATCTTTGTGTGTGTGTGTGCGTGTAGTA
This sequence comes from Anopheles rivulorum, assembly GCA_018908115.1. Lineage (NCBI taxonomy): Eukaryota > Metazoa > Arthropoda > Insecta > Diptera > Culicidae > Anopheles > Anopheles rivulorum. Next base: position 24,539,967 of record STHB01000004.1, read on the forward strand.
GAAGCACCTGCAAAACGAGTCCACGAACCGTACAATGGGGATACGGAAATTTTGAGCGCGAAAAATGGCGCTCTAAGGAGAGCTTTTCCGTTCGATGGAGCACCAACGGCACCGACTATCCTATCGGTGGAGCGAGTTGCTTTTCGCTGAAAGCACGAATGCGCCGAAGCAGCTCGTGCGTAAAGTGATTCCAACGTGCAATGGAGTACTAGATTGGATGGTTCAAATTTGGAAGAAAAACGCAAACGGTCAGTTTCGTTTGAAAATTCGAAATTTTTATCGCTTTATTTCAATTTTTTATTTTAATTCTTTTCGTTTTAAATGTAAAATACTGATACTGAATTTGGCCAAAAAATACTCAATTAAAGTATCTTCTTTGGAAGTATATTAAAATGTTTGGATTCGTTTTTGACGAAACATTTTGTATGAAAATTTACCACCTAAGGTCAATTTGTATACTTTTTAAGAAGATATGATAACCATAGATTAATAAAATTATTAAATTAGAAGGGCATAATTTTTGTTCTGGAAACTTCCAGTATATGAATCAGTTTGGCATTTTCAAAAAGCCCCAAAAGTGACCTTTTTAAAACAAGATTAAGTGTATTAAAGGGCCAATTCGTTTCTATCAATACTTTTCTTCAATTTACCCTTTTTTTGTTTTCTTCTTATTGTCCACTCTGTCCCGTGCAGTACAATATTCCACCAGCATGGAAATACAAAGAAATGCTATTTATATCACATCCCGGACCCGACGTTTGAAGACAAAGAATTATGCTTCAACACGCTTGCCGACAGTCGATATCACCTCCGCAATCTACGCATGGAGCATTTGTTTATATTTATGCGACACGGTGCATACGAAAATAAATTGCCTGCCGCTTATGCTCAGCGGGAGCCTGCCTGTCCCATCGCGGCACACGGTTCGATCGATCGGGCACTGACTTGTAAATCAGTTCCCGCAAACCATAATCCACCAGCTGTGATCTTCAGTTAGTAGTTAGTGCGCTAACCGGGTGGACATGGTTGTGCAGTGCTTGAGTTTGTTTTAGGCGTTCAATAAAATGATGCAATTGCAACGAGACCTAGTGACGGAGTGTGTTAAGTTTTTAAAAAGTATGGTTTATTTGTTTGGTTTACCATGTTCGCTGTTGAAAGTGTTTAGAATTTATTTTCGTTTTCTTTGTTTCGTTTTGTTTCTTAGCTATTAGCAAATATCTGCGTGAGTGTGAAGAATCGCACGAGGAAGTTGTGCCGCAATCTCTCCAGAACAACGAGCTGGAAGATGATCAAACGTATTTAAATGTTTTCCACGAGAAGCACGATCCTGGTGGTGAGCGTGATCTGTTAATCACGCAATGTGAAGCACTGCTTGAAAGATTCGAAAAATCGATCAGTTTTATCAGTTTGGGAAAGGAAATAAATGATTTTACCGAAGCAATAGAATCGCCCCAAGAGCTGGAAGATGAGGAAGAAAATTCGTATCTAGATATGAGTGGAACGAACACACTTAAGCCAAACACCAGCAGTTCGTCCAATGTGAGCATCGGTGAAGTTAAGGAGGAATGTGCTACCATCCCCGAACACGATGAACCAAACGAAGAGGAAATGTTGTTTGAAACGGCGCAAGAAAACTCGTACGATCTCACCACGGATCAGATTCTGTACGATGAGTGCCTGCAGGAGGTCAGCTACGAGCAGGAACGAGCGCCAGACACTCCTCCTACCCCGCCTACTCCTACGCCGGAAATTGCCCTCCACGAAAGTCAATGCCCTTTCGGTGGATTGCCGGCGTCACATTTGCGTTTGCAGCAGTCACCCAAGCACGGTACGCTGTTTAAGCAAGAGAAGCGTCTGTTTTTCGATCAGTTCAAGAAGTACTACGTGGGGCTGATCGGAAAGTGGCTGCTAGTGTACAACAGTCACAACGATCTCAAACCCTTGCAAACGATCTTCATCAAGAGTATCAAGCTGGATCTGAATCTGAACGAGCAGATTAACGAGAAACACCTGTTCCAGATCATTACGCACACCGACACGAAGGTTCACTTTCTTTCGCCCAGCTTTCAAGATCTGAACGAATGGATCGTCGCGATCGAGAACAATCTGATCGAAAAGGTGGATCAGCGGCCGGAGGAGGGTGGCGTGGTGCTGCAGCAAGTCCCGCGCAAATTACCCTTACCGCCCTGCCCGCAAGTGCCCACCGACAATGATGAGACGGATTTGCACGTGACGAGCCACGTAGAGGATGGCATATACGAGGAACCGTCGCTCTGCCTGAAGCCGGAGGAATCTGGCTCGAAATCCAAAGTTCACGGGTACGACACCCCGAAACCATGCTGTACTGGTAGCAGCAAGCCAAATGCTTGTACCTCGGCATCCAATAGCAAAAGGCCCGATTTGCCGGTTAAAACCGTAGACTCAGCTGCCGGCACATCCACTCCGACGCCTGTGAAGAGTTGGCTGAAGAATCGTTTCAATCGATCTCCACCAGAACCGAGCGACACGAAGCTGGCGAAGAAAGCGCTTAAAAAGCTATCCTTCGAAGAGCTCTCCGTGCCGGAAGGGGGCGGTGATTCTCCAAAATCACCCACGAAACAGATGCCGGTGCCAACGTCCCCGAAATTCTCTCTAGCCACTACACCCGCCAGCAAGGGTACCAAAATAAACATGATCATCAGTCAGCTGGAGGCAAACGGTCAGCTTAATTTGCTTTCGAAACGGTTAACGGAAACGAACAAAAGGTACACGTGGGTAGCGGATGGTGTCACTAGTTGAAGTCACGAGCGCGTTGCGAACTCTTTATTATGATACACTTTTCTAGTGTTTTTTTTGTGAGGGAATACAATTACTATGAAATGTGATTATAGCGCTGAAATAAATTGTAATCGATGTGAAACACAAGAACATTTTGTAGGAGAGTGTTTTCGTTTATTTTTAGAAAATATGTTTTATATGGTATTTATAGCTTGTTTTTTCAAAAATCTCCATACGTCCTCACAAATTGGCTATTTTTGGTGTTTAAATCAACGCATATATATGCGTCAGGATGGTGTTCATTCAAACGAAATGCGATGAAAGCAAAAACATCGCTTCGAACATCAAATAAGCACTGCTATTGGACGCGATCTTGCACCATAGCTGTCAAAGAGGAGAGTCGCGGAAAATACATCGCATTCAAAGTAAACAAACACCGTCGCTAAATTAATAGTCGAAACTGCACCGAAATAAAAGCATTTTACCAAGGAAGCTACTAAAACCCGATACCTTTTGATGTAGTAGAAGCGATTAATTAACGTTTCGTGCCGGTATGTAACGCGTCTCGCTGGATGGAAACCATTGTATACGGTGTAATATTGTTTTTTTCTTGTTACCGTAGCAGCGTACCGTGTACTTTGTCTACTGCCAAGTTTAATGGGATCAACGGTACCACGGCGGTGTGGCTGGATTGGCGATGGACCATGAGCCAAGCTTGCGGTCGGAACATTCGGAAATACGATCGTTTGTGCTGTTTCGAAACAAGACCGTGCGTGAGGTGGACGTGTACTGGGTAAACTATTCCTCCAAGCTTATCCACTACACGACGCTCCTGCCGAACGCGGAATGTATGGTTAACACGTACGTAACGCATCCGTGGGTATTTAAGGACAAGCAGTCCGACGAGCGGATGTACGTGCGCCACCAGCCCGTCTTTCTGCCGGGCCCGTGGTACACCAATTTGACCAGTGCCGGACAGCTGACGAGAGAGGAAATCAACATTCACTTTCCGGTACGCACGCTGACAGAGAATTGTCTGTGGCGCATCGTAACACTGCTAGCGCAGGAAGAGGACAGCGCACTGTGGCAACTGGAGATACCTCGCATGCTAATACAGGAGCTAGCAATTAGGAAACGGAATAAAGTAAGGAAAAAATGAACTCCCGCTCGAACGTTCGAACGCAGTATTAGAAGAGAAAGAACACCCGCGAAAAGTCAGTTTGAAATAATCGTTCCATTTATTGTTGCAAGTACACTCTATGTATTACCCCCGGGGATTGGTTACCTCGTGACATAAACATCGCGTCACTCTACATTTAGCATTGAATAGTACCGAGTTCCGATACGTAGCGAAGTGGGGTTGGAATTAATCAACCCGCTTCATCGGTTGCGCCCACTAAACGCCACCTTTCTACCGTTTTTTTGTGTTTTGTTTAACGACCGAGCGAACCGACGAATTGAACATTCAAAAAGTGGTGCGCTTATAGAGTTTTGTAAGGGTTTTTTTTTCTCGTTTGTCCATTTTTCTTTTCTAAACAACAAATGATCGCTAATATCATGTTAAAAGTTATCTCTCTACCCTTTACACCGTTGCTCATCATCATGGCCAACAAGGGGGCAATAGTAATCATACTTTAACGGAAGTAGAAAATATTTCCCATACATTTTTTGTTTCGTTTCACTACGCCCTGCCCTTTGTTTTTCTGTTTTTTGATATCGTCTTGCCGCCCTAATAATGTTCCTCTTAAAATTGTTTTGTTCATTTTGTACTTGTTTTTGTAACCGCTTTTCCACCTTTTCTTTCTATTTTTTTGTTATCAGTGTCCTTCCCCTATTTTCACCTACCCGGGGTTCGTTACGACGGTCAGATGAGCAAGTATGATCCTAAAACACCGAAAAGCCTTTATGTTTTGAGGACACTCGCAAATACTACGGCGCGTTTTGTTTCCGACTGCTATCATATGGGGCGTTTATTACATTTTGTACAACACAACATGCGGTACTGGAGAGGTTTTACACTAAAGATAATGTTGATGGGATGGGGAAGGGCCTAACTGTTTAAGTAAGGGTAATTGTTGCTACACACTATTCTCTGTACGGGTACGTATACTAAAACTTAATCGTAATCGTTAGCTGCGGCGTGTTCGGCCCTACTGAGAAATGCTCGTTACTGACCACTTTACAAGTGACTTTACATCGTCGTCGATGTCGTTACATCCGTTTTTGTGCGTGCGGGTTTTGCTATATATGGCCATTGGGAGAGCTTAAGATACGTCGGCATTTAAATAACCCAACCCAAAAAAAAAACAAAAGAGAAAGAAAACACTTTGAAATAATGGCTTTTTTGTACGGGTGGACCGCCGTTCTAGACGATCCCCGCGTTGACGATCCCCACCGCACGATCGAGCATTTAGCTGTGGAACTTTTCAATGTGCCGCGATAAGGTTTGGGGCGTCTTGAAAACGTTATAGCAATAGGTGCAGATCAGTTTCGGCTGCACGTTGAAGGTGTTGTTGAGCGTGTTGGAGATGCCGAACAGGTTTTGCGTCTGGGCCAGCATGTTGGCCTGCAGCTCCGTTTTAATTCTATTGAAATTGCTCATTTTGTCCTGCAGAAAGAGAGAACACGTACATTTTCAAAACGTTTCCTTTTGGCATATCATTACAAACAACATCAACATAGAGCAAAACACAACCTAAACAATACAAACTCAGTACATTCCAATACAAGAAATGTACGAAAGTGGAAGAAGAACAAACAAATGTGTAAAGAGCAATAGAGAAAATACAAAAAGCATTCCGCCAACTGATGAAAAGATGGGAAAGATTTGTTTAACCAATGGAAGAAAGTAGATAAACCAGGCAAGGCCAAGCTAAACAACACAACACAACCGAGAAAGAACAGAGAGAGAGAGAGACAGAGTACAGTAAAGGTACGAAATGATCAAACAAAGAATCCCGTAATGGTAAATACAAGCAGCACACAAATACAAGCTAACGTATCGTGTGTATCAAGCAGGTGAGAGGAGGCATTACAACTTAATCGAGGGTTATTGGGGTTTGTTTTTGTAAAACAAGAAAAAAAACAGAAAATGAAACATAAAAGTAGGTTAGCAAAGTAAAATACAACTTATTTATTCGGATTTGCGCTTTACGTCAAGGTTTTGATCGATGTCGACTTTCATGGCCATGTCTTGCTGCCGCTGCTGCTGCAAGTGAAGCTGCTGCTGATGCAGATGTTGCTGCTGTTGCTGCTGTTGCTGCTGCTGCTGATGATGATGGGATTGCACTTGTTGCTGTTGCTGTTGGTTCAACTGCTCGCTTATATTGAGCAGCTCCGAAACCTGAACCGGCGCATGGGTGGATTAAATGAAGAAGAGAATAAAAACACAAACCATTGTTACTTCCCGACCAAAAAGGTAACGGACAATCAATGTGTGAATGGAAAGTAAGTTGGGGTGAAACATGAAAAGAGCAAGCAAGCCAGAAGCATGCAACAAAATAGAAACAAAACTGTCCCTTAAAGCTAAAACCCCCAGCTACTCACAGATAGAACCTTTTGCTTGGTGTCTCCATTGCCGGCATGCTGCTGATTTGCCTGATTGATCTGGTTCTGGTAGGATTGGAAGCTGGCATTCATCACCGATGCGGCCGGATGTAGCTGCGAATGTATCAGATGGTGTGGCGGCGGTGGTGGCGTTTCGATCCCATTCAACCCATGCAAACCGTGCTGGATGAGCTTCTTGTCGTCCACCGGCAGTGAGAGCGGTAGCGCGATCGGTAGCCCATGCGCCACGCGCAAATGATTGCTCAGCCCGTCCGCCGTGTCGAACGAATCGTTACAGTTGTGGTAGTGGCAGAAGTGTTTCGGTGTCTTATTACCGCCCGGTAGGGCGCCCAGCTTCTTGAGATCGACCGCCGGATGGTGCATCTGCATGTGCTTCGTCAGGTGGTTCTTCATCGTGAAACCTTCGCTGCAGCTGATCACCGGACAGGTAAGGTATCTGTGTTTTGTGAGGAAACAACCCAATAACAAACAGATTAGTAAGTCGCTTACGAATAAATGTCCCTTTCCAGGAAGCCACTCTCTCTCCCCGCCCGATGGGTGCTTGCTGAGGGGGATGTGCTGGAGCTGAACCTGCGCCGTGCCACAAAGACAATACGCCAACGAGCCGACAAAAACAACGAACAACCGGCACCGGTACACGAACGGACGAAAGCGCAGGACCCCCACCGTGGAACACGCCGGTTCTAGCTTCTTACCTCCCGTCCACGTGCCTTTGCACGTGCTTTTTCAACAGCACCTCGTCGTTAAATGTCATCGAGCACATGGTGCAGGCGTAATCGCCATGCTGCTTCATATGCAGCAGCAGGTGAGATTCTTGTATGAACTTTTCCTCGCACTTGGTGCACGAGTAACCGAAATTGGTCCCGTGTATTTTCATGTGCTGCTGCAGATGGGACTGCTGCTTAAAAGACTTATCAGGGCACTGCGGACAGAAAAATCCTCTAGTCGAACTGTGGTTGGTAATTAAATGAAGGTTCAATTGAGTAACTTGGCTAAATTTGCGCGGACACTGATTGCATACGTACAGGGTGGTCTTGTGGTGCGTTTTCATGTGGTTGTTTAAGTTTGTGACCTGCAAAAGGGGTGAGCAAGCGAAAGGGAGGGGATGGTGATTAGCATTAGCATGGTCGTTCTTGTTGGCTTTCGTTGAGCACGAGCGGAGGTAAGCATTTACCTGTGCGAATGAGCGGCCACAGTTGGATTCTATACAAACGTACGGTCTTTCGCCCGTATGCAATCGTCTATGATTATTCAGATTGGTAATCTGCAAGGATAACGATTTGATAAGGATAATGTTCAAGGTGCCCATATACGGTCACATTTAACTGCATAGGTCCTGCGCCCAAAGCTTACCTGAGTAAAGGCTTTCCCACAGTCGACGCAAACGTATGGCCGTTCGTTCGTGTGAATTCGAACATGGTTACGCAGGTTAGCTTGTTGGGTGAATCCTGCGAAAGAAAACAGTCTTATTAGCCACACGCACACAAGGAAGACCACAGGTGCACAGGTGCAATTGTGTTTCTTACCTTTCTGACAAAATTCGCAAACATATTTCTTTTCTGCCGAGTGATTGCGGATGTGGTTGAGCAGTGAGGTTTTGCGGCTGAACGTTTTATTGCATATTGGACAGCTTCCTTCCTCACCGTCGAGCACCTCGTTCTGGAAGAATGAAGAAAAAAAAACCGATGTTTATAAAACCAAATACGATTGCTTTGCGATGGGTGAAATGAATGCTTCTTACATCGATTGTCTGTAGAGTTGCTTCGAGATCGAAGTGTGCCTGGAAAATCCGTAGTGAAAAACAAAACAAACAAATGAGTACGCGCTTACGTTCTTCTTTCCACGGTCCGCGCGTGTACAATATTGCCGCAACAATACTTACCAACTTCTTGGAGTTTGCATCCCCTTGATTGAGGGCCTGAAGGAGGGCGAAAAAGGAAAGGCACGAAAAGGACGCTATCAGCACACACGGTTTGTTTGTCGTTCGTGTTCACACTATACTCACGGTATTGCCCAGTAACACCGGCAGATTGGAGCTGGTCGGTACCATCGTGGGACGGGAGCCATCGTAGAAGTTGGGCATCATCCCTTTGGAGATTCCTTTAAAACGTACACGATTCAATAAACACGGCCCAGTTCCGAGAGCCAACGACGGCGTCCACTGTGAGTACTGTAGATGAAACCGAGACACAAACCAGAATAGTAAGCCACACTTGCATTTGGTAAACGGGTGCCGCTCGCTTTTGCGGCGGACATAGCGGCAACGATAGTTCTTTGGTTGCAGCTATAAATATCTTTGCCTCCCCTCTCTCCCTACGTAAATTCCTTGGAGTGTGGCCATTCCCTGTTTTCACTGGATGCAAAGCCATGTTCACCGTGGCCATGCCCTGATAACCATGTACTCTGCCTAGCAAAACGTTAGAACTACGCAAATTACCTCACTGCCAAGCCTAGCAAAGCATTTTAATGCCTTCAGAAGCTTGTTTTGTGTATCTTTTTTAGCGATGCAAGCGATTTGTTCTTAAGTAAACACAATTGCATTGAAAAAAATTGTTTGACAGAGTCGAAGCGTATTAAACATCGCAACTTTTTTTCATCGGGATATTTTCTATGTTTTTTTAGCTGTCAAGGGATGAGGGGACAAATTTGACAGCAGTATTTTAAGCGAAAATTTCCTTTTTCAATTAGCGCGTGGTCTCATCGCAATCGTTCGTGTTGTTTAAAAGATAAGCAGAAGGCCAAAATGTACTTTTTTTTAGGTACAAGAATTACAGAGAGACAATTCATATAAAGTTCAAAAGTTCTAATTTTGTTCAAAGTATTTTTTATTCGGCACAAGTTAAATGGAAAGAGTATGTTGAGGGCATCGATTATTGATTTGTTTGGTTTTGGCTATACAGACAGGATATCATCTCATTTTCACAAATGCTCGATGAATGGTGCAAATAATCGAATAACTATACTGTTTTAAGTTTAATAACACAACCTACGGTGTACTCTCTAGGTACAGATCTTAAAACAACAAGAAAATGTTGGATGATTACAAAACTATCCGTGGTATCGTCGATCCGAGCGTGATACGTCGAAAAAACGACTCTTGCAATTATAACACATATCTTCCATGTTTAACACACTATATGTATTTAAATGTATACTTTTCAAAACTAATCTCCAAATCAAACTTTTTTTCTTCGAAAATAATACGCTAATAGATAACACTCATACAGCTCATTCATTGCACCATTTCAATCACATCTGGTAAAACAGTTTGATATTTTTATTTATTAAATTAAACCACATTTCCCTAATGCGCAACCAGGAGAACACAAATGCACAAACAAAAACAACACTTTAAATCGCTCCGCTTTCCAGCGACAATGGCTGGGGCTCGTTGGGAATTATTAATGAAGCTAAAATACGTAATATTCCAACCAACCGGTGTTTTCGATACTTACCTTACCTTGCTTCAGCAAAAGAAGGAGCTGCAGGTATAGTGTGTCAATGTCCATATAAGAGCATTCAATTTTCCTGTTGTCCTTTTAGGAGAAATTAAACAACCGTTTATTTAATAATGCAGCATAGGTACGGAACGCAACACAACGAAAGAGACACACAGCGGAACTGAAACGAAAGCTGCACACATACAAAGTCACGGCAAAGCGGAAATCACTTGGAGGGGGGGGGGTGCTAGGGGGGCTAGGGGGAAGGTGGTTTAAAATCGCATGCAGAATTAGTTATCAGTAAAAGTGCAAAAACACGGTATAGCGCGCAAGTAGAAATAAACACCGTCACCAGCAGCACGAAGAGCAGCAAACGCTCCTAGTGCGGAAGCGCAAAACCGTTGTTTAATAGACGACGTGGAGCAGACAACAAGTAGTTCCCCAAAAACAACTTCCCATTCCCGCCTACGCACACATATGTGTGTGCGGCGCCAGCCCCATGGGTGGTATTATTTTGATAAACTTTTGCCATGCCGATGCCGGGTGTTATACACTGCCGAGTGGTTCGGCGTGCCCCGACTATACATAGACGACGCTCTCGCTCTCTTGGAGCCTGGCATCTGCCGAACGGCACATGCACACACGGTCGGAGCACATGGTGCGCGCGAAAAACAGACGACGGCTTTTCCCGCATCCCGCATACATAATGGAAGGCACGGAAAGGATGAGGACGACGAAAAAGCGCACCATGCTACGTGCATACGTGTGTGCGGGCCTGTACTCCAACACAAATGCACGGCGAATGGCGAAAAGCTCGGCTAGCGTACTAACACCCACTCGGCACAGGCTGCTGTGTACGATGCTATTTCTGGCTGCTGCTGCGGCTACTAGTGTGTAGTGTGTTGTTTGCGAACAGCAGCGTGTGGGAGAGAGAGAGAGAGAGTGTGTGTTACGTTCATTGATGATTTCAATGCCTGCTGCAATCATCTGCTGAAGCATGAAACTTGCTTCAACTTGCCCTGTAACCTGTTGGAGGTGTTGCTGACATTTGTGACATTCTTGGCAGTTGCTAATGGAAGCGCTGCAAGCTACAACTACCACAAAACAGTGCGTTACCGTTTGTTGTGCTGTGTAGAACTGTGTAGTTGCTAAGTTGGTAAGTAAAAATTGTCCCACAAACAATACCCAGCCCGGTTCCAGTTGGTTAAAAACATTCCACGTGCGGTGCGTTTGGGGGCAAAAACCAAAACCCAAAATGCAGACACATGCATACGTGTTGTCCAATCAACCACAAATTGCCGTTCGAAAAACCGTGTGTCCCATCTCGCTCGCTGCCCAGATGCATGAGAAAACGTTGTTTAATGAAAAATTTTATTCCATTCCAACCCCCCCCCCCCTTCCCTCCCTCTTCCTTCCCGCTTGTTTTATTACGAGACACAAAAACACAAAAAAACACTTTCCATGTCTGTTTGGTGGTGGTCCATGGTGCAAGGAATTGGAGGGACCCATCTTTGCACGTGGTAAAATGAAAAATGTATGCTCGCTGTATGTGTGTGTGTGTGCGTGTGCATGTGTGTGCATGTGTGGGTGTGTGTATTTCTCAAGTAATTTTACTGCGGGATGAAAAGGCGCCACATATCCTTTGCCAACCGTTAGCCTTCCCCTTGTCCTTCTTTCCCTTCCCTCCTTCCTCCTTCTCCTCCTTCTTCTTCTCCTGCTTCAGCTTCTTCATTAGGCATCTCCACCCACAAAGAAACCCGAAGCAGAGTGTGCTTGGCTGGCAGTGGAATGGGACGGCAGTTATCATATGACGGTTGTTTAAATGAAGGTTGTTTAATTTTTTTCCACGAACCCGTAGCTCGCACAGTATTGTGCGTGAGCGAGAGAACGCGCTAAAGCGTTTCTTCTGCAACAATCGCCGAAACCTGGGAAGGACGGGAATTAAACACGAACCACGGAATGTATGTAATGAGCAGTGATGCTTTATGCCTACACTCCAAAACGGTGATTTTGCCGTTCTTTTGTTTAAAACTGTGGGTGTTTGTTTGTTCTTCGCTTTTTAAGGTTTTGTTTTGTTTGGCACGGTTTATAGTATCCATAAATTTAAATCATTTGTTCTTGGGAGGGAGCTTTCTTTTACGTGGGGGCCGTACAAGTGGCCGTTTGTTTGTTTGCTTTTTTTTTTTGCTTTTTACACCAGTCGTAAATGTATCTAATGTGCTGTAATGTGGGTATTTTTTCTAACTGTAAGTAATAAACTTTGAAGTTTTATCATCACGCACTATAAAACTGCCTTTAACTGAAAATATTAAAACACATATTCACATAAACACACGCACACACACACATGGAGGGAACAACACACGGGAAAAGAAATGCATGCAAATGGTGCACGAATGTGCTTTGTTGTGATGTATCTATATGTACCCAAAAAAAAAATGAAGCAGCAAAGCAGCCTTATTGATCACAGCTTCCGCGCAATCAATCACAGCAACCACTGGAAGAAAACTTCACTTCAAAATAATAATCCGCTCCGTCCGCTGACTAAAAAATGTGCCGCCCACTGTTCACGCCGAACGGTTAAACGCACGCTTAAACGGTTTTACGGCGCGGGTCGGTACGCGAATTTGTATTAAATATTTAACACCTCCTAAACGATGCGTAATTGAAAAACTTTTTTTTTCAACCACTGCAACTTTGTCGACGGGCCGCGAACTTCGCACGTCTAAGAACGCACGTCTTCAAATTGTTGGGCGTGCAAATTGCTCTCTCGAGTGCGTCCACCGTCGTACGAACGCGCGCGCGAAGCGAACTAGCGATGCCGTGGCTGACCGGACCCAAGACGCACACGCAGTACCGCTGCTGGCAAATTGAATAATAAGACTGAGAATTCATCAAATTTTTAAAAATCTTCCAACCTTGCCAATGCTCAGCACCGAGCAACCGAGCGCGATTCTGTGCGCCCGACTGTTCCGAGCGGGCGCCCCCGAAATTCGTATGCCCAAGACACGGCCGCACACTGCCGAAATGGTAGGAAAACTTCCACCTCCCCCTAGCCACCTAGCACACCCTCTCACCACCCCCTCCTTCTCTTCTCAACGTCTTTTCACCCCGGTTCGCACATTTACAGCGGAATGTTCACGACAGCCCACCACCACGCACCAACCCAAGGACACCAACCGCCTCCCCCACACCACGGTCGAAGCCGTCGTGAAGAAAAGGCGAACCCTCGCTCCTGGAGAGGGTGGCCGATGGAGAGAACATTTTGTATATATCACCATTAGCGTCGTCTTCTTATTTACTTAAGACGCATACCGACAACAACAACAAAAAAAAAACCTCCCCCTGTGAGGGAAAAACAAAAGCAAAGCGAAATGAAGCGATGGCCGCTCCGCTGTGTGTGTGTGTGTGTGTGTGTGCGTGAGGAGTGATAGGGGTTGATGAGCAAGAGACAGAGAGAGAAAGAGAGAAAGGGTTGATGAGAAAATTACGAACAGAAGAATAGGGAAAAAACAACAACAATAAACACACACATACATACTTACACACATACACACACAATTTGCTTCCTTTCTGTTCATTGATATTACTTTTTCCTTGTCCCCTTTTCCACCCTTTGTTCCACCTGTTTCTAAGAATTCAATTCCTTCGTCCAAAGGGAGAACAAAAAAACGCAAAAGGGGTAAAAATCTTTTTATGGTCTCTCGTGTTCCACACAAATCCCGTTTCTTTCGCCTCGCTACTACTGTTTCTTTCTTTTATTATTTTTGTTCCTTTTTTTTAATTATTTCGGGGTTTTTTTTTGTTTGGTTACTTTTTCCGCGGTGCAAAAGGCTTTAAATGGGACGGTGAAGAGAAGTGAAGTGAAGAGGTAAGCAGGCGGGTACGAGAGGAAACAGAAGAGAAAACAAATTTGAGCAGCGCTTTACATCGTTGGCCCGTAAATGGCCACACGGTATTGGGCGCCTCCATGGCGGCAACGCGTCTTTCTTCGGCCGCTGTTTGCTGTTTTGCGAGATGCGCCAAATAAAAACAAAAAAAAACGCGTAATAAAAATATATTACATGACCTCCGTCTTTTTCAACCCACTCTTCCGGCAAGCGTCCTTCCCACCCTCACCCTTACCCTCCCCTTCCCTCCCCACCCCTTAAAACATAATATTGCCGCCCCGGCAATCAGCGGGTTCCTTTCTTGCGGTCCACCTATCCGCCCCAAATCACCCACCACAATATTTTACGGAACGGAACGNTTTTGCGGCGGACATAGCGGCAACGATAGTTCTTTGGTTGCAGCTATAAATATCTTTGCCTCCCCTCTCTCCCTACGTAAATTCCTTGGAGTGTGGCCATTCCCTGTTTTCACTGGATGCAAAGCCATGTTCACCGTGGCCATGCCCTGATAACCATGTACTCTGCCTAGCAAAACGTTAGAACTACGCAAATTACCTCACTGCCAAGCCTAGCAAAGCATTTTAATGCCTTCAGAAGCTTGTTTTGTGTATCTTTTTTAGCGATGCAAGCGATTTGTTCTTAAGTAAACACAATTGCATTGAAAAAAATTGTTTGACAGAGTCGAAGCGTATTAAACATCGCAACTTTTTTTCATCGGGATATTTTCTATGTTTTTTTAGCTGTCAAGGAAGGAGGGGACAAATTTGACAGCAGTATTTTAATCGAAAATTACCCTTTTCAATTAGCGCGTGGTCTCATCGCAATCGTTCGTGTTGTTTAAAAGATAAGCAGAAGGCCAAAATGTGCTTTTTTTTGTTGGTACAAGAATTACAGAGAGACAATTCTTATAAAGTTCTAATTTCGTTCAAAGTATTTTTTATTCGGCACAAGTTAAATGGAAAGAGTATGTTGAGGGCATCGATTATTGATTTGTTTGGTTTTGGCTATACAGACAGGATATAATCTCATTGTCACAAATGCTCGATGAATGGTGCAAATAATCGAATAACTATACTGTTTTAAATTTAAACACACAACCTACGGTGTATTCTCTAGGTACAGATCTTAAAACAACTAGAAAATGTTGGAACTATCCGTGGTATCGTCGATACGAGCGTGATACGACGAAAAAACGACTCTTGCAATTATAACACATATCTTCCATGTTTAACACACTATATGTATTTGAATGTATACTTTTCAAAGCTGCTCTCCAAATCAAACTTTTTTTCTTAAAAAGCAATGCGCTAATAGAAAACACTCATACAGCTCATTCATTGCACCATTTCAATCAAATCTGGTAAAACAGTTTTATATTTTTATTTATTAAATTAAACCACATTTCCCTAATGCGCAACCAGGAGAACACAAATGCACAAACAAAAACAACACTTTAAATCGCTCCGCTTTCCAGCGACAATGGCTGGGGCTTGTTGGGAATTATTAATGAAGCTAAAATACGTAATATTCCAACCAACCGGTGATTTCGATACTTACCTTACCTTGCTTCAGCAAAAGAAGGAGCTGCAGGTATAGTGTGTCAATGTCCATATAAGAGCATTCAATTTTCCTGTTGTCCTTTTAGGAGAAATTAAACAACCGTTTATTTAATAATGCAGCATAGGTACGGAACGCAACACAACGAAAGAGACACACAGCGGAACTGAAACGAAAGCTGCACACATACAAAGTCACGGCAAAGCGGAAATCACTTGGAGGGGGGGGGGTGCTAGGGGGGCTAGGGGGAAGGTGGTTTAAAATCGCATGCAGAATTAGTTATCAGTAAAAGTGCAAAAACACGGTATAGCGCGCAAGTAGAAATAAACACCGTCACCAGCAGCACGAAGAGCAGCAAGCGCTCCTAGTGCGGAAGCGCAAAACCGTTGTTTAATAGACGACGTGGAGCAGACAACAAGTAGTTCCCCAAAAACAACTTCCCATTCCCGCCTACACACACATATGTGTGTGCGGCGCCAGCCCCATGGGTGGTATTATTTTGATAAACTTTTGCCATGCCGATGCCGGGTGTTATACACCGCCGAGTGGTTCGGCGTGCCCCGACTATACATAGACGACGCTCTCGCTCTCTTGGAGCCTGGCATCTGCCGAACGGCACATGCACACACGGTCGGAGCACATGGTGCGCTCGAAAAACAGACGACGGCTTTTCCCGCATCCCGCATACATAATGGAAGGCACGGAAAGGATGAGGACGACGAAAAAGCGCACCATGCTACGTGCATACGTGTGTGCGCGCCTGTACTCCAACACAAATGCACGGCGAATGGCGAAAAGCTCGGCTAGCGTACTAACACCCACCCGGCACAGGCTGCTGTGTATGATGCTATTTCTGGCTGCTGCTGCTGCGGCTACTAGTGTGTAGTGTGTTTTGGTTGCGAACAGCAGCGTGTGGGAGAGAGAGAGAGAGAGAGAGAGAGTGTGTGTGTGTGTGTTACGTTCATTGATGATTTCAATGCCTGCTGCAATCATCTGCTCAAGCATGAAACTTGCTTCAACTTGCCCTGTAACCTGTTGGAGGCGTTGCTGACATTTGTGACGTTCTTGGCAGTTGCTAATGGAAGCGCTGCAAGCTACAACTACCACAAAACAGTGCGTTACCGTTTGTTGTGCTGTGTAGAACTGTGTAGTTGCTAAGTTGGTAAGTAAAAATTGTCCCACAAACAATACCCAGCCCGGTTCCAGTTGGTTAAAAACATTCCACGTGGGGTGCGTTTGGGGGCAAAAACCAAAACCCAAAATGCAGACACATGCATACGTGTTGTCCAATCAACCACAAATTGCCGTTCGAAAAACCGTGTGTCCCATCTCGCTCGCTGCCCAGATGCATGAGAAAACGTTGTTTAATGAAAAATTTTATTCCATTCCAACCCCCCCCCCCCTTCCCTCCCTCTTCCTTCCCGCTTGTTTTATTACGAGACACAAAAACACAAAAAAACACTTTCCATGTCTGTTTGGTGGTGGTCCATGGTGCAAGGAATTGGAGGGACCCATCTTTGCACGTGGTAAAATGAAAAATGTATGCTCGCTGTATGTGTGTGTGTGTGCGTGTGCATGTGTGTGCATGTGTGGGTGTGTGTATTTCTCAAGTAATTTTACTGCGGGATGAAAAGGCGCCACATATCCTTTGCCAACCGTTAGCCTTCCCCTTGTCCTTCTTTCCCTTCCCTCCTTCCTCCTTCTCCTCCTTCTTCTTCTCCTGCTTCAGCTTCTTCGTTAGGCATCTCCACCCACAAAGAAACCCGAAGCAGAGTGTGCTTGGCTGGCAGTGGAATGGGACGGCAGTTATCATATGACGGTTGTTTAAATGAAGGTTGTTTAATTTTTTTCCACGAACCCGTAGCTCGCACAGTATTGTGCGTGAGCGAGAGGACGCGCTAAAGCGTTTCTTCTGCAACAATCGCCGAAACCTGGGAAGGACGGGAATTAAACACGAAACACGGAATGTATGTAATGAGCAGTGATGCTTTATGCCTACACTCCAAAACGGTGATTTTGCCGTTCTTTTGTTTAAAACTGTGGGTGTTTATTTGTTCTTCGCTTTTTAAGGTTTTGTTTTGTTTGGCACGGTTTATAGTATCCATAAATTTAAATCATTTGTTCTTGGGAGGGATCTTTCTTTTACGTGGGGGCCGTACAAGTGGCCGTTTGTTTGTTTGCTTTTTTTTTGCTTTTTACACCAGTCGTAAATGTATCTAATGTGCTGTAATGTGGGTATTTTTTCTAACTGTAAGTAATAAACTTTGAAGTTTTATCATCACGCACTATAAAACTGCCTTTAACTGAAAATATTAAAACACATATTCACATAAACACACGCACACACACACATGGAGGGAACAACACACGGGAAAAGAAATGCATGCAAATGGTGCACGAATGTGCTTTGTTGTGATGTATCTATATGTACCCAAAAAAAAATGAAGCAGCAAAGCAGCCTTATTGATCACAGCTTCCGCGCAATCAATCACAGCAACCACTGGAAGAAAACTTCACTTCAAAATAATAATCCGCTCCGTCCGCTGACTAAAAAATGTGCCGCCCACTGTTCACGCCGAACGGTTAAACGCACGCTTAAACGGTTTTACGGCGCGGGTCGGTACGCGAATTTGTATTAAATATTTAACACCTCCTAAACGATGCGTAATTGAAAAACTTTTTTTTTCAACCACTGCAACTTTGTCGACGGGCCGCGAACTTCGCACGTCTAAGAACGCACGTCTTCAAATTGTTGGGCGTGCAAATTGCTCTCTCGAGTGCGTCCACCGTCGTACGAACGCGCGCGACGCGAACTAGCGATGCCGTGGCTGACCGGACCCAAGACGCACACGCAGTACCGCTGCTGGCAAATTGAATAATAAGACTGAGAATTCATCAAATTTTTAAAAATCTTCCAACCTTGCCAATGCTCAGCACCGAGCAACCGAGCGCGATTCTGTGCGCCCGACTGTTCCGAGCGGGCGCCCCCGAAATTCGTATGCCCAAGACACGGCCGCACACTGCCGAAATGGTAGGAAAACTTCCACCTCCCTCTAGCCACCAACACCCTCTCCCCACCCTCCTCTTCCCACCCCCTCCTCCTCTTCTCAACGTCTTTTCACCCCGGTTCGCACATTTACAGCGGAACGTTCACGACAGCCCACCACCACGCACCAACCCAAGGACACCAACCGCCTCCCCCACACCACGGTCGAAGCCGTCGTGAAGAAAAGGCGAACCCTCGCTCCTGGAGAGGGTGGCCGATGGAGAGAACATTTTGTATATATCACCATTAGCGTCGTCTTCTTATTTACTTAAGACGCATACCGACAACAACAACAAAAAAAAAACCTCCCCCTGTGAGGGAAAAACAAAAGCAAAGCGAAATGAAGCGATGGCCGCTCCGGTGTGTGTGTATGTGTGTGTGTGTGTGTGCGTGAGGAGTGATAGGGGTTGATGAGCGAGAGACAGAGAGAGAGAAAGAGAGAAAGGGTTGATGAGAAAATTACGAACAGAAGAATAGGGAAAAAACAACAACAATACACACACACATACATACACACACATACACACACAATTTGCTTCCTTTCTGTTCATTGATATTACTTTTTCCTTGTCCCCTTTCCCACCCTTTGTTCCACCTGTTTCTAAGAATTCAATTCCTTCGTCCATAGGGAGAACAAAAAAAAAAGAAAACAAAAAAACGCAAAAGGGGTAAAAATCTTTTTATCCTCCCTCGTGTTCCACACAAATCCCGTTTCTTACGCCTCGCTACTACTGTTTCTTTCTTTTATTATTTTTGTTCCTTTTTTTTAATTATTTCGGGGTTTTTTTTTGTTTGGCTACTTTTTCCGCGGTACAAAAGGCTTTAAATGGGACGGTGAAGGGAAGGGGACGATGAAGGGCAAGCGAGAGGGAACGAGAGGAAAGAAGAAGAGAAAACAAATTTGAGCAGCGCTTTACATCGTTGGCCCGTAAATGGCCACACGGTATTGGGCGCCTCCATGGCGGCAACGCGTCTTTCTTCGGCCGCTGTTTGCTGTTTTGCGAGATGCGCCAAATAAAAACAAAAAAACGCGTAATAAAAATATATTACATGACCTCCGTCTTTTTCAACCCACTCTTCCGGCAAGCGTCCTTCCCACCCTCACCCTTACCCTCCCCTTCCCTCCCCACCCCTTAAAACATAATATTGCCGCCCCGGCAATCAGCGGGTTCCTTTCTTGCGGTCCACCTATCCGCCCCAAATCACCCACCACAATATTTTACGGAACGGAACGCAACGGAAGGACCCAATCCGTCCGGCCAATACAATAATATTTCGCCCCCCCACCCCCACCCACGTAAAACAAACTGGCGAACGGAGAATGTGTAACAATAAAACAACAACAAAAAAAGGCATACACATACACAAGCAACAAAAAGACAATCTTCAAACCCACACAGTCTCAGACGGAATCTGCCAAAAAGGAACAGCCCGGCGCCGCCATCACACCGAGAGCGTTGCGTTGTCATCGAAGAAGGCCGCGCTTCCAAGAAAAGCGTGTTGAAAGCAACGGATTCACATAAACGAGCGAGAGAGAGAGAGAGAGAGCGAGCGAGAGAGAGGGAGAGCGAGTGACGTGCGGAAGGTAAAGAGGGAGAACAAAGATGGTTGAAAAGAAACCTCCTTTCCTTGCCAGCGAGAAGCGTGCTCGATTTTCTTTTCCTCACAATCGTCTCACACCTACCCACCCCACACAGCGCCTACAGCAGCAGCGAGACCACCCTACTGACCTATCCTTTTTCTTCACACTTGGCACGCTTGCTATCTCTTTCGCGCTCGCACAGACCGTTCATCCATTGCTTTGCCCGGTGTGTAGTGCTCTCTCTCTCTCTCTCTCTCCCTCTCTCTCTTTCTGTCTCTCTCTCTCTCTCTCATTCAAACGCACACACAGCTACGTGCGAGTTTTTCCCTCGCAAAATACACTTTTCCCATTCCGGGTGTGTTGGGTGGTTTCCGGGTGGGACGCCGGTATGGGACGTCCGTTTGATGCCGGGAAACAAACACTCCCTTATCGTGAAAACAAAAGTGACTATAAATTTTTGCCCAAAAGGGAAAGGAACGAACGCCTATCTTATTTCTCCCCGGTCCGTCTCTCTGTCTCTCTGTCTGTGTGTGTGTGTTCGTTTTCGTTTCGAGCGAAGGTAAAAAAAAAACACACAAGTACATAAAAATAAAATGAAAACAACAAGAAAGTGAGGAACAATCTCGCTCGTCAGGGGGGAAGAAGCAAGAAAAGCAACAGCGAAAAAAGAATAAAATAACGCCCAACTGCCATTTGCTGCTGCTGCTGCTTTCATGTATTTTGGGGTGGAAAATCTGGAAAAAAGAAGGGTCGTCCCGGAGCAACAAAAAAAAACGAGAAAAAATCGCAAACGGCCCGAAACCGACCAACCGGGTGTGAGGGTGCGTACGTTTTTCTTTTTTTTTCTCCATTTTTCGGGAAACTTTATTTTTGAACAAAACCAAAACCCCGATAGAAGGGGCAATAGAAGCAGGAGAATTATTAATGGAGGGAGGAGAAATAAAAAAGAAAAAAAAACAAGAAAACTCAACACGCACACAAACAAAGATAAAAAAAGTCTCGTGCCGCGCTTTCTTGTGTAGGAACGTGTGTGATTGTGTGTGATTCCGTGGCTTCAGCAGTGGGCAGGGAGCAGTAGGTGGGAGAAGGGAAGGGAAGGTTATTATCTCGGACGGTGGCTTAGCAAAAAGAAAATGGAAGTCTTTTTCGACTGCGTCGCCACACTCACACACAGACACACATACACACACAGACACTTTCGAAGGAAATAAATCAACCCCGGACCCGATCGGTTTCGGGGTTGTTGCGCTAAGAAGAAGATGATATGCACAGGTTATGTCGGTTATGAAAATGATGCCCACTGATGCTTTCTCTCCTATAGTTTTATCTTTTCCCACCTTTTTTTCCAACTTTACAACTCTCCCCACTCCCTACCCCCGCAAAACAACCCCTTATCATGTGGTTGCTTCAAACCGTCATTTTAACCACTCGCTCTGTCTCGCTTGCTATCAATCGGTTGCACTTTTTTTTTTTGTTATCTTCTATTTTCTGAGGTAAAAAGAAAAGCAAGCGTACGAACAGAGCACCTTCCTTTCCCTTTCTATGACCTGCCCGACCTGCCTTCACCTCCTTCCTCCCTCCTCTCCCACCCGACCCCTCTTCCGCTTCAGTGTCCTCGCACAGTCCACCGAATTTAAGACGAATTCGAGTTTGGGATTGTTTTTCCGCGCGCATTTTTCTCCCGCGCATTTCGGTGGGTGCGGGTGGGTGGGTGGTCGGGTGGTCTTCTTTTGCCATTAATTTTCCACCACCCACCGCGTCCTTGCCCTGTTCCCCGCCTCTAAGTAAGTTCCTTCCCTTTCCCTCCCTCCTCCTCCACCCCCCCCCCCTCTCCCACTCGTTTCCATCCAGCCTGGCAAAAGAAACAAAGAACTGTGCTTCTTCGCCTTGGTGGGGCCAGTATGAAAAGACGACTGGCTTTGCCTCACTTTCCCCAAACGCTCATCCTTCCCCCGCCCATCCACCCACCCCGGAAGGATGATTTTGTTTCCCGTCCCACTACCTTCAACCGCTACTCTTCTTCCTTTTTTTTCCTTACCCTTTTTATTTGTTAATTTTGGGGAGGGGGAGGAGGGAAATTTTTTTTCTACACTTTTCTTTGGCACGAAACCCATTTCTTGGCCAGTCGTCGTTGGGTTTTGGTTTTTGGTGTACTTGTGCTTCTCACTGGTTAGTTAGTGAGCAACTGCTCACTCGTTGCTATGGTTTAATGTTTTCTCTCACTTTGCAGTGTCTTTTTTTCCCACTCACTCACTCACTCACAGCTGCTGCTGCTGCTCTTTATTTTATTTTACTTTTTGTTTCTTTTTTTTTTTGCTTCACCCAAAACCAACCCTTTCCTGACCAACTCTAGCCGCTCGTGCAGTGTTCGGTGTGGAGAATGGCCGACCATCGAGTCTTCGAGGATTCGTCGTTAGAAAATGGAAATGAGTTTTCTTTTTCGTTTTCCTTGTTTCCATCCACCTCCTCCCCCTTCCTCCCCCTCCTTCCACGCCCAAAACACCACTCAACTCCCCCCCCCCCCTCCAAAACACCTCCATCACCACCTCTTGCTGGCGTTGTTATCAATTTAAATGTCCAGGCCGTTATCTATATTGAAAATGTACTTATATGCTCCACTTTTTTGGCGAACTGTTTTGCTGTTGTTGTTTTTCTTCTGGCCCTGGACCGGTGTTGTCTCTGTGTATTAGTGTGGCGTACTGCTGCACAGTTCACACAGTTTCACTTTCTTTCCCGCGCAAGTAAATAGCGTTTTTTTTGTTGTTTTGTTTCCTACAGCAACGGTCGAAGACGCGAGTGACGCATTGGACGCGATGCGGTGGAGATTCTTTTTGGCAAGGTTGATGATGGCCACTTCAACAGAAAACTCCTCCTCCCTCCATCACCCTCCCCTCCCCTCCCCTTCCCCCCATCGCACCACTGTAGTGAAGCTATCATAGTTCAATTTAACCCGCGTCCTTTTCTCTCACTCTCTCTCACTCTCTCTCACACTCTCTCTCTCTTAGTACATCGATCATCGAAGACTCGAGTGCTTCACCGCTGCGTTCGGTGAAACATTTCGATTAGAGACGATTATCGTCCGTGTCGTTGATATTTTTTTGATGTTGTTGGACGAGTTGAAGCATTACGCAGAGCAAAGAGAAGCTACAGCCATTTGCAAAATTAGGTACATAACGAGAATGGGAAAGGAATAAGGCTAAAAATAAATGCAAACGAAACGAAAAACACGAAAGAAAAATAACAAAACCATTTTAATTGTTTAAAGAAAAAATCACATATAAAAAACCATATATTTCTGTTCAAATTCTGTTCTGCCACAGCAAGTATAATTGTTTACGGAATCATTTAATCTAAAACGTTTTGCTTTTAAATATTTGTAAAATAATTACCTAACAAACTTTTCACAAAGCTTACTTTGATAGAATTATCAAACATATTTGATAATATTCTACGCAAAATTAACCTATAACTTGCTTCTTATTGTGCAAATTTCATACTAATTTACGAAACATTAGAGTTCTTAGATTGAATAACGAATTTAAGTGCTTAAGTTGTACTTCAATAAACATTTATGTACTTTGTCAATATTTAATTATGCTGCCTATTAACATTTTCAATCATAACACTAAACTCTCTCTCTCTCTCTTTGGCTTAACGACCTAGTCGGTCATGCCGGCCATCAAATGGCTTACTAGACTATTAGATACCACGTAGTGGCATAGTCAGTGCTCAGTACGGGGGAACGGTCCGAATGGAATTTGAACCCGGTCCGGTCGTGTTAGGAACTAGCGCCGTTGCCAAATACTCCACCGGGCTGCCCCTAAACTCACAGTTTAAAACTATATTATATTTTAAAGTACTAAACTTTCGATGAAAAAGCTATTGTTTTAAAAGAAAAATGTTCCCTTTGACACAAACGAAATAAAGCTTTAATCATAGTTTAAAACAAAAAAGCTAAACAAATATAAACGATATCACAATAAAAGGAATAGGTTCACAAACAGCAGCTGTACGCACATTCTTCTCGCTACTAGCAATATTACAACTTGTTACAGTAGTGTATTCTGTGACCGTGAGTTTGCAAACCATGTTTGCCACCTTGGGAAAGCGTTCGCATTCACTTCATTACCGTAACACAGTCGGGTCGGGTGCGTTGTTTAATTTTTCATCGTGCTGCAACCATATCGAGCCCATTCGAGGGGTTTCGCACAAAGCGCACGCAAGTCACCGCGCGGCAACGTTTAATGACAAACTACGCCCACAGCTCAAACCGTGAAAGGAACCACCAAAACGCACACCATATCACAAGCATTATTTGGAAAACTTAAACATAAAGCACTGCAACGAAACAAAGAACGAAGAACGATCGAAAAACGATCGAACAACACAACACACAAAGCAATTACTATTTCTAGCTGGCGCCGGTGATCTTCGTCGATCATTTGCGGATTTGTGGAGTTCGTGTTGTAGAAGCGATGGACGAAAAGCGGGAAATTGTTAGGCTACTAAACGATGGCACCGTTTGTCCGTTTGCACTTGAAACAGCCACACTGTTCGGCGATGTACTTGGGTATGTGCGGACAATTGCCTTCCATGCGAGTCGGCCCAGAATGGTGGGACACGCGTCCTATCGTCGCTACCGTTCGAGTGGACTAATTCCACTAACTGACCTTCAGGCCGTGCCTGACCACGCCGATGCACAGAAGGCAGCACATGTGAGTGTGAGACAGCGGAGGTAGGGACGGGGCGAAGCGGAACGGAAGCGGGTCCAGCTTTGGCTAACTTTGGCCTATTCGCTCGCTTATGTAAATCTATAAGCACACACGATGCCCCGCTTGCTATGTTTTCTGCTGGCCGTGGTGGTCGTCGTCACCCCTTTTTTTTCCCCCGTAGGGATTGCATCGGGACATAGGGGACGTACTATGTGGAAGGGAGAACCGGGTTAGCCCGACCCCGTCAACGTATCCCTGCCGTGCGGCAGGGCGATATTGCAGCAGCAGCAGCAGCAAAGTAGGGTGAAAGGACCACCACTACCCACTACCTACAGGACAGCCCAACAGTCACAAGGGGTGCGCGTTGCGTGCGTGTGCGTGTTCTGAGTGTGTTTTGAGTTCCTTTCGCGACTGTTTGTTTGCTGCTGCTGCAGCTCGGGAGAATTGCATACACACAGTGAGAGGGTGTGCATCGTCGTGGGCGCCCGGCAAATTGTGACCCCGAAATGGCGGCCGTATCCCGGGACGGTGCAAACAGTGCAATGGCGGATCGGTTTGGTGGATTTCGATTTGGCGGATTGTTTGTGCGCTGTGTAGCATTTTAATAGAACCATCTAATACGGCATCCATTAAATTACGCCACTGTTGGTGCAGGAAGGAAAGGACGCCCCCGAACTGGGAATGGGAATTTTGTTTGGGAAAGTGCAAAACAACACAACCTTCACCGTTGTTTTAGACAACACATTCCAATTCCACCGGTTGTGCGACCGTTCGCCTCTTTCGCGGATGCTGCGTCTCATGCTTTTCATCGTGTTGTGGAAGTTGTTTAAATCCGCCACAAACGTGAAACGCGGCGCGCTTGTTTGTTGGCTGCTGGATGCGAACAACAGCCAAACGCCACCTCCACCCATGCGCATGTGATGGTATGGGTGTTGAGTATCTACCTTGAAAGAAAACCCCGTTTCCTGTACGATGCAAATACGTCTGTACAAGTGTCAAAAGCTTTGCTTTTTGTTTTGGTGTTTGGTGTTGCACCATAGCAAAAATGGATTCTTCTTGCAATTGAACTCCTTCAATGTCCACCAAAGCGTATGCAATTACCAAGAAAACGTGTTTTTTTTATTTATAATTATCAATATATCATTATAATTATCAATTTAGTTTTCAAGTGCACATGAAGACGTTCACGAAATGGACTTGGTTCTCTATGAAATAGTGGTAAATAGTGGCCCACACTTTGCTTTATTTCTCATTGAAGTGCATAATTATCTGACTTTGACGAATACTTTCAACATTTTCCAAACATATAAAATCGTTTAAATTAGTTTAATTACATCATTCACTAGCCAATTTATGGTCGTATGCATAATTTACATCTTATTTCCCCTTCACTGTGTGGCCAGTTGTTTATTTTTTATTGGTTACCAAAAGAAAATATGTAGAATTGGTTAAAAATAATGCTGTAGAAAGTTATACGAAAGGACACAAATGTATTTTTACATGACCAACTCCTTAATGTCACAATGTTATATAATTTTACCTCAAATCACGAATTTCACACCATGAAACATGAACTGCAATACCTTTGATGAAAAATCTTTGTTTCCTTAATCATAATACATTTTTTATAATGCTATCAAAGTACAAAGAGGATAAAATAAGTTGATGATAGTGATATCGTCTTAAATGACACCAACCGTAAGCGCTATTTCAATGTTAAATCCATTTTTCGTAGTTCGTGACGGAGCAAACATTTTTGTTTTGGTTCGATTTCTTTCCAGTCACGTTTATTTTTGATCACAGCCATAATTAATGCAAGATTTTTTAATAAAATCTCTATAGTAGAAGTAAAAACAGAAAGCTCATTAAAACATAATCAAATTCTTTTAAAAAAAATGGATTGATTGGCCAACAGAAACACAATGCAAATTTTCGGATCTTTATACTATGCTATGTGCAACTTTTAGTGTATTTGTCTATTTATTTTAGAAAGTTATTTAAAGTGCATTCTATGTAAAGTAATTTAAATGAAAATGTGTGCTTTGAATTGAAATAATAATAATAATAAAAAAATACTCGAAATTTTGCCACAAAATACTAATAATTGATGAGCATAAATTACAGGACACTTAAAATCGTATGAAACACATACCACATTTCATACTCTACAACATAAATCAGTTTTTGAAACGAATTTTAAAATCATTAACGTACATAATGAAAACAAATTAGCGACAAAACAACTTAATCTTGTACGTAAAAATTGGAATGTTCGTTTAAAACTGTTTTCTGCTTGTTCTTGACATGTTTCTATCAATTTCTGTCGCTAACTTTCATCAACCAAACGGTCGTATAGTTATTTTACTCACTAGCTCTTATTTATAATATAATTTTACTAAAAAAAAAAACCTGTTCGTATCAGCCTTCTTTTACGTGAAACTAGCTCAATTACTTATTCGAATTCTACTCCACTCCGCAACCCCAAAAGCGATAAATGATTATAGAATTGTGAACAAAATAATTAAATCGCAAATCGTTCTTCCGCGCTTGGCGAACAGGCGAATCCGCGGTTGATCCGCCTTATTGCAATCAAAAATCCCCAATCCACCGGGAAACGATAAATTACACCGAGCGAACGTATTGCGATCAAAAATACGCGGCCTGGCCTTCGGGGGCATTTGGCAGCAAACGCACTTTGTCAACCTCAGGCGCACATCTGAAGGCAGGATGCCTTGATGGGGAAAAAGAAAGAAATGTTTCGCTTTTACAAAACAAAAAAACGACAGACACGATTTCACCATTTTCTTCCAATGTTCTCCCCCGGGGACGCAAGGACCGATTCGTCCCAGATCGTCCGGTGCGTGTGTTGATTTGTTCGCGGGCGGGCGATAGGCGCACGAATCATCCGGCCAGAGTGCCACCGATGTGCCAGTGTTTGCCGAAACGAATTCGGTGCGATCCGGCCGCGATATTGAATTTCAAGATCGTCTCCCGGTCGTTAGCGTCGGGTGCTCCAGCCATCCACCCACCCAACCGCACAACCAAACGCCACCATTATTGCCAGCAGTTCAACAAAAAAGTTTTCCATTATTCAAATTTTTCCTTCGCCTTTCGGTCGGTTTTTTTCTTTTTGGTTTAATTTTTCACCCCTTTTTTTTGCGCTGAAATTAAGTGTCTCGGATCGGCGTCCTTACTCCTTTCCCTTCTCTTTCTCCACCCACCTGCAACCTTCGCACGGCGTCCGTTACAGCGGCCATTCTTTTTATCTCATTAATTCATTCCTTGCTCGCGCACTTTTGCCCAATGGTAGTACATAGAAAGCCGGGTGGGCCGGTTGAGGCGAAAAAGAAAAGAAAAGCGAAACGAAGGCCAAACCAAACCATGGCATGGGCATGCTGGCCGCCCCCAAACTTGTACATAGTGTGGAGTTTTCCTTATTTTCATCCGCTTCCCACCGTTTCGCTTTCCCGCTCACGGTTTTCCCTTCTTTCCCTCGGGTTTTTCTTGCTTTTTCCACAAACGCTCGAAAGATTGATTCGAGCAATTTTTCTTTTCTTTCAGGTTTTCCATTTACTGTTTTTTTTGTTGTTGTTATTGCGGGGGGTTGATTTTTGTTGTTGTTGTTGTTGTTGCTGCTGCTGCTGGCGTTCTCCTGCCTTATTTCAAGTGTTTCCAAGTTTCAAGACAAATTTTCCTGCCAGGGGCGCGCACAAAAAGGGTTTTTCAACTTGCCACCACCACCACCACCACCATCTTCACACAGTTTTCCCCGTTTTTGCGTGTCCTCCTCTGGCGAGCTTGGCCATTCGTTCTGTGGAAGAAAGCTGAAAGGGGGTTTTTCTGTTGGTTTTTTTTTTCTTTGCGTTTGCTCCGCTATGTCCGATTAACAACCATCATTTTCTTCAAGCCATTTGTGCCGCGTTTGTGGACTGAGCTGGCTATCATTGTTCGCGCTGGGTTGGGTAGCTTGGTGGTGTTGACGACGACGATTTCGAAAGTCACGATTTGATTTCCCCGCGGTTCCGCGATGGACCAGCTCCGTACGAAATGTCCAATCGTTAGCAGGCTTCGTGAAGGAAACAAAAAATGGAAGAAATAAATAAATTTAAATAAAATGCGTCTTGCCATCTTTTTTTCTTTCTTGTTTCTTCCCCCTCTACTGCCTCCCTCAATTCCCGGGCCCCTTGGGAGGTTGGGAATTGATTGAGGCGAGCATATAAGAATGCTTTATGAAGGGGACTGTTGGAAAGGACTGTTTTAGTGATGGATGGAGATATTCTTTTTTCCCTTCGCAAGCATGGCTGATATAACTTGTACACCAATTTACGCGTTAGCATTTGCAATATATTACGAAATTGCGCTTCTTGATTACATGTTTTGCTTTTCTAAATTATTTCTATTTAATTAATACATTTTTTTATTTATTCGCATGTATTCAATTTTATAAACATTAAATACCATTTATTTTTGCCTAAGTTGCTTGCTTTTGGTGAGAAATTGATAAATGTCCACAACCGGTTCGTAACATTTGCTCGTACTCATTGCCACCGCTACAGGAAGGACATTAAACGGTTGTTATCTTTGTGAGCGCAATTGAAATTTATGTTTCTTCATTGCCCTTCACCAAACTTTGACTGCGCGAGTGTATAATTAACGATGATGATATTACTTTTCTGTAGTTTGTCGTGATTGAAGACAAGTTTCAATTATTTTAATCTTTTAATTAAAAAAAATAGACACGAAAGGAAGGAAGTGAATTTGGCATACCGATTTTAACACGACCTATCAAGTCATTCTGACTGATTTAGCTGATTTTTAACACTTTTTTCATTATTATCTTTCTGGATGGAATGCAATAAAGGATTAGATATTCATAAATTGAAAAAAAAAAGCAATACACTAAGAAATCACTCAAGTTTTTGTGATTTCGACCAGCCGATTCAAAATAACGGACTTTATGTTTGAGAACTTTTCCAATTCAATTCTTTATTCTTTGCTACTGTCTTTGCGATACATTTTTCCTATCGTTTCCTTAGTTTAAGATACATTTTTGCACACCTCGTTATTAAAAGTTGCTATTATAATGATAATAATAATAATTTCCGAACATTCCGACCAATGGTTTTAGGTTTACAGGGTGCTTTTCATTGATTTTGGCTGATATTTTGTGCGTTTGCGAGATAAATTCTCGACATGATAAAGAAAACTATTACTGCTAAAACATTTGCTAAAGATTGTTTGGCCAGAGCGCTGCTTGCTACCAATGGTGAACCATTCGTGGACTAGTTAACTATAAAATGAATTGTAGAGATTTCCATCTTTGAAACGCTATGACAGTGGGTTCAAATATTCCAACAATACTGTGTAAGTTCACAGGCGAAGAAGATAATTAGACATTTCCTGCAAATACAAATGCAAAATATTCACCGTCAAAGAAGGTCACCTAAATGACACTTTCCCAACTCTGTTCGTTCTAGTGTTTACGCATACATCAGTTCGGATATTTGTTACTATCACCAATATCTCAAGGACATGGTTTAGGTCATATAGCCATAGCACTTTACGCTCTCTATCGAGATGCGCCGTACGAACGTACGGACGTACGCTGACCTCTCGGTAGATCGCACTTACACATCGACCGGTGACCGTACATGTCACCGGTGAGTTCCTGTGACAGATATACCGAGCCAAGTTCGATCATAACACTTATCAAATGTACTATAATCTATTCAAATCTTCGACTACACTTACACATCCATATAATCCATACCGCGAGCAACGCATTTGCCTTTGACGCCGATTGTACCGAGGATACGTTAAACGTTAAAGCTGGTTTAGCTGGCTTATTTCATATATTTCAACGAATGTGCATATTTTCTTCCAGCTCATTTTCATAAATCTTCCTGTCAAAAGAAAGCACTTGATATATGAAAAAGAATTTTAGATCGAGAAGGCATAAATAAATTTCATAAATTTATTGTAAATAGTAGCGCAAACGTACGACAATTCGCCGGTGCGCATTGTTGGTTCGAGAAAAACAGTAATTGAAATTTCACGGGGTTTTTTGCAATAATTCGTGTAATTAGTGTTATTAGTCGGAGAAATCGTCTACAGAAGAAGGAATGATTTGAATTCCGTGAAAATTATCGTGTCTCTGGTGGTGTCGGTACCTTTTTGATCCTCTGCTTTCTCTATTTTCGGTCGTTCGTGAAAATGAAAAAAATATTTGGAACTTAACTTTCTACTACTGTTGCCACTGTTAATGGTGCTGCAGCAACAATATTCAACATTAATGCGTTTTACAACACAGATACACAAAATTGTAAACAAATTTCGAAATAAACGACGATCTACCTGCTTGAAGGGTTAAAATTTATGAACATTCGTTGAAATTTATTTAAAAAAAACAAGAATGTACTCGGTCTAAACCATAGTTTAGGCATAAAAAAATGGCATATGCAGTAAACTATCATCGATCGTGCATGTTAATGTATTTAAAAAAAAATCAATGATCGCATAATCAAGCAGGGTAAATTTTGAAAACGGAATCGAAATATTGACACAACATTTGCGCACAAATTACACTATTTGCATAACAATTAAAATCATTTGCTTTGTTTTCGTATTGTATTCTTTTCGCTTGTCCAGATACGCTTTATAGTACCAACAAAAGTGTTATTATTTAAAAAAAAACTTTTTTTTATTAATTGAAACGCCTGTTCCGAGTAATTCTCCCCCTCCATCTTAGGTACGTAAACAAATTCCATTTTGCGGTACAATTTATATCCTCTTCACTTCATCCAAGCAATCGCGTGAAGATTGTTTTTGCAATGATGATGAAAAACAGTTTTCCATCGAAATTGTTCGTCCGCTACTGTCTGTTTTTTTTTCCTTTCGCCGCGTTGTAAAAAAAAACGTTGTAAAAATTGCGCCCATTCGTTGCGCTTGTTTCAATATTTGGCTGTTTCTTCCCATCCAGGCTGAACTGGTTCATTCCCGCCACGGGCTCGAAATAGTATCAATAATATGGAGCAAAGTGAAATTGATTTCCCCGCGATGAAGAATATTCGTTTGGCTCGCCTTTTTTTTTGTTGCTCACTGTAGTTGTTGTTGTTGTTGTCGACCATCGCCGCCTACTGCGCGCTTCAAACATTCGATGCAAATGAGGCAAAATTTTCTGCCCATCATCATCATCATCCACCGCCGGACCGCGGCCGACCGAACGGAAAGAAAATGCCTTCCTCGGGCACCCACTAATGGTCACGCGCGCACACAAAAAGATCCGTAGGCGACAGGGCGGGCGTTTGGAGATACCCCCTCCCGCACAATAAGAATGGCCATTTTATGTATCCTTCGCACTCTGTGTGTGTGTGTTTCGATGTGTTTTTTTTGTGTGTTGCGTGTTATTTGTGTTGTTATCGCTATTACTCTCGCTTTTCTTTTGCAGCTTTTTTTTTTGTTTTATTCGCCCTTCTTTGCTTCCTTTTCCCCCGTTCGGGGCAGCACTTTCGGCGCTTCGGTGTTTCGGTATCAATCCTTCTCGGACCAACCGAAACGGAAGAAGGTACCGCGCATGGCATTCACGCTCCTTCTTAAAAACCTCGTGCCGGGCTATTTCGTTGTTTTTTGTTTCTTGGTTTTTCTTTTTTGTTTTCATCTTACTTCCTTCCTTCCCCTTCTAACCCCGCTTGCATCTTTTTCTTTTTTAATTTCCCTCCTTCTCCTTCCTCCTGCCCCCTTTTCACCGCTACAGAAAAACCCCTTTTTCTTGTCTTGTTTCGTGGGGTTCGCGCGCGCACATTCTTCCATCGGCCGTCGGTCGTCCTTACTTAAAGAAGGGGTGTTTTTTTGAGTGCTCTGTTTGACACGTTTCTCATCACGGCTCACGGCTGCGACCCGAATGGGGTGGTTAAGTTAGGTTGGGTTGCGTTTTCTTCACCATCGAACCCTTGCGGCCCAAGAAGCCGACGACGGATACGGAGACCGTTTTCTTGTACAAAATTTTGTTTGTGTTTTTTTATTCTTTCTTTATTTTTCCCCGGGAACGCATCTTCGTCACGTCCGCAGCACTGTCCGCAGCATCCTTTTGGTTCCGGAAAACGGCCTTTGTCCGTCTGTGTGGTACCACGGCACGGCCTGCCTGGGAGAGATGTTTTCGGGACAACTGCTTTGTGGACAACCCTTTGCCAACCATTCTCCCATGGTACGGCGTTGGTCCATCGTGAGGGCTTGCGTGAGGTCCTAGCCATATTTGCTGCATAAATTAGACAAACAATGACCTTTTGCTTCTCGGTTGCCTCGAGGTTTCGGGGCTCGAGGTATTTGGACGCTATTTGGCAACGGACCCTGTTGGTCCAGGGCAAGACCATTCGTCTCGTCCTGCCCAGCCCTGGTCACCCCAGCAGTGGATGCGCTAGCAAACCCATTTTTCCTAAAGGGTTAGAACTGGTTTGCAAGATTGCATTTCAGTTACAACAACAGCAACAAAAAAAAAAAGGCGACACATTCAAAATCTTCGATTTGCCGGCTGGAAGGGACAAGGGACGAAAACTGGTTTGCCGATGGACCCATGGGCAGGACAAAAGGATAACGGTCGACGGTCGATTGTGGGAAAACCGGTTTCGAGATTTCCCGTTGGACATTTTGTTTGCGAAAGGGATGCGCTCGCCATCCACGGAGACGCCCGGAACCCCTCGGACGTGCCGCCGGCCGGTTATGCAGGACACCAGATGTTTCGCTGGCCTGTGGACCCATCACCCGGCACCAGGCGCAGGTAACTACAGGGACCTTTTGCCGAAAATTCAGGCCCGGGCCCGGTAAACCGGATAAATTAGTAACGTGACTGTATGGAAA
Organism: Anopheles rivulorum; assembly: GCA_018908115.1. NCBI lineage: Eukaryota > Metazoa > Arthropoda > Insecta > Diptera > Culicidae > Anopheles > Anopheles rivulorum. Next base: position 24,573,371 of record STHB01000004.1, read on the forward strand.
GCGATAAGCGATTGAGCAACCTAACGCTGTGTCCATGTGTCCATGCTGCCAACCTAGGTCCTAGGTCATCTAGGCTATCGCCACAAAACCCGTTTTTACATCCGCTGAAACCGGATTCCGTTCTGCGTTGGTATGCTTTGATTAGGGCCAATTTTTTTTTTTTTTTTTTCATTAAAAGGTCTGTTAATCAAAATGCACCATTGGTGTGGTCTAACAGGGGAATATGGTAGGAAATGGTAGGAAAGGACATTGAGCGACACGTTTGCTTTCGGAACACATGGAAAACGATTTGTCATACTGAAATATCAGACGTAACGAAAACGATGTGTGAACTTAATTCCAGATTCGAATTAAAATGTATTACATAAATGTGTTTAAGTTTAAGAAAAATTTTGTTTAATTTTTCATTAATAAGAAGATTAGTCTGCAGCTTACGTTTTTCTTTCTTTTTAGCATAATTAATGTAAATTAAATAAAACACAAACAAATATAAATTAAATCACATTTGCACTGAGAGCTTTAAACCCCTAAATTGTACATATACTTGTTGCTATGATACCGTTCGGTACCTTTATCGACCGTTTGACGCGAAGATTGTCAAACACACATGGTTGCAACCATTCGAAAGTGTATTTTAGTGGATTAAAATCAATCGGGTTTTTTTAAGTTTGTGACAAAAATGTGCTTCATATACGCGAGTGTGGTGCAAACAAAAGAAAACTCCTTTAGCAGTAGTAGCTGTATCGACTGATAGAGTAGGAAGAAGAGAAAAACTTTGCATCGAAAAAGTGGAACTGTGTTGAGCAACATTTATTCTGATGCTGAAGAATACGGTGAAAGGATAATAATGGTAACTCCAACTGTTTTTCTTCCAAAACTATGATAATTTTAACCATTCTCCGTTGCGATACGCACGGCCAAGCCAACTCTTGTGTAGCGATTGGATATGACTTTATTGGCGTAAATATATCGATACAGTGCTAATTTTGAAGCTCTTTCCCGTTTCCCCCCATATTCAGCTAAACATTCGATCTTGGCAGGAAAAGTGTACGATCACACCGTCCGGCAGGCGCACGAACGCACTTTGGTTGCTGAACTTTTTCTTGCACACCGCGCACACGCTCAGATCGGTCACCAGAAAGTGTTTCGATTCGCACAGCATCTTTTGCTCCATGATTTGCAAATGTTCCGCATAGTACAAACCCTTCAGTACCTGGGCCCGCTGTTTCTTCTCGAGGTAGAACTTTAGCGCGTTCTCCAGGAAGTGTTTGATGCGCACCAGCGGAATACTGTCCGGCAGGATCTGGAGCGCTGTGTAGGGATTAATTTTTTCCGCATGTTTCTCCAGTACGTTTACGACCATATCGTGATCGGGCACGAGACAGCGCGGATGCAGTGGGACATCACTGTACGGTGGAGCGGTCGGTGGTGTNCCGCATAGTACAAACCCTTCAGTACCTGGGCCCGCTGTTTCTTCTCGAGGTAGAACTTTAGCGCGTTCTCCAGGAAGTGTTTGATGCGCACCAGCGGAATACTGTCCGGCAGGATCTGGAGCGCTGTGTAGGGATTAATTTTTTCCGCATGTTTCTCCAGTACGTTTACGACCATATCGTGATCGGGCACGAGACAGCGCGGATGCAGTGGGACATCACTGTACGGTGGAGCGGTCGGTGGTGTGAGAATGATCTTCATCAGCGTCACGTACACGTCACAGTTGTGTGGATCGTTCACGTCATACACGTCGTCACAGTAAGCAAGTCCCTTCTCAAAATCGCCCAGTATTTGCACAAAAATAGCCAGAGCTTTTTCGTGCTTTCCTGCACAGTACGATAAGAAGCACATTTTACTTATAGGAAAGAAAACGTTTTTTTTTTTACAATAAAATAACTTACCTAATCGTCCTAAAATAATGGCACGCTCCTCAAACATGTCGGTGTACGGAAATTCGCCCAATACCTTCTCCGCATGGTAGTACTTAGACTTTTTAAGAAAAGTCAACAATTTCCCTCGTACTTCCGCAAGTGCACCTTGCTTTTGGCTGCAATGAAAACAAGAAAAAAAAACAGTGATTCAATTTCCTTCATTCTCCAAACACACCGGGCGGTTGACTTACGCGTTGCTTTCGATGTCCTTATCATTCTTTAGCGTGATTAACTTTTCGCGATACTGCTGAATAAGAATGTTATGGAATAAAGCTTTCTCCTCGTTCCACACGTTTACAATGTGCTCCAGATAGCGGATGACCAGCGATCGGTGATCCTTTAGCAGATAATCGAGCACTTCGGCCCGCGGGAGATTCTTTACCTCCGGCATTTCTTCGATAAACACCTTCAGCCCATCGTCGGGATGGTTCTGCAACACCCAGCCGGAAAATTCAAAGATAAGCTGCTTGAAATCCGACCCTAGCTGCTGCAGGTACTGCACCGTACGGTCATGCCCGTACAGTGGCGAACCCGGCACTTCCGCTTGCGTGTGCAGCAGCTGCAGAGCACGCTTGTGCTGACCCTTGGTTTGGTAGAGAATGATCAGTTCGACGTACTTTTCGTGCTTCTTCAGCACCCGCTCCGATTCTTCCAGATAGCAGTGGTTCATCCGCAGCACGGGAGCGATCAACGAATCGTTCGTTAGTAGGTAACACTTCAGCAGCGTCGTATCGATAATAGCAAGCAGTGCCGACATGTTCTTATCTACCGGTCCGTCCGCACTCGATTTGTTGCCCAATTTTCGCAAAGGAAACCGTTTCTCGGTAAGATAGTCGATCAGGGCGAGGATTGCATTTTCCAGCTCCTTCTCGTCCAGCACCGGTGCCGGTTTGTCCGAGTAATGGCTGAGCTTGTTCTTTCCACTGTCTGGCAGTAGATCCGGAAACAACCGTATCACGTCGATCGGATCGGTATCGAGCTGTGCGAACTCTTGCATCGATTCGCGGAAATGTTTGTTCACGAACAGGTTGTATGCGTGACGTGTTTGAATTTCGTTGATTTTGGTCGCCTTAAATTCGGGACTTTCGTCGGAAATATGCTGCAAGGAAGAGGGAAAAGGAAATCAGTTCACTCACACACGCACGTCCGATATCGCTGCTTCCCGATACAAACCGTCAATTTTAAGGCCAGCTGAAAGTTTTCCTCTTGCAGCAAATGTTCTCGCTGCTTCGAAATGTCTACCGCCTGAATGCACCACAAATGTGACACGGAAGCAGCATACAGCAGTCCCTGTTTACCACGCACCAGGAACCTTGCCTTTTGCAGCTGCGGAATGGTCTGTATCAATGTGCCCTTCTCCTGGACATTGTCGAACACGCGCACCTCGATGGCATCATTTATCAGCCCGACCGCGTACGGTTCGTCCCACGCCAAACACTGGAACGGTTCGCTCCAGATCAGCGATTTCAGGTTCATCGTTCGCTTGGCAGCTTCAGCCTTTACGGAGGCCAACGCTTCCGTTGGTTTCACCGAGCCAGACATACTGTTCGGTCCTTCGCGATCATCGACCCGATACTTTTCGGTGTAGATCGTGATCAGGAATTCATCCTTCACCACCGCAAACACACTGTCCTCGATGAGCGTAATGCACGGTTCAATGGTTTTGGATGAGCTCGTAGGAAAGAGGTCCACCTTGCGGGGCTGGGCTGCTGACATCTAGTAAAGAATGTGTATTAAACCCGTACAAGCTGCCACCTCCAACAACGATCGCGACCCATTACTTACATCATACAAAACGTACTCCGTCTTGTACCCGACGCAAATGAAGTTGTTGTTCCATGCCACCGTCTTTGGGACATCGTTCAAATCGATCTCACTATCAAGCGATAGTAGTTCGTGCTGTTTNATGGTTTTGGATGAGCTCGTAGGAAAGAGGTCCACCTTGCGGGGCTGGGCTGCTGACATCTAGTAAAGAATGTGTATTAAACCCGTACAAGCTGCCACCTCCAACAACGATCGCGACCCATTACTTACATCATACAAAACGTACTCCGTCTTGTACCCGACGCAAATGAAGTTGTTGTTCCATGCCACCGTCTTTGGGACATCGTTCAAATCGATCTCACTATCAAGCGATAGTAGTTCGTGCTGTTTCCAGTAGTAACACTGCAGCTTGCGCTTCACGGCCACACAAACGCGGCACACGATCTTGATTTCGCTCGTCAAAGATTTCGATCGCTAAAACAGAGAAAGGAAAGGTACCTCATTGGAAAAGCAACCGTGATCGTTAGCCGACGTACGGTCACACTCACGTACCTTTATGTCCAGAGCGAACACATTCGCACCCTTCGTCCGCTGGGCCGAATGTATCAACGGAAACCCGTGACGACTGAAATCGTTCACATTCAGCAATCCGTCCGTCAGGCTAAACAGCAGCGTGTACTCGGGAATGACTTCGATTTGAGTGATGGGCTTCTTGCTAAAGTTTTTATCGTACTGCAGCAGCTGTAGATCGAGCTTATTCGTTTCCGCGTTCGTCTCGAACGAATACATCAGCAGGTGCCCCTGTCTGGTGCCGAGAATGAGTTTGTTATCTGTAAGCAGGTTGAATTGGGCGTCAAGTGAATCAGTGTATGATGGTGCAGCAGCGCATTTACATCTTTTCACATTCTTACCAAAGCCTGCCATCGATTCAATTTGCACGGAAATTTTTTCCGGCGGATACACGATGTAAGCATCATGCATATTTGTGACCGAAAGGGGTTGAAATCACGCGAAAATTAAACTTCTGCTATATCGTTCCACCCCGCGAAAAACGTACACAATCGATCAGTTGATGTTGTTATTTTTGTTCGAAGTGTCAATGTACCGATTTGACAGCAGCATACAAAGCAGGTTGCAGCATTGCATACAACAGCCATATTGCGTACAAATTGTGTGTAAACGCTTCTCCACATTCCCGGCGTGCCTATGAGATGCATTCTTCGTGTGGGAAAGGTAAGTGCTAAATGCAAGCTATCGTGAGGAAGAAAGAAATGGGCAAAATGAACGTTCATCAATTTTAAGAGCAAAGCATTATAGGCATCTTTATTTCACTAGCTTGATTTGTTTTATAAAAACTAATCATTTTAAATGCACTTTATCTGGAAGACGTTCGTTGTCACTGTCGTTATCGGGCACGGGCACGGGTTTTCGCGTTGTGCTGTTGATGATAATGGCGCGTAATACACACACATACGCATACACGTGTTTGCTTACTTCATCGTTGGCATGGCAACGGCTGCCTTGGTGTGGCTCACATCACCCTCACGCCACAGCTGCGTGACGGTTTTGGTCTGCGTGTAGAACTTGATACCTTGCTTGCCGTAAAAGTGACAATCGCCCAGGAAGCTGCCCCGGCTGCCCGTGAAAGAGAACATGGGCAACGGTACCGGAATCGGTACGTTCACACCGACCTGCCCAACATCGATATCGTTTACGAACTTCCGGGCGGTGGCACCGTTTGTGGTGAAGATGGCCGTTCCATTGCCGTACGGGTTGCTGTTGATCACCTCAATCGCTTCGTCGATCGTGTCGACGGACAGGCACACCAGCACCGGGCCAAAGATTTCCTCCGTGTAGCACTTCATGTTTGGCTTCACGTCGCTAATAATGGTCGGTCCGACAAAGTTACCCTTTGCATAGCTGTCCACCTTGATGTCTCGCCCGTCCAGCACGATCTTGGCACCCTCCTTGGCGCCCGACTCTACCAGCTCGTTGATGCGCTGTTTCGACTGCGGGGAAATGACCGGTCCGAGATCCGTTCCGGGCACGTGGCCCGCATTGACCTTCAGTTTGCGTGCACGCTCCACCAGGTCGGGAATCCAGTTCTTCGCATCGCCAACAAATATGGCCGTCGAGAGGGCCATGCAACGCTGTCCGGCCGCACCGAATGCGGCACCGGCCAGCTGGTTGAGCGTGTTCTCCTTGTTCGCATCGGCCATAATCACGCCGTGGTTTTTCGCGCCCATGTTGCACTGCACGCGCTTACCCGCGCGGCCCGCCCGCTCGTAAATGTACTTGCCCGCCTGGTCGGAACCGACAAACGAAACGGCCCTAATGTCCGGATTGTCGCACACGAAGTTAACCGCATCATGGGCACCGTGAATCACATTCACCACACCGGGCGGACAGCCCGCCTCGTTCAGCATCTCCATCAGCAGCATCGTTGCGCCCGGCACACGTTCCGACGGCTTAATGATGCTCGTGTTTCCGCACGTGATCGCCACCGGGAACATCCACAGCGGAATCATCGCCGGGAAGTTGAACGGTGCAATACCGGCCGTTACGCCCAGCGGCAGCGTGTACGAGTACGTGTCCATGTCCTTCGCAATGTTGTGCATCGTTTCGCCCATCTGCAGCGACGTGATACTGCAGCAATGTTCCACGACCTCTGTAATTAAACGGGAAAAGGTACCACATTGAAGTACTTTCATACGCAGCTACGCGCGAAAGGTGCAGAGTACTTACGCAGCCCACGTAGAACGTCTCCTTCGGCATCGATCAGTGTTTTGCCCTGCTCCTTGGTGATATTTTTGGCCAGCTCCGACATGTTGTTGCGGATAATGTGCTGCAGTTTGAACATTACCTGCTGTCTGCTGAGGATGGACGACTGGCGCCAGGTCTATGTGGGGTGAGGAAACGAAAATGCCGATCTGTTGGTATTATTTGGAAGACAATATTCCGTGTACGAGGGAACGACGGTACGCACCTTGAACGCCTTCTTGGACGATTCCACCGCAGTTTGCATCTCGTCCTGGGTGCACTTGGGAACGCGCGTCACCACTTCGTTCGTGGCAGGATCATGCAGATCGATCCAATCGTTCGTCTTCGACTCGACGAACTTGCCATCGATGAACATCTTCGTGGTCGGCACGGAGGCTGTGCTGTAGCCACGTTGCAGTGCATTGCGGCACTGTTTCAACAGTAAATGAACATAAAGAAAAAAAAACAAAAGTATGTTAAAAACAATCGCCCAAATTGCACCTCAACTGCATTTCTTCTATTTATCATACAATTTAAATTTTAAATGAAACGATCGCGCTTAAGGACCTGGATCAATTTATTCTGAAGCGCATGTTCCGATTTAAAAAACAAACGCTTTAGGTTGAAGATCACCCTTAAGGTTGAAGTGACCATTAGAATGACCCTCTACATACCCTTCACCATGGCATGGCACTAGGGACAGAAGGGACCAATTGAATTTCATTAGCAGGTCGAAAGCGATCGCTACCAACACGGCCAACCAAGTGTTGGTGTTGGTTGAAACTTTATCACGCGTTACCATAGCAGCTGTCACGCATACTGGATCGCATGCATATCACCTTGGCAAAATTCTACGTCACCAAATCACCAAATTTGTACTAACTAAGCCCGCAACCATTGGTTACGTCTGCACAAGGAGGCCACACACCATGTGATGATGCGTAGATATCATAACTCCCTTCTCTGCTACGCGATATGATACGATAATATCAGTGCTGATAATGAATCTTTTACCGTAAAGCAAAACAACCCATCACCTCACCGCAATATGGGGCAATCGCGCGTTGCGGTCGGGTATGAGGCACGCACGTAAGCAATTTGTACGCCTTGGCAGCGTTTGGCAGTAAAAGTCGTACGATTTTACTTTGTCTATCCCCGCGTAATGGCGTAGTAAGCAAAACACGTGGTAGGTCAATAATCGCCGAAAACGGACGCCCGCGGTGTACGGAGGGAAATACGGGACCGATTGACCTTGAACCGCCTTCCGCTAGATATGAAATTATTAATAGAGGTGCAACTAGCGCCAATCCTTCGTGTGTTACGCAATCAAAACATACGCTCTACAGACGATCAAAGTAGGCAATTGGCTGGATAAAAACAAAACATTGTAGAAAATAGCAAAATACAATTTCGCTTACCTCGGTAGCAACAAGTCGCAGTAGAGCCATTTTGCTAAAAACAGACACACCTCTCAGTTCCGCACGGTACACAATTATCAGCGACAACGACGACGGAGCTTGTCGGCACTACACACGGTACACGTTGTGTCTGGTCTCCGGATCTAAAATTACTGAATCGAAAGCGAGCGGATAGCGCGACCGCTGCAAGAAAACACCAGTCAGTCAGTCAGACAGACCCCCGATTTAATGAACTTGAATTTGTTGCTATACCACGTGCATGTGTGTGTGTGTGTACGTATGTCGAACAATATCATCAGCAGCATGGGCTCGTACCGGGGGCACAGCGGCCGGCATCGGACAGATCGCGAACGATGATTTGACGCAAACACACACACATCGCCCATGTGAATACTTACATTGTTTTAGCATTCACGCGAGTTGTCGCACACACAGGCAGAAATCGTGTTTCGTTTGACCGGTTGCCGTGCGATACGGCAATGGCGATTTTCTCGCACACTACCGTGCTATTTTTCGGTTTCAACCACAGCTTCCTAGATAAGCAACAAAATGTACGCGACTCAATACGTCACAAAATGCTTAGATTTTGCATGACATGTTTAGAGAGAAGGGTCTAAAAAGAAACGGCAAACAAACAAAAAAAATCCTGCAACGACGCAGTGCCGGTTATCGCAAAACGCGGTGCGACCAACGTGATGATGATGCGATTCAGCACATTTCAACATGATTTGCAATCGCGGTTGAAAGTGAAATCAACCAAACAAAGTGGGACATCGAATCTGTATCGAATGTGGTCACATTTGCTTTCCATTTCACTTAGAGCGAGGAATAGGCGTAAGCCTTTTAACTATGCTTTCAAGAAGATTTGTTTTATTGCCGCACAATCCCAACGCACCTTATGTCTACGTAATTTCCCCTACTTCTCGGTCTCCTTAGCCAACGCACTCTCGATGCCAGCCTTTTTCAACTCATCGATTAGCTCGCCGTTCTGGTGCATTTGCAGCAGGATGTCACACCCGCCTACAAACTCTCCGTTGATGAAAACCTGTGGAATAGTGGGCCAGTTCGAAAAGTCCTTAATGCCTGCAAATAGAGGGAGGAAAAAAAGGTCAATCTTCGGGGAGATGGTTGGGGGCATGCGAACTACGATCCGCTACATTACCTTGCCGTAGGGCTTCATTCTGCAGTACGTCGTGGCTGTCGTATTTCACCGAATGCATCCGTAAAATCTGTACCACTGCATTGCTGAATCCGCATCTCGGTGCGTCCGGGTTGCCTTTCATGAAAATTACCACCTTACTGTTATTCACCAGTTTCTCTATTTCCTTTCCATCTAGTGCTGGCGCACTGAAGGTCCTTGCGGCCGCCTGTAAAAGTCCGGCTCGACCATTGTATTTGAACAGAGTTTGTGCAAAATTTCGCGTCAGGACGTTCATTTCGTGTTGTTTTGGCTGGCTGTTTTGTTATCTAACACCGAGGTTGCTACAGCCCGATGTACGCGAAGCACCTTGTGCGAACAGCTGTCAGATACTGCTGTCAAATCGAGCGGGTGGCACTCGATTATCCGGGACCCGGCTGAACGGGCGCTTGGTGTGATAGCGGAAAAAAGAAAAACCGAATAAGAAGGAAGATTGACACACGCAGCGGAGGTGCATCTTTGTCAGCCGTTTCGTAGTTCTTTTTTAAGCGCAAAAAGCTTTCAATGACGATGGAAAATCAGGAAGAAATATTGATGCTGTTGGAGCGTTTTACCAAATCGAAACAGAAGGACATTCCGCGCGAACTCGAGGACTATCTGAACTTTGTCGCCCGCACGGGCGATACGCTGTACCGCTGGGTGCTGGTGAAGCCGCTATTCCGTGAAAAGCTGGTGAATGTAATTACTGACTTCCATCATAGCACGCCTAGTATTGCAGGTAAATATATGTACAGGCGCAGCGGCACGTTGCACCGTGGTGGCAATATAATACGCCCCATTACGCTAACTGTCGATCCTACCTTTCGATCTGACCTGTAGATATTCCCCAATGTCCCAACGTCGATCCGTTCAACTTCGAAAGGATGAAGCGGTCACTGCTGGAGCGGCTAGATTCCTTCAATTCCGCTCCCTTCACGGTGCAGCGTATCTGCGAGCTGCTTACGGAACCGCGCAAACAGTACACTCGCATTGACAAGTTTATGCGAGCGGTGGAAAAGAATATTTTAGGTAAGTTTTGCGGCAAGACACGTACGTCTGCGACAGACGACACACGGTTCCACAAATTGCGTTATTGGTAAGAAGAAAAAAAAAAACAAAATGGGCTACTTTATTTCTGTACAAGAGTGACGAGCTGCTGCGATTGGTAAAAAGCAACAGCACACAGCAGCGCAACTATCGTTACCAACGGTGTTCAGTCCTCGAACTGGGCTGCAATCATGTGTAGCTGCTGCCGAATGACTTTGCCGGCCGCGTTGCGTGGAATTTCCTTAACGAATATGACACCACCGGCCAGCTGTTTGTATTTGACGACACGCTCCTTCACGTGGTCCTGCACCTCCTTCTCGTTCAGGTCGGTACCCGGCTTGACGACGACAAAGGCACGGGGAAGCTCACCGGCCGTTTCATCCGGTACACCGGCCACCGCCACGTCGCTAACTTCGGGCAGTTCGAGAATTATATTTTCCAGCTCCGTTGGAGATACCTGTTTTGTTTGGGGGAGGGATAGGGACCATGAGTTCATCACCGTCATCATCGTTTATGATTCATTAGTCAGCTAGACTCATTCGTATCTCGTTTGGTTATCATTCGCAGTGGTCAGCACGCAGGAACCGGGCCGCCGTCGCAGTGACAGTGAGAATGGCGATTCACTCGATTCGATCGTGAACGGTGATCTGGAAGTGAACGTCGATATCGAAATGGACAACGAGCAGTTCCATCTGGAAGCGGACGCATTGCTGCCGGACTCGAGCGACCCAGTCAGCTCGCTGCACAGCTCACTCGCGGACGTTGGTGCTTCACAGCGTACCGGGGAAGGAAACGAATTGAACGGTGGACGGGTGGTGGGTGCTTTCATAAACAACGATGCGGGAAATCAAACCGCCAAAGGTGGATTGAACACCGATGGACATCAGGGTGTTATTGATACGAACGAAAATGCCACCGATGGAGATATAGCGGCACCACTGCTTGAAGCTTCCCTAGAAGCATCCTCCACTGCGACGGACGCAACTGAACAGGCGGAAAAGGACGATGAGATTGAAAAAGCACCCCTGCATGAGTCTACGCCGACGATCGATGAAGAGGAAGCTACAAATACGGACGCCACACCTGTACAAACAGATCGGGGAGATGAACTGATCGGGGCAACCGTTCGGGACACATTAATTGAAGCAGATAAATCGCAAGACGACCCAGTAGTAGCGCCCGAAGTGACAAAAGAAGATGAGCGAAAGCACGCGAATGCAGACGCATCGAAATCTCAACCAAGTTCAGTTGACGAGGAGGCGGGAAAGGATGCCACCGCTCAGGAAGATGATGAACCGAAAGCTAAAATGGTGAAGTACGACGATGATACAGTTCCGGCAAAATCGATCTCATGCACCACCAGCGTTATCAAGGTAGATGTGCATGCGTCCGATGTTAGCGATTCATTGTCGACAGACACGGAAAGTGTACGATCGGTTGAAGAAAAACCCGCGGAACCAAGTGCTTCGAAGTCGTCCGCTGATGCTGCGGACGAAACAGTGAAAGCCGATTCCGTCACGACGAACGAAAGCAGTACCACGGTTTTGGCGGAACAAACTGTCACTGCTAGTGGCGAAAGTGGGGAATCCGATAGCGTTGCCCAAAATGAAAACATTGCAACCGGTGACGACGATGATGATCGTAAAGTACATTCCAAGTGTGACGAGGCCGAGCCACCGACAGCAACCCTAGCCCCTACTAGCGTGGCGCAATCATCTTTGGAGATTGCGCAGGAAGACGCAGACGCGACTGAACAAACGGCCACGAACGCAGCCGAGATGGAAGCATCCTGTGCAGAACCGACGATACAGGTCGCAGCAGCACCAGCAGCGGACGATCGTACGACGGCACAGGAACTAGAGATGGAACTGGCAGCGGTAGCCGCGGCTGCATCGGCAGCTGCTACACCTTCTGAGATTGTTGTGGAAGAAGTGGACATGACCGGCGAGCCGGGAGCAACGGAAATGGCCGACGAGGACACAAAAGCGGACGACAATGTGATGGACATTGACGAATCAAGCGTTGAGATGATGGATCAGTAGATCGGTAGCTCTCCGGTTCGTCGTGGGATCGCGTTGCTGTGTATCATCATCGGGAACCAACCACTCACTCCGACTAGGACGAGACGAGACTGCCGCTGCTGCTCGTCTGTTGTATTAATGTTAATCTTAATGGACCGATTTTTTAAAGGACAAATAAACTAAAACACCACCCAGATACATGTAGATGTGTTTGCGTTTGCTTACCTGGTTCCCCTTCACCTTGATCAACTCCTTCGTCCGATCGACGATGAAAAAGAATCCTTCCTTGTCGTAGTACGCGACATCGCCGGTACGCAGGAAACCGTCCTCAACCAGCGTTTCCTTGGTGGCGGCTTCGTTGTTCAAATAGCCCTTCATAATTTGTGGCCCGCGCAGGTACAACTCGCCCGTCTGGTGCGGGCCCAGGTTGCTTCCATCCGTGAGCGATACAATCTTGGCCTCCGTGTTTGGATACAGCTGACCGCACGTGCCGACCTTCGACTGATCGTACCGATGCGGTGTGCAGAGCGTTACNAGCACCAGCAGCGGACGATCGTACGACGGCACAGGAACTAGAGATGGAACTGGCAGCGGTAGCCGCGGCTGCATCGGCAGCTGCTACACCTTCTGAGATTGTTGTGGAAGAAGTGGACATGACCGGCGAGCCGGGAGCAACGGAAATGGCCGACGAGGACACAAAAGCGGACGACAATGTGATGGACATTGACGAATCAAGCGTTGAGATGATGGATCAGTAGATCGGTAGCTCTCCGGTTCGTCGTGGGATCGCGTTGCTGTGTATCATCATCGGGAACCAACCACTCACTCCGACTAGGACGAGACGAGACTGCCGCCGCCGCCGCTGCTGCTGCTGTTGCTGCTCGTCTGTTGTATTAATGTTAATCTTAATGGACCGATTTTTTAAAGGACAAATAAACTAAAACACCACCCAGATACATGTAGATGTGTTTGCGTTTGCTTACCTGGTTCCCCTTCACCTTGATCAACTCCTTCGTCCGATCGACGATGAAAAAGAATCCTTCCTTGTCGTAGTACGCGACATCGCCGGTACGCAGGAAACCGTCCTCAACCAGCGTTTCCTTGGTGGCGGCTTCGTTGTTCAAATAGCCCTTCATAATTTGTGGCCCGCGCAGGTACAACTCGCCCGTCTGGTGCGGGCCCAGGTTGCTTCCATCCGTGAGCGATACAATCTTGGCCTCCGTGTTTGGATACAGCTGACCGCACGTGCCGACCTTCGACTGATCGTACCGATGCGGTGTGCAGAGCGTTACTGGCGAACTTTCCGTCATGCCATATCCCTGCGCAATGTCAATATCGCGTCCAACCTTGGTACGGAACTTCTCCTGCAGCTGCAGTGAGGCCGGTGCGGCACCGACCAGCACCGATTCCACACTCGACAGCAGATCGGGTGTGACCTTCGGATGTGTGGCCAGGAACAGCAGTAGCGATGGTACCACGAACAGGAACTGGGGACGGAACTCCGCTAGACATTGGATGTAATCATCCGGGATGAATCTAGAGGGTGTGATAAAACGCATGAATTTCGTGGTGGCACCTTCCATCCATGTGAACTCCATACTGGATGATGTATCGTCATCAATGAATTCTCGTTTTTTTTTGTAAATGTACCCCCGTCCGTTAATAACTGGCAAACACCTGTTTGTTCAAATTCATCTAATTATGTGACCAAATGCTAAACCAATTGCATGGTTGCATGCTTCACAGCTTAATTGCTTTACAACCTCTCCAGCAAATGGTTTAATCGGCACTTGATAAGCAATCGTTGTGCTTGAGTAGCTAATCTGTAGGTGTGGGTCTGCCGAGGAAGAATACGATTCGTTTGCCACGAATGCGGATGAAACCATGGCTAACATTTAAAAGCATGGTTCCATCAATGTGCTGATCGCAATCTATCGATCATCAACATGCCCGCAGTTATTGTACTGTACGATCAAATGTTTCGTACATTCCAATACTGTATTTCACTAAAAAAACATCTTCCACATTGCTATATTATTGGTGAACCATCACAACGATAAAATGTATGAAATTTTATTTCATAAGACCGATCACTCCACCAAAAAAAGGTTCGATCATGATCATGTGTCAACCTCATATGAAAGCGTGCAAAAGTCCTCTTTACACCACTGGACCAGGGAAGCTATCGTGCCGCAAAGAGGAAAATTCCTGTTTTTCTTGGACACCAACCACCAGTCCTTGGTGCATGTCCCAAAACTGCGCTCCAATGCGCTTCCAAACACACGCACGTGTCTCTCAACTATTGTGCACCAGCCCCCCCCCTCCTCCCCTCTCCCATCCCTCGTACATGTGGTGGCACCGGGCCAACCAGTAACAGAAGATGCTTTTATTTTTTTTTTTTGTGTGGTTCACCAGATACTTTATTCGATAATTATTTATAAATATATATATATAGATATATATATTTATGCATGTAAATAAATGTTGATCTTAACGGTATCCATATTTATTAATTATAGTTTATCATTTAAATCATTACTTGTGTGTTTATGCAATTTGAGAAGGTGTGTTCCTGTCTTTGTTGCTGATGATCTGCTCCATGCGGCGTGTGCGCTCGCGCTACTATGTCCCCCACACACACACACACACACACATGTTTTGTGTATTGTGTGGAAAATCGTACCAGATGTGCTAACGGAGGTTTCGCACACGTCCTAGGCTAGTGTATGGTTGTCTCGCAGCACAGACTAATTCGTAGATAGCATTGTTTGCAGCATAAACAATACGTATCTTTGCACCAACAGCAGCAGCACATCATTATCATCATATCGTCATCGATCAACAGACGATCGAACGATCAACAAGCAAGCACGGTTGTTGTTCGAAAGATGGAGAATGAATGGCGAGAGGATCTAGCGTTTGTTTGTTTGTTTGCAGCAGCTCAGCAGTTTGTTAAACCCTTCGCACATTTCCTAATCCATCCTCTCTTAACACCGGCATAGGCACCACACACACACACGCGCACACGCACGCACACGCACGCATGCGAACACAACTACTATAAAGAGCACACCTCGTGGGATCTACTACTTGTACACTAAACACATGTTCGCATTCGCATTCTGCTTGGTTTTTGTGTGTTTTACTATGCGCAAAAACATTTTCCCTTTTCTTTTCCGCCTTCCGGTCTCCGTCTCCCTATTTGCTTATTTTCACCCTCCCTCGCTCAACCCCTTTCCCAGAGGCATGGAAGGGTAGGAGGTACTATAATCGAATATTTACTTGATAGGAATAGTAGTGTGGTTGGGTGGTAGTAGCCTGTCTGTATGTGTGTGTGTGTGAATGGGTGTGTTTGTGTTTGTGTGTGTGTATTGTATAAAAAGACGAAGACGTAGTAGTACCACCATCGGGGACACGGGATCGGCCCCCTCCCCCTCCCCCTCGGACAAGAAGTGGGCCACCGAACCAAAAAGGAAAGCGAGCGAAGCGTGGCTGGAAATATCCTTTCCGTGCCGCTTCCGGTACCACTCGTACTACAACGCAATGCTACCGTTCCTATCGTTCCCTCACCAAAACTTAATTAGTTTCTTTGCTATCGGTTTCCCTTTCACCATCATCGCTTCGTCCACCGTCGCCGCTGTCCGTTTCGAGCAACTCCACGAAGAACTGGGTGGTCGATTTGATGCAGACACCCTTGCCCTCGGGTTCGCGGTCATTCTTTTGGTCGACCCACAGCTTGAAACCGTCCATGATGACGCCCAGATCGTGCAGCTCGGAGAAGATCGTCTGCAGCAGGTTCGGCGGATGTTGCAGCTTCACCACCAACCGCTGTATCGCGTACAGCGCCTCCAGCTCCCGCTCAGCCTTCCCACAGAGGTATCGCTGCAGCAGCTGATGCCACCGTTCCATCTTTATCAGGTCCAGCTTCTCGTTGGTGATGCAGTGCTCGAACACCACCGTCGTGAGCATGCGGATGAATTCGGACGAGTCCATCTGCTGGTCGGTGACGTACGCGTCAATGCATTTGAATATTTCTTCGTTCGCTGCATTGCCCTCCAGGAACTGACGAATCTTCGGTGCTAACATGCGCATATCCTTCTTCTCGCTGTCGGACCCGCGTTGTTGCTGGGTCGCCGCTTCTTCCACGGACGAGTTGGCAATTTCGCGAACGTTCTGGGGGCCCTCGAACAGGTAGCCCAGCTTGGCGTCGACCATACGGCGCTTGATCGCCGTCTCATCCTCGGACGAGTTGACGAACTCCCTAAGGTCTAGCGGGCCCTCGAACCACAGCTTCGCGGCAGCGTCTTTCCCATAGTTGGCTTCGTAGCTCTGCAGAATCGGTCGCAACATACACCAACGGTGCTCGTCATCCGCGCTCAAGTAGTTCACTGCTACCTGCCGCACATCCTGTAGCGTGACTAACCGCTCATGCAGCGAAGGTACGAAATAATCTGCCAGATAATTCCACAGCATCGGTAGATCGAGCAGCAGATCGTTATAGTCGCTCAGCAAGTCCTTCAAAATATGTTGCAAGTCCGCCCTATCGACCATCTTGCTGCGCAACATCATCTTCACCGTCTCCGCTGACTCTTTGCGCACCTTGGCGGCTTGGCCGATATTGTTAATCACGAGCTGTTTCGCGGCGGTATAGTAAAATTCTGACGAGGTATCGCTTACTGCAATTGTGCCCGCCAACTCGAGTATCTGCTCCAGCAAACTTTCGTCGTAACTTTCGCTATTCCGCAGCCCACCGTCACCGCTTGTTGGCGTCGCTGGCGCAGGTCCCGTCGATGACGATGCCGAAGACGGTGCTGGAGGCATTTGAATTTGCTGATAAAATTGGCCCGAAGTGGAGGAAGATTGTCCCATACGATTCATCCGCGGTGGCTGCTGCTGCTGCTGTTGCTGTTGCGACTGGTTGTTGGAACCTCTGCTTTGCATCGGTGGGGCCATCTTGCCCATGTTTCTGTCCCATTCGCGATCCATGCCACCGCCACCCGAAGACGAGGAAGGCTCCCGGGAGGATCGGGATGAGTAGCGATCCTCGTTCTGACTGCTACTGCTACCGTACCGTCCGTAGCGATCCCGTTCTGATGTTTTTACATGGTATGGTTCCTTATTCGAACCACGGTCCCGGTCCCGGTCCCGTTCGCGATCCCGATCACGTTCACGTTCCCGTTCCCGTTCGCGTTCGCGTTCGCGCTCTCGTTCACGATCACGGTCGCGTTCCCGATCCCGATCCCGATCTCTTTCGCGGTCTCGATTGTGATCCCGATCACGCTCATTACTGTCGCCGCGATCCGCTAGCCCACTCGATGAGGGCGTCGTGTCCTCCACGTTGCCCAGCTCGCTGTACAAGTTATTTTTCCACTTATAGTTCGACGCTCGGCCCAGCTGCGTTGTGTCCACATTCATCGTGCATGTCAGCTTCTTTGGATCTATAGAGAACGAACGATTGCTGCTGCGGCTGTTGGAGACGGGCAGAAATCCATCTTCGTCCTTCTGCAACCGACCACCTTTGGTGGAACCGCTGCCGCCGCCGCTCCCGCCTCCGCCTCCTCCACCACCACCGCCGCCACCGCCGCCGCCGCCCCCACCACTACTGCCACGACCAAAGCTGCCCTGATTGTAGCCTGAGGCGCCACTGCCACTGGATGACTTGCCGTACATCGAGCCGCCACCCGTTCCACCGCTTCGGGAACCACCGCCACCGGAACGACCCGCATTGTTGCCGCCGCCGCCGCCACCGGAGAATCCACCACCGCTGTCTTTGGTCGGCATGAAGTTCAACATGTTGATACGGTTCTGTTCCGATTCTGCCTCGCGCGCAATCTGGGACATCGTTTTCGGGTTGAGCTCCTGGCGGCGCGGCACCCAATGGTTCTTGCGCAGATCGATCACGTCCTGGATCATAAAGCGGATCCGGCTGGTAATCTTGTACAGTTCAAAATTTTTCACAATGTTCTCCAGCTGGTCGAAGTACGACTTCAGCGATATCGCGGTATCCCGCTTTTCCTGCTTAGAGTCGCCCATTACTTCGCGCGGTTGCTCCTGCTTGGCACCGACCGTCGTCAGCAGCTTGCACAGACATTCGAGCGACGCTTCGTAACAGTCCTCGGGCTTCTTCGGCAGTAGCGTATCGAAGCACTTCAGCATGACATTGTTGTTCAGCAGACCCTCCTTGTACAGCTCGCCAATGAACCGCACCATACCGACCGCCCGCCGCCGCACCTTCAGCTCATCTTCCTCGAGCTGCTCCTTCAGCTCTTCGAACTCGTCCTTAGTCAAATTTTTGCTCTTCTCCAGCTTCGCCCGCCGTTCACGGACCGCGATCGCTTGATCTTTGCGCCGCTCCATGAACTCGATTTCGCATCGCCGCAAAATGTTCATGCGAAAGTTGGAATTATGGTCGGAGATGCCTATCGAACCGATTTCGCGGCACATTTTGGCGTACGCCTCGGAAAAGTTCGGCTCCGAGATCGCTTTCTCGAACACCAGCTTGATGCAACCATCGAACTGTTCCGTCGTCTTGATGGAAAGCTTCTTTACCTGCTCCACCAGCTTGGTAAAATTCTCCGGCGTCAGTTTGTTAAGGATGCTACGCATGGTGCGCAGCAGCTTCTCCGTTTCGTCCTGCTCGGCATTATCGCTCTTCAGCAGCTGGCTCGGTTTCCAAGCGTTAGCGCTTGAATTCAGCTTTACCTCCTCGTTCAGCTGCAGGTTCAGCTTTATGATCTTCGATCCGGTCTTGGTTAAACCCTGCTGGGACTGCTTGTTGGGCTGGGCTCCGCCACCGGACTGATTGCCACCGCCCGCACTTCCCTGCTGCGATGAACGTTTCGTCACGTACGCCTGTCTGACCGGGTTGTGGTGCATCATGCCACCACCGCTCTTCATAAAGTTCGGCAGCAGCAAATATTCGTTGCCCTTTATATTGCCACCACCATACGCGTTGCCACCTCCGCCATAGTTTGTACGGACCAGCACGTTTTCCAGGTTGTTTGGCAAGTTGCGCGGCTTCTCGATGGCCGGAGGGATATTTTTCAGCATCATTAATTGTTCGCGCGAATACTTTTTCTTGCCGGTCGGATTCTCCGGACTCCACTGGTCCGGATCGTACACGATCAGCGTTATTGACTTGCTTTTCTTCACCGCCGGTGTTGGTGGTGCCATGTTGCCGGCAGCTGAACCAGCCTGTTTCGCTTTCGATTGCCCGCCAGTTGCTGGTGTGGCCGCCGTTATCGTTGTCGTGATCGTCGCCGTCGTCATCGTTCTGGAGGAAGTCAACGATTCTTCTTCCTGCTTACACTCATCCACGACCGTTACCGGAGAGGCCTGTTTCGCTTCAGCATCACATGCAACCGAGGGATGCTCTGTAACTATGTTACGGTTATCGTCCAAACTACTGTTGGCAGCATTGTTCGTGGGCCCCGCCACACTGCTGGACGTGACAACATCATTACTATTACTGCTGCTGCTGCTGCTGATGCTGCTTTGAGCGTTCCTGCTACGATCATTTGGGACGATTTTATCAGTCTCGCCGCCTTGGTGCTGTTCCTTTTTCTGCAACTGCTCGCGATCCTCGGTAGCTGCCTTCGGCATCATACCGGTCGCTTTTACATTATTAACCGACGGTGCGGCTCCCTTGCCGTCGGCGTCTACCGAGCTTAAGTCTCTGGTGTAATCCACACTGTTATTATTAATATAATCATTATCTAGATGCTTAACGCTAGATTCCTTATTTAAAAAGTTCGCTTGCTGTATAGCAACAGTGGAGGGCGCTTCGGGCGCCGGTTCCGCACTCATCATGTTGGCAGTAGTAGCAATCGCATCGGCCATAGTTACAGCTGCCCGATCCGTCTCGTCCGACTCCACCCCAGCGTCTGCACCAACACCAACAACAGCATGGGCATGTTCTGCCTCCTCCTCCGTATGGCCCTGTACTGCCACCTGTTGTTCCGCTTCACTTTCGCCCTGCTTCGCAAGCGGCTGCATCACCGTTTTATCGTTATCGACAATATTCAAATTCGCTACGCTTTCCGCGAGCTTACTGGCGGTATCATCGGTACGCTGGTCAGCAATGACGTCGATGGCATTGGTTTCACTCGACCGCTGTTGAGGCACGTTCGCATTCTGCGCGTCTTCATGGTCCATAGCCGTGTCCATAGCACGCTCGTCCAACTTACCCGCCTGCTCTTCAACAACTGGTAAACTGTCCGCATCTCTCCGTTCCGTCGTGTCTGAGCTACACCCAGTGTCTACGCTGCCGATGCTGCCACCGTTGTTACTACTTTCCACCGCAGCGACTGCGGCAGTAACTGAGGATGAAGGAACAACTGGTGGTGGAGCTTGCAGCAAGCTGCTCGTGGTGGTGGTGGTACTGTTGCTGCTGCTGCTGCTACCAGTGTAGACGAATGGTTCGGCGTCCGAGGAAAGCGTTGACTCGGTAACGGATTTTTCCGAGATCGTACGGAACCGTCGATCGTTTGGTGCGACGGCTCCAATCGTCGGAGGTGGCTCGGTCATGTAGTTGGCCCCAACTAGCTGGTTTTGATGGTGGTGCAGGTGGTGCTGATGCTGCTGCACAACGATTGCTGCCGCGCTGTGCTGCGGTGGTGGAAGCACACCTGTCGGCATCATGTCACTTTCCACGATCACTGCCCCGGAGTGGTTGGGGGGAACGGAAGAGACTGTTGCCTGAGCATTGGCCTGTGCCTGAGCGTGTGCTGCTGCTGCTGCTGCTGCTGCTTGAGCGACGGCCGCCGCTTGTTGGGATTGCTGTATTATATACGACTGTTGCTGCTGCTGTTGTTGTTGCTGCTGTTGTTGTTGCTGTTGCTGCTGTTGTTGTTGCTGCTGCTGCTGTTGTTGTTGTTGCTGCTGCTGTTGTTGATGTTGGTGTTGTAAATGGTGCCTTTGATGTGTGTGGTGGAGCTGCTGCTGTTGCTGATGATGGTGATGCATCTGTTGGTGCTGCTGATGCTGATGGTGTTGCTGATGCTGCTGGTGCTGCTGTTGCTGCTGCTGCTGATGTGAATGATAGTGATGGAGCTGTTGCTGTTGCTGCTTCGCGTGCGGATGTTGCTGCTGCTGCGAATGGTGCATTGCTCCGTCAGGGATCGGTTTTTTCTTTTTGATGTAGGAGTTGGGTATTTCTACCGAAGGACCATCGGACATGGCGGACACGACGGGTGTACCGGTGACCGTCGTCATGTCGTTCGTGAGATGCGGCGGTAAATGAGGCGGAGGGTGCGAATGATTCATCATCTTTAGACCTCCGCTGACGTATATATCGTGCGGATGCGCTTGCCCGGGCGGCATCTGTCCTCCCGGAACGACCGGTTGCTGCTGTTGGGGCGGAGGAACCTGCTGCTGGTGGCCGGGAACACGGCTTAGATCATGTCCGGCCAAAAGCATCTGAGGAGGCGGTTGGTGATGGTGGTGCTGCGGTGGCGGCATTTGACTCACCAACGGCGGAGGAACCACCATTTCTTGTCCCGATTGTTGTGATTGGTAGTCCGAATAATCTTGCGAATCACCCATGTGCGATGCCGTGGTGACGGGCTGAGACACCGGCGCCGTTGGTCCCGGTGTTCCGGCCGACGAAGCTGCAGTCGAGGCAGCAGTAGCGGAAGCCGAGTTTCCACCGCCAGCGGTTCCACCACTCGAACTCGTATCATTGAACATGTTTTCTAAAATATCCTCGTTGGTGCTGGGATCGATGATCCGCAGGGCATGCTTACGCTTTTCCCGCTTTGCTGGCTGCTTGGTCGGTTCGTTCGGCCCACCGGGCCCGACGCCTACAATACCGACACCTACGCTGGCACCGGCCCCCGGTTGCATATGCGGCGGCGGTGCCGCTATAAGGTTTGATATTTGCGTATATGGTGTATGAGGTGATGATACGACCGCCACTTGGGCCGCCGTTCCTGCTTGCGGATGTTGCTCCAACGGCGCAACATGCGTGGCGGCAACTTGTTGCGGTGCCTGCGGTGGATGCATATGCTGCATCATTTCGTGTGTCACTTGCATTGGTGCCGGCTGTTGATTCGAGTGAGCATGCTGATGCAGCGGCACTTGCGAGATCTATCGGGGGAAGGAAGCATACATACTTCGTTAGCGATAGCACAGAACGCGATCGCGACGCTGTTTCCAAAGTTCGCTTGTCGAACGCTTCGCTATGATGCTACAGAACACACATATACTTACATTTACTAAATTATTTTCCCCCTGTTGACGGCGACCACCGGCCGCCTGCGGGTACACCATATACTGCGGATATACCACTTGCATATTTCCCCAAGGACCCGGTATCCGTGGCACCGGCTGCATTAAATTGAAGGCCATCGGCATCTGGTGGTACGGGATCTGCATCCCACCCCGTGGCCGCGCAGATTGACCTCCGCCCGTACCGCGAAACACGGGTTGCGGGGTGTAGAGCGTATTTTGCTGTTGCTGATTCATCATCGCTGCTTGCTGCGATGTGAGTTTCATGTCCGCCTGCTGCTGTTGTTGCTGCTGTTGTTGTTGCTGCTGCTGCTGGGACGTGGGGGTCCCCGATGCCATGTTACGTATGACCGTACCAGGTGGCAACGGCCCTCCTCCACTTTGCATTTTGAAATTCCCGACGTCACACCAGACAGAGCATACTTCTTTGCTTGTCACGCGGAAGTTTCATTGAAACACTGCAAATAATAATTGACACACACATCCATCCATGAGGGCAATGAAGGTTGAATTTCCCCATATACACACATGGTAGGAATTGGCGAAAGGGAGGAAACGGATGATCAGATCAAGTTGGCACTTTCTTCTTTATCCACCGATTCTTTTTCTTGCACTTCTTCCCCGCTTCCCCTCCCTCATCTACTGGGATGAAGAAGCGTCCGGAGACCGATGCAAGATTGGGTGGATTCGCAAACTTTTCCCCGGCTTAGTTCGTTCGCGGCGGTGGCGGCGGCGACACGTTACCACCAAAAATCGCACACGCACGCATGGCTCGGGGCACAAATAACAAACAAAAAACAAAAAGGAAGAAACTATTCGCCTTCGTTTGCTCTTACCTAGCCTAACTGGAACCTTGTGAATCCCATTGATAATGCTCAGTTGCGAAGCCGGACCGAGACACCGCACCGTAAAAGTGCCAGTCGTCGTCGTCGTCACGGAAGGAGAAAATAGAAGCAAATATAGGTTATCTGACTGTGAACCAACCAGGCACCTGCTGCTGCTGCTGCTACTGCCAGCTAGCTGCCTGCAGAACGTTTTTCGTCGCCGGAATCGTCGGTCGGTGGTGACGTCGCAAAGCACTAATGCAATCCGCGCAGATCTGCTTCCGTAACGCGGCAATTACATGCGTTCGAGTTCAATTTTTTAGCAACGTTTTCGTGTGAGGCAATTATTTTCACCACAAATTCATCCCGTTCAGTAAAAAAAAATTAGGCCGTGGAACGGTTTGACAGCAAGTGACGTTTAACGAAATCGATTGATTACGTAAAAAATGCCTCTGTCGCGCTGGCAACACTGCACTCGCTGGCAGCACGGAATGTACTGATTATGAATCACTGTTCGTGCGCATTGGTGTGAGATTAAGTGCAGAATTGCGCACCTAAAATCTCACTCGTTGCTAACAATTGCCTACTGATGTGAGGAAAGCCGGGCAGGTGTAAAATTTCGTCACGAAAATACATTTGTAACGGTCACTCTGATGCTTCTTTGAATTTGACTAACCTTCAGCTGACCTCAAGGGGTAAATGTCGATCCCTTTTGTAATACAAAAGGTGTTTAGTACTTCGAGTTGAGTACTGAATGCTGCTTTTAAATGCGCTCTTTTGTGCCATTTTTTTAAAACATTGAAATTGTTTTTTGATTCTAAAATATGCATTGTTCTTTAAAATGTGTGTAAAAATTCAGACATTTCCTTACGCGCTAATTGCTAGAAACAGTTGACAGAAAAACTTGACAGAAGTATAGGGATATTGTGATTTCAAAAATTATGATTCGCCTTATGCCTTAGGATAATTGATACAGCAATGGAATGAGAGAATACGCGCAGAATATAATAAACATAAATACCTGGGAATCGAAACGATATGATTTTTAGACTTGAGCACGGAATGCAAAATGGCATTCAGTCCGTAAATGTGGAAGTAAGGCGGTATGGTCAAGATTGTCTCCTTCTTATCAACTGCAAATACAGAAACCCACATAGAATTAAACTGTCGCGTCTGTTCGGGTACAAGTAAGATCGTAACGAGCAACACTTACTATACTCTGGTTGATAATATTTCGATATTGAAGGATGTGATCCTTGTGCAAGGTTCGCGACGAGATTGTAATGCGACAGTTCCACGCCCTTCGGCAGCCCTGTCGTACCGGATGAATAGGGTAGAATGGCCGTTTTGTGGCAATCGATGTCAGGAAGCTCACTGCGATGATTTTCTTTCAGAAATTGCTACAGGATGTGGGATAGTGCAAAAGCCGCACTGAATTAAGCTGCGTGTATAGCGCACGGACGCAACGCGACCGCAGAACCTACCTCGAAACCGTAGATATTCTTGTCGAGATCATGCTTTCCACCGATGCAGATGGTCCCTTTGTACTGTTTCACCTTGGATTTGAACATTTCCGCAACAGGCAGCAGCACTGGCAGTGTGACAATGGCCGACACACCGGCATTTTCAAACTGGCGGCATACTTCCTCTACAGAGGCCGGATGAAAAGATGAAACAATTTACCAACGCAGCAAAGAAACCAGCGATATGCGTTGCACTTACCCGCCGTATACAAAGGATTGGCGAACGTGACGGATAAACCTGCCAACAATCCACCGTGCAATGCCGGGACGAATTCGGGTATGTTGGGAAGCAGCAGCCCTAAAACATCGTTCTTGCGCATGGCACATCCCTTCTGCGATAGCAAACCACGCGCCATTCGTTTTGTCATCTCGTAAGTCATCCCGTACGTATATGATCGTTTCGTAGCGCCACATGTCTTTGCGGAGGGGAAAAAGTAAGTCAAACCGATATCGAAGCATAAATGCTTTGGCAACAATGTATACGATCAAGCTGGGTGGGTGGAGGGATGTTTTGATGATGCCTATAGATCCCGCGTATTTTGTGATCACGATTCGTGTACACTATCATCGACTTGCATCAGATGATCGTGACACCATCAGCCGCGACGGCCTCGCCATTCGTTTCCTTGATTAGGATCTGGGCCAAAGTACAAACCTGACTCTGGCCGGCGGCGATTGATTGAGCACGGACCAAAATACAAGCGTCTTATCAAAGCTTATCAAATTCTAAATTGACCCACTAGCAACGTTGTTGGGGGGCTTCTTTTAGGTAGTTGTCGAACAATTTCCTCGAAAGATTATTTTTACAACATTCATCACTTCCACGGGTTCACGCGTTTGCGTGTGCGATAATGTGGCCCGTGCACCGAGCCTGTACAAATGATTCCCCATTTTGGCTCAACATTATTGAACTGGTGGTAGTTTGCACGCATACGTTTACTTACAACGGCCGGTTTATCTGCATACTGCTCGTAACCATCGAAGATATACTCTGTAACGTTCTTCACAGGGATATCCACGCTGCCAAAGGGCGATTGTACTAGGTTTCGCTCGTGGCTCATAGGACGCCGGTGCACTACTCCACTAGCGATGTTTCGGATGGCCCGGTCAAGCACAATGCCGTTCCCAAACCGGCACGGAACAACGGTGGATGTAAAAATGCGTGAAATCATCGTTTGCGGGTGTCGCGTGTCGTTGTTGTCGCACTTGGCAGAATTCCAATTGTATGATCGATTGCACTGAGTTTCTTAACTGTAGCGAAGCTTTCCGCCAACTGATCGGACGCTGATTAATGCCGCTGGAAGCTTCGCTTCGATCTATACCCTGCTATACCTTCGTTCGATTAGCGTTGATGCAGTTCCGTTATCAATTGGCGTGCGTTAGCAGCATGTATGTGTTCCAGCACCAGACCCACACCCTAGTAGATTAGAAATCTTGGCTGGAAAAGCCATGTTTAGGAGGTGATACTACTTTGTGTAAACGGCTTTCTGCTAGGCGCCAACAGTAACACACGCAGAGGCAGAGGCAATGCAATTATTATAATCATAATAATAAAAAAAAAGTTTATTATTAACAAGTGATAAAATGTTTTCTGAAGGATCATCATTGCAAGACTAAAGCTAAACGTCGTTTGGCTCTGATACAGATTCCAGCTTAACATCGGCCACCGGGTCATGCTCCTGTGTATCGTTCTCCGCTGCCATTTCTGCCTCACGCTTGTCCTGGAATTTATTTTTTTCTACCCCAACAAAACACACATCGTTTCAGCGGTTACATACAAGAAAAGGCAAGCGAAAAGAAAATAGTGCAACAGGCTTACCGAATTTCGACAGATCTCCACCGAGCAATCGCAGCATGTGCACTGTATCGTACTGATCGACGTACGCCCGAAGGCTCGCGACTCCCTTCCATCCGACTGTGGCGAGTTTTACATCGTCCACCATGCACTCCAAAATGCAGCTACCGGAAGCTGAAAATGAGCGATTATTGCTTATCAGCTCAGCCGTTCGTTAGGTCTGGCAATGGGGGAGGGGCATCACTTACCAACGTCCTGTAGATTTTGCTGCGTTTCGACAGTTAGTGCGACAATTTCCGGCGGTTTGGTAGGATCAGTGTTCGAGAGCATATCTATAAGATCCTGCTTTTGTACCATCACACGGCGCTGGCTGCCAACGAACGCGTTTACGCTCGTCAGACCTTCGCTGGCAAGTCGGAAGTCGCACTCGGTGTTACGTGCAGTGCAGCGCACGAAGCATTTTACGCCGAGATTGATAATCTTCACGCGGTTCTCGTTCTGCTGCACAATGTTGCGAACGATGCTCGAGCAAAAGTACAAGTTTTTCTTCTTTCCTACCTTACAACGCGTAAGAAGGTTTCTTGGCTCAAAGTCTGAAAAGAAATGGTGCACGCTTGTACATACGGTAAATGTTTTAATACGCCATAAGAATGTGTTACCTTCGCTTAGCTGGAAGAACTTGTGCAGTGCTTCAAAAATCTCTTCCTTTTCTTCAAAAAATACGAACGGATCTTCCTTAAATCCTCGCATAAACTTCGATTTCTTCGGCGGTGGCTCGACGGTGACGGTGTTTATTTCGGTGAGCGCCTGTCCATCGCCCATCGCTTCCCATGGCAGTGGCTTTCTTTTCTCCAGCAATGCCACAAAGAATCCGCCCGTATTCTGTTGGTGTGGCAAGATTCGTAAGCACCGATCAAGATGATACTTCTCGACCGCTTCCTCCTTCGATGGTGGAAACATATCGGGCCGAATGATGGTTCGCTGAGATTCGGGCACATCGTCGAAGGTTTTGTAAAACGTTAGATCCTTCGAGGCCGGCTCCCAGTATGTAAGGCCGCGGGAATATTTCAACGTCGGTAACGTATCGCTACACTCGACTATCTCCAAAGAACCGTCCGCTTCCTTCAGCAGGTGGTGCAGCACCGCTTCGTTTTCGATCGGGTTGAGGGAGCAAGTTGAGTAGACGAGCTTCCCACCTACCTCGAGCAGTTCGGCGCCACGCTTCAGTATGCGGTACTGCAAACTGTGCAGATTCGCAGCCTGCGCAAGGTTCCATTTGTTCCAGATGTCGGCATTTTTGCGCAGCGTTCCATCGCCCGAGCAGGGCACGTCGCAGAGCACGCGATCAAACTTGAGCGGACACACCGCACCGTCCTCCTTGGTGTACTGCAACAACGGAAAGGTGGCGCTGTCGCCGTTCGTCACGAGAAAACAGGGTGAATTAAGGCGCTTTGCTTGATGCACCAGCATGTAGCACCGATTATTGTCCACATCGTTGGCCATCACAAACCCCGCGGGTTGACCATCGCACGCATGTAGCGACTCGATCAGCTGTGCCGTTTTTGAGCCGGGAGCAGCACACATGTCCAGCACCTTATGGTGCGACTTTACGTCTAGCACCAGAGGAGGTATCATCGATACCGCCTCTTGGCGACTAATGTAGCCGGAACTTGTTTCCGCGATTAAAAAGTTGTGCAGCTTGAACAGTGGTTCCGAACGCCGAATATCCTTCCGAGACAGCTCCAACTGCCAGGCCATTTCGCGCGGATACCACAACAGACACTGGGGAGGCTCAACAAGTGCATCCGTTTCCTCGTTTCGCAGCATCTTTACCGCCCGGAAGTACTCGTCGACGAAATCTTGCTTGATCAGCTTGAGCAGCAGTGTGGCTTGATCCTTAGAGCCAGTAATGCGAAACGTAACCGGAAGGCTCTTTCTGAGGTGCGCCATAAATTGCTCCCATTCGCCTTCGCTGCCGCAGATCTGCTGATGTTTGTAGTACTTCTCGAACGACTCATTCTCCAGAACGATACTTTCGTACGGTTTGTCTCTGCGGGCCGGTGATTCAGCGTCCTGCGAAAGTGATACACAACAATGAGCAAACAATTCTACGCCCCCTTTCACGCCACTGTTGTTGTGCGCCCTACCCTTTCCTTGTTGTCGCGTTTCTTCTTAGCGAAAGGGTTCTGTTTGTTCGTCATGCGTTTCGGTTTTCCCATCGTTCCAAAAGCTAGTTAACACGTTGTTGTTCCGTAAACTGTAAACTCTGTAGTGAAAAATGCCGGCAGACACTGAAGCCAAGAGGAAGAAAACACATGTGCCAGCTGTCAAACTTCGGCAATGTCATCGACGATCGTGAGCGAACGATGCTATAAACTTCAAAATCACCATAAAATATGCTACCGATTTATGGTATGTTTGTTTAAAAAAAGACGTTATGCGCGTAGAGGTGCGCAGCTGCATGCTGGAACCATTTCGGATTGCCAACCGCGCTCGTATGGCGATGAATGTCAACTTCAGCGTATCTTACGTATACTATTTCTTTATTACCTGGAACAATAGTAATAGATGAATCGAAGAGTGCTACTTTCCATAATAACGAGAGTACACTTGTTGTTACGCTTGAGGATTTGCTAGTTTTCCCTTTTTTTTGCTAGACCTAATACACCATCAATTCAATATGAATACAAAACTTCATAGTTCTGCGTCCCTCTAAATTCTCTGCTATAAAGGCGATACTCTAAGATTGTCCTTTTTGATCCATGTTTTTTTTTGTTTTCTTCTCCTTGTAGAGGTTGGGTAATTGCCCTCAGCTGGGCGGCAGGATTGTACCCGCCGGCCGATTGTTGGTTTGCTCGGTATCCTCTTAGTTTCGGCTAGTGTTTGAAGATAACTAAGAGGACAACAGTAGACAAACCAGAGAAACCAGTGTGAAAGTTCCGAAACATTCTCGCTCACCTCCGGGCCGTAAGTCCGGTAATTGCTTTTTCCCTACCGCCGTACTTCGTTCGGCTCGAGATTATTGAAGTTGGCACTGTTTGCATAAAATCACTATCTAAAGACCAGCTAATTGTAATACTTGATGTAATGAACAGTTTTACCGTTGCAACAAACCTACGAATGTAATCAATTGCTTTGCTGTGCGTGCACAAAACGAGTAAGAATGCAGTAGTTGCGTTCCGCTATTGCCTCGGTATTTGTGCTGCCGTGTTGGGCTTTCTAAATTTTGCGCCGCTCGGAAATGATGCGAATGATTTCGCACGAATCCGAATTCTTGACCGATTCCGAACCGAACCCACCGCCCTCGCCCGGTATACTGAGCAGAGCGCCGGCCCCGAGACAATGGTTGTTGCCCGGACTGCCACTATCGGCGACGGTGGCCACCGGAAGCAGCAGGGAGCTCTCATCGTTCGTCTCCCCGTCCTCGTCCAGGGCAGTCTGTTTGAACAGCTGCTTGGTGCTGCCGGATCTGCTCTTGGGCTGCAGCTTAGGAACCGAGAGAAACGATTTGTTCGAAACAGTGCTGCCGCTGGTCGTGGTATTGCTGCTGCCACTGTTCCCGATAGTGGAGGACGTCGTGCCCGCGCCCATGGTCGTCACTGACAGACAGCCATCGGTGGCCAGCGGTGCTCCATCGTGCCCGTCCGAGGACGCCTTTGGGTTTCGGGTTGGATCGTAGTCTAAACTCAATTGACGTGATTCCAGCTTGCTACCGGCTTGATGCCGCGATCTACTTGACGAAGTGATTGTCGAGCATTGCGATTCAACCAGGTCGCTTTCCGTACCGTCACCGGGACCCACCGGACCAGACGATCCTCGGCGAGGATCCTCCGTCCTGGCGGGTTCGCCTTTACCAGCACCCCCGGCACCCGGTACCGGGGCGCCCGGTATCGTTATGTTGAGACACTCCTCCTTAAACCCCTTCCGTTTACCTTCGCCCGAGGGCCGACCATCGCAAGACTTGCTAAAAAGGTTCGTCTTGTTGATCAGGATCTTCTTGTTAACGTTCTTGGAGTTATACTCCTTGGCCGAGTTTAACCCCTCCAACCCCTTGTTGCCCTCCCCCTGTTGCCCCTCGCCAATCTTCTTCATCTTCTTCTCCTCCCCGTCACCGTCCCGCTCCGCATCCGGAATTTCTTCGCCCTCGGCGTTGATATTGTTTTCCGCCGTTTCGTCATAGGAATTGTTATTGGTGTATGAGTTGAAAACCGAGAGGCCTAGATTCTGGTTGAAATACTGAATGGTCTGACGACGTTGAATATTGCTCTTCTTCTCCAAGATCGGAGTACTGTACGTGAAATTCGAAGGCAAGGAAGAAACTTTGGTTAGTGGGCGTTTGTGAACTTGCTTATTATCATCGTTCAGCTGCATGCAAAGCGCTTGTTCCTCCTCAAACTCTTGCTCTCTTTCGAATTCGCGTTCCAGCTCCGTGTCAATATCCAATTCATCTTCCATCTGCTTGTGGCTTTCTTCCAGATGCTTCATCAGCACGGCCACAACCACATTCACCAATACGAACTGTGCCATCAGCACGAAGATGACGAAGAAGATCGGCGCTATGATCGTGCTCACGCAGCAATTCTTCACGCAATCTGCCGCGTCGTCGCAATCGTCCCGCAGCGTGTCCTTCATGATGCCGTTCCAGTTGTCACCGGTGGCCACACGGAACAGCGTCAAGAAGGCCATACCGAAGTTGGCAAAGTGTGCATGCTCTCCCAAACCCTGACATGGTACTTCCTCGGAACATTCGAGCCGCCCGAACAGCTCCACACCGAGTGCGGCAAAGATAAAGAACAGCAGGAAAAACAGCAAGCCCAGGTTTCCAACCTAGCAGAGAAGAGAACGAAGAAAAATAATTAGGATTATCTGCAAACCAAAAGCAGTGGCGCGTACAGCCTACCTGTGGTAATGCCTGCATTACGGTGTCCAGGAGAGCACGGATACCCTTGGCCATCTTCAGCAGCTTTAGTACGCGAGCGATTCGCAGGACGCGCATCACCCGAATGATGGTCGGATTGATCGGTATAATATTCGTCTCCAGTTCCTCCAACACAATACCCACGATCGACAGTATCACGATCGCGACGTCCAGCTGGTTCCAGCGATCTTTCATGTATATCTTAACACCTAGCGCTAGTAGCTTCATTGCCGCTTCCAGTATGAAGACGGCAGTGAAGAAGTAGTTGAAAATCTTGAGCGCATACTCCAATGGAAGAGGCATCATATAATACTCCATTGCCATTGTGACTACGTTAAGCCCTATGACGGCAGCGATCGCCAAATCAAAGTACTTGGAAGTAACAACATTGTGCACGAAGAGACGCATCGGCGAATAGTTGGTGTAGTACGGTGGCTCATGCATTCCTGTAGAGAGAATCGGAAAAGTGTTAATGATAGATCGAATAAGCGCTGTGCGATCGATAGATTATTGCATTGCACATACTTTTCCGCTTTTTCTCCATCTGCAATGCTCGTTTCGCTGCACGGCGGATCTTTTCCTCCTTTTCCTGCTCTTCGCGACAGCGATGGAAATTCTCGACAACCACTCCAACGAACATGTTCAGCACAAAGAATCCAACGAGCAATATGAAGGCAATAAAGTACAGCAAGCGCCACTCGTTATAGTTGACGATCGGCTGTACAGGAGAAACGAAAAAAAAAACGGTTAAGCGGTGAGCGCAGTTATCAACATGTATGACGATATCTGAATCGTACTTGCTGATCAACGCCAACTGCATCCAGCCCAGTGTACATGATGTTAACCCATCCGTCCCGCGAAGACAACACAAACAGTGACATGAGCGCTTTGCCGAGATCGTCAAAGTTGTACTTTCTGTTGATCCAGACGTTGCCCTCAATTTCCAAACAGTCCTGTTTGTTTTTGACTCCCTTGATGTTTTCGCCCTCGCAGTAGTAAAACGTACCCTTAAAAAGCTGAGCACGGAGATTACATTACGAATGAAAATGGTTAGACCGCATCATCGCGTATCTAGGTACCGACCTGCACACCCAATATACCGAAGATGATGAAAAATGTGCAACAAATCAGCACAATGTTACCGATCGGGCGCAACGAGGAAAGCAGCGTCTGAACGACCAACTTAAGCCCGGGCGCACGGTTGATCACCCGCAACGGGCGCAACGATCGCAGCAACCGGAACACTCTAAGGATTCCAAATATTCTCGGGCTGGATTCGCTTATCAGCGACATCAGTAGGTCGACGATCGAGATAATCACCAGTGAACCGTCCATAATGTTCCATCCCGAGGTAAAGTAGGCATCCTGCCCGTAGAACAATCCGGCTGAAACGACCTGCAGACATGAAAATGAGAGCAATTAGTACGTTCAACATCGCGCCTCCGCGATCATTACACTTGAAAGCGCCTAAATGTATGCAACTTTGTGCGTGAAATGACTTTCTAGCAATGCAGTGCATAACTTTCAGGCGCTGGAACCATGTTTACGTCAAAGCGACCTCACCTTGATGAACATTTCCACCGCAAAAACGACGGTGAAGACATAGTTGGCAGTGGAGAGAAAGTATCGTTCGGTACAGTTTGGTGGAATGTTGGGACGTTCCATGGCCAGCGTGATGCAGTTGAGTGCGATGAACAGCAGTATGACGTTATCGAACCATTTCTGGTTGACGAACCAGGTACAAATCTGCCGAAATCTGTAAAGCGAACAAATGGTCAACAACGATCCCGGATCCAATGCGGGCGCAAGCCAAGTGGCATCTTCGTTCTTTACCTGTTGTGTTCGGGAAATAGGTAAAGCGTGTACGTTTCGTGGTCCTCCACGAAATGGTACGGCGTAACCATGCGGAAGAACTGCTTCAATCGTCCCTTGCCCTTCTTCTTGGGCGTACCATCACTTCTGGTCGCATTGCCCGCCAGATCGGTGCTGTTGCCCGCAATCTTGAACGCGTTCGACGACTTGTCCAGCTTGCTCTTGTCCAGCTCGTCCTGCAGATGTTTAATCTCCAGGTTCCTGATGCTGCTCATCGGCGACTGCTTATGGTAGGCCTGATCGAACGAAGACATACGGCGCCGATTGTTCGGTGTCCTAATGTCGCACAGCCGTAGCGAATTTTTGCGATCGAAGTAATACTTCGTGCTGCCATTGTTGTAGTAGCAGCGCGGGTGTGACGTTAGGCTGAGATTGCTAGCGATACTACTAGCACCACTGTCGACCTTCACCGACGACGATCGTCTTACCGAGCTACGCCTGCGGTTCGGCGTTCGCGAACCTTGGGTATCGTTCTGGATGCGATTGCTTTTCTCCAGCAGTGGATCAAGCGTCCGACGATCAGTGCCACTGTATCCTAGAATAAAAATGCCAAAGAACGACCGCGGATGAGTGGGAAGATGATTTTAATCCGGCCGTACCGCTTACCTTTAGGTTGCGACAAAATCTTCCCATTGTTCAGCACACCCTCCTCGGTTGAGACTTGCCGATGAAGACCACCGTTGGCTGTTTCGTCCTTTCCCACTGCTTTCGGTGCACTCATCGACTCGGCGAGCGATTTTTCCGACTTCTTCTGCTGCTTCTCCAGCACGGCCAATCGGCTATCGGACGAGGTGGTATGATTCTTGTCATGCTTCTTGCGCATCTCGTTCAGCACGGGTGTACCCTCGAAGAACGTGCGATCGTCGAGCGTTTTCAGCGAGCCGAGTATGGAGGGCGGTTTCAGCAGGGAAGAGTTTTCCCGCTCGTACTTTTCAAAGTCCGCCTGATCCCAGTCCTTGAAGCTCGTGCCGGACTCCATCGTGCCGCTCGGCGAATCTTGTGGCGTTGCGGCCGTGGTCGTAATGATCGGCGGATCCTGCACTTGGATGTTGTACAGCTTTAGCGATTCGGTCTTTTTCTAAAAGTAAAGCCCCAATGTCCCCAAAGCAAAGGACACAGTTAGTATCGGTGCGATGTAGCCGATGACAAACACTACACTAAGCAACAGAACGCTACCCCTTTAATCTTTTTGCCTGCGGTTGGTTCCGGCTTGGAGACATCCTTCTCCCGTTTGTTCTTCTGGGCCACGTTTTTCGGATCTTCGTAGTTTGGTTGAAGCAATCGCTGCTTTTGAATGTTGCACTTGATATCCAGATTGCGCACCTGCGTATGGAAGAGTCGTTCGTATCGTAATGGCGAGCGTTTGCGACCGTACACAACAGATGAGTTCCATACCTTGCTGAGTTCCTCGACACTGTACCACTTGCCGCGCGAACCATTGTAGCTGTCCGTGGTGGATGATTCGGAGAAGCTGCGCTGATCATCGTACACCTCCATGCTTTGCTCCTGTGCCAGTGCTTCCGCGTTCAGCTTGGCCTTCACGAGTTCCCTCTGTTCCCGCTCGCGTCTCTCGTTTCGCTACGGTGGACCCCGAAACAAACAAAAAAAGTTCAACCAGTTTGCAATTGTTGGCTATTTCATGTCCAAGTTTGGTGTGCCGAAGCACGTACCTCCGAGCTGAAACCCTCCACCAGGATAGCGACCAGCAGATTGAACAGCACATAATTGCCGAACGTCATGAGCGTCACGAAGTACAGTGCTGCCCAATGGCTTGTCTTTTCCATACCATTGAACAGCACCACATTCCAGTCCTCCTGCGTAAGTATCTACATAACGGACGGGGGAGGGAAAAAACGGACAGACAGAGTGACAGACGTTTGCCGAAGGGTTGATTATATCAGACGGTTTCACCGTATCTATTGGTTAACGCAATTGCACGACACAACAACGGACAGTTTTGAGGTAAGAGAGAGAAAGAGAGAGAGAGAGGGAGAGAGGGAGAGAGGGAGAGAGGGAGAGAGAGGATAGATAGTTGACAGTAGCGGAGGATTACATCGAGATTTGTACGAACAACACACGGCTACAGAGCATAATCAAATAAGGAGATAAGGCAGGATAGGAGGCTGTACTGATTATAATACAATTCGCATTCCAAATTATATGTAGATACCAACGGCTATGGCTATCAACATCTACAACCAAACACTACGGTGGAACGATATCGATACGAGATACTGAGAACTGAAACCAATTCGAAGGATGTAGAGACAAGAGAAGAGGGCATACATTGATCGTGTTCTAGCTACTGTTGGCATTCGACGAAAGAAAAAATAAATAACATGGTGCACATGGACGAAGAAGCGCGCCTTGATCGAACTACTACTAAAACGTATACAAATGGAACACGAAACATTCAGCGTACAGCGAATCGGAACATTAATGGACAAATGAATGATCACACAATGAGATGCGATGCGATCGAACCGAAACGTATCGAAGCATATTAAAGCGTGTAAGAAACGAAAGAAGAAGCTCGTGCCAGGATCATGCTTTTCCGTATCCGCATTGCAGGAACTCGTGGTGCGTGATGAGCAGGAAAGAGATAGGCTGGATAGGTACAAGATGCGATAACAGTAGTAAAAACTGTGTGTGTTTTGTTAGTTTCGTGTGTCTGGTTTGTTGGTACGACAGCACAGTGTGGAATGAATGTGAGTTACCAGAACATTTGGACACATCCCTAAAGAGACGACAACAAGAGTGCGTTGCGTTGCACAGAGAGCAGCAAAATTGGCGAAACGAGCTAAAACACCTACGGCCGGTACCATTGCCGGAACCATTGCCAGTTTGGATTTTGGCTCGTTCCGAATAGGAAAGCATGTACACACACACACACACACACAGCAGACCACGTCACGTGCGCACAGGTGTTGCAGAAGGTAAGGTGTAGTGTAAGATACAGATACAGTAGGACATACAAACTTGTACGAGTAGAGTTAAACGCTCGGCTAGGAGACGAAATGTATACATTAAAACACACAACAGCAACAACAACAACAACAACAACAACAACAACAGTATAATTTACAGGGCACCTAAGCCCGAACATGATAATGTTGATGATGATAAGGACACAAGATCGTACACACTTAAACTCACAAATACACACGCGCGCGCACTTACACACACACACAAACACGTACATACAGAGGAGAAACGGGAGCGCGTAGTAAGAGCGCACCGCGGAACATGGAACAGCGTGCGGTTGGAACATGGTGGCACTTACTTGAAACACGGTCACAGTGGCCCAGAGGATATTGTTGAAATGCTTACGGTCGCATTCACATTGCGGATGCTTGGAGACAATTTCTGGACAAGTACATTCCCTTTCTAGCCCGCTTTCTTCGACAAACTTACAGAACTTACCTCCAAAAAGGTACATGCCAAGAATGCTATAAATTGTGGTATATATGTATGTATATATGTATATATATATATATAATTATGCTTTCAAAACGATGCAAAAACCAATATAACTAAAGCATTCATTTATCACCGACTATGAGTATTGGTAACGGGGAGTTTTTTTAATCTTCTTCTTCTGTGACTACTATTTTGCCCACGTCATCAGTA
Organism: Anopheles rivulorum; assembly: GCA_018908115.1. Classification (NCBI taxonomy): domain Eukaryota; kingdom Metazoa; phylum Arthropoda; class Insecta; order Diptera; family Culicidae; genus Anopheles; species Anopheles rivulorum. The sequence continues at coordinate 24,610,269 of STHB01000004.1, forward strand.
CTGGAGTAAACAGATTTAACTCCACGTATGCACCTTACTTTTTATGTCTATATATATATCTCTCTCTCTTTGTTCAGTTGAGATCGTGTAAGAAGTAAATGATGCGCTATTTACTCCAATACCGATGAACATTGGAGCACGATCGCGCGGGATCTGTTTGTTTATTTTGTTGTATTATGTTCTGTATTAATTTGATTATTTATATTGTTTGACTGTTTTTTTTTTGCTGATTTGTTCTAACCTACAGACGTTTTGTTTTTTGCTTCAGTGTATAGTGTACACGCCAGCATACAACCGACGGAACGAACGTCCGTTAAAATCGTTCGAAGACCAACCATCGGGCGCGAGCCAATCATATTTGCCGGCTGTATGCCGCCGTTACGCGCGACCAGAAGCTGAAGCAATGGAAGCTGCAGTGTAAACTTCGCATTACTTAGCATCCGCACGAAGTAGTTGTGTGTATGTATGTGAGTGTGTGTGTGTGTGTGACATCTAAGGGATTTTTGTTGCTGTTCAGCTAACTACCTATCCGGGTTTTGGTTTGGTTATTTATGTATTGTATTAGGCGCTGTTGTTCTCGCTACTGGAATGAATGACAGTTTGACTACGGGTGTTGATTTTACTGTTACTGGGGTATTTAAGTATCTTTCGTTTATCTGAACGGGTATAATTTGGTGTATTAATTGGTGTATTAATTGGAAGGTCAACGCGTTCAGCGAGATGAATGTTTCTGATGTTCTTGTTTTGCGTTTTTGGCTTTGTCTTAGTAACTTTTGCAAGTGTACGTCTTACACCATCCCCCCTTTTCTTGCGACAGTGAGTGTGTTTCATCTGATGCTGAGCTACTACTCTTCGCACTATCTTGTCTTTTGTATTTGTATTGTTGTTTTGGGTAGATTTATCCCCTGCTGTTTGCGTTTTTGAGAGGCGCAAATGACTCGGGAGTTAGTTAGTTTGAAAGTGAAGTGGCATCACCACCACTACTAAGGCGTTAGGCGTTGTTCTGCTGCGTGTAGAGCGTATTGGCGTATTGGCAGTGGACGTTTGACGATCGGATCTGTAATCTGTTCTGTCTGCTGACCTGACCTGTCCTGATACTGCGTGGTTAAGTGTGCTAATGCTAATGTGACCATCAGATCGCATATCGGTGGCTATCGAGAGCGGTTAAGTAGTATCAAAGTATAGAGCATGAAGAAGAAAACAGAGATGGAAAATAGGCGAATAAAAGTGGTAAAAACAGGGCAAACACGATTGGCATGCACGAGCGTATATATGCAGAAGAAACAATCGTTCTTGCACACCGAGTAGAGTGCATGGTGTGCGTGTTGTTTCGTATGCGTATGAGAGGGGCGATTATGTTGTTTGGTTGTTTGGCTGTTTGGGTAGTATACGGCGTTCACAGAGAGCGATCGTGAGAATGGAAGGTTTTTAGTTTTTAGCAAAATGGTGACCAGTGGATTGTTGCTGTTTTGTTTTGCCTGGCGTTTTTCCTAACCGTGTTGGAGTGCCGTGTTGAACGGTCGTGGCTGGCAGTTTTAGAAGTAGCTAGTTAAGAGCTGTGTATGTTAGGCGTTTAGGCTTTATGATACAACAATAACTTCATGCGCGGAAGAAACATGACATAGGGGTTGTTTCCGGAACCTTACTATACACAGGTGTAAATGGTAATGGTAATACTCGGTTTCGAACGCATGTACAGACAGAATGTTAGGTTAGGTACATTTACAGTACAGTACAGTGTCGTCGTGTACTCGATCCCGATCCAGATAACGAAGATGTGTCCGGAAAGGGATCAATATTGAATTGATGGTATAACGAAAATGGAACAATTTCGAGCAATTTCGGGCAAATTCGTGCTGAATATTAGTTTGTTTTTTTTTGTTGCTGTTGGCTTAATAAAACGAAACTTGCAGCTCAAAACGGCTTAAACTTACCTTTTCATTTGTCTTTTTAGGGGTAGGGTTGGGATACGATAGAGTGTATGGTAATTTTGTTTCGGTTACATATTGTTTTTTGTTTGTTTGTTTGTTTGTTTTAGTTTAATTATCTACAGACAGTATTGAGCTGTTTGTAATTTATGTGAGCGTATTTTTTTTTGTTTTGTTATCTGTACACTGAGTGAATATTAATATACAAGTTCCACAAAAAAAGAAATAAAAATACCAAAAACACTCTGGCGTCAATCTGCGCACATTAGAAACAAAACCAAAAACGTACGATGCAAATACTCAGACGTATGCTTGTGTTTTGTATGTGTTTTTGTATTGAAACCGGTAACATTCGCATCCAAAATTTGTTATCGATCCAAGTAGGAGCAAAAGGGTGGATTGGGTGGGAACAGTTTTTGGGGAGATCCTTCAGAGGATGACATTCCGTTTACAAGAAAAGAAAAAAAGTCCAAAAAGACAAGCCGTTTAGTGAATCGAAAACATAAACAAAAAGGACCAAACCAAACTATGCACAAAATGGGTGAGTAGGCTAAGGAAACGCATAGAAACGAGGATGCCAACGGGGAAACAGGGTG
>STHB01000004.1:24641350-24716859 GCA_018908115.1 Anopheles rivulorum
CCCCCGCCGGTAGCTGCCGTTGCACCGTCGGTCAATTCGACCCAAACCCAGCACGGTGCTGGCAGTCAGCTTGGTACTGCTGGCGGTGCCAGCTCGTACATCGCCAAAGGTGGAGAACTGGTTGAGCCGGGGTCGTACGCTTCCTACCCACATCACACCCAATGGACCAACGGGTATCACGGTAGCTATCATCATCATCAATACAACCACCCGGTGGCCACCGCGCCCGGCTGCACGTCCTCGCTTGCAGTGGCCACACAACCCCCAGCCAGCTTCCACACGCCGGCTGCTCCACCGCCACCCCCGCCGATGGTGCTATGTCCACAGATGTTCAGCACAGTCAACCAGAACCAAATCCACGTGCATCTGCACGGTTCCGGGAGCGAAAAGTTCGAACACTATTTCGGTGCCGCGGACAACGGCTTCACGATTAATTCGTTTCCCGGGCCAAGCATTCGATCAGTGCCAGCACCGGTAACGTCCTCGCTGTCCGGCTCGTCCGTCGACATTGGCGGACTCGGTGCGACCCACCATCAGGACAGTGGGACAGGCAGTACGGTGGTGGGCCCGAACGATACACTCACGGCGCTACTTTCGGCCCATCACGACGATGGACAACATTCCGGTGCTGGTCAAGAACAACAACAGCAACAGCAGCAGCAGCAGGATGAAGGTCGAGGCGAGGAAACAGTGTCCGGAGATCCGAGCAGCGTTTGGCGACCTTATTGATCCGCCTGTTGGCAGTTCGCAGAGCAGTTCGACAAATTCACAACGCTAATTACTCAACCAGACAACCATCATTCAAGGTTTTAAGGAAGCGATAACTGACGAAGGTTTGCATCTTTGTTTCCCCTCCAGTAACTTACACCTTTCGGGGGAGTCCCTATTCTCCCTACTAGGGGAATGGTGTAAGCGATCCTGGTGTGTTGAATGCAGTCGAAACGATTTACGATTAGTGCCTTACAATCCCGTACCCGTATCTTCAACATCTCACATTGACATGGTTTTATACAACAGAAGATCTTACTTGTACGCGTTTAAACGAGATACTAAGTTAGGCTAGTTTAGTTCGTTCGACTACTTGCGCGTGTATTTATATTTACAAACTTGAGCGGCCCGAGTTCTGGGGAAGAAATAAGTTTCCCATAACGAAACTCCGTTTCTGTGTTGGTTTTTATTTCCCTCCACCCTTGGTAGCAAAGTCAACATTTGAACATATACTAAGCTGCTACTTTTATCGGACTACTTCGTGTCTCGTCGTTGCAGTATATATATGTGTGTGTGTGTGTGTGTGTGTGTGTATTTTTGAATGAATAAAAGTTTCGTGTTTCCGTACGGTGTGACATGATTAGCAAATGATTCTTATAATACCTAAGCCCCCCCTCCCCGCTCCCCATAAATCCCAATTACCTTGGGTGTGTGTATGTGTCCCACATTTTACGATCAAAATGTATAAAGAACAGCGTAGAACGAATGTGTATTGTGATTGAAAAATTAAGCACACTTATGTACGACAATCAGCCTATTCCAAAAAAAACAAAAAGAAAAAAACATGAAAAAGCAAACGAAAAACAAAAAAAAACTTTTTTCATTTTACTAGAACTGCATTACTGTCTTGTTGTATAAACCATCATCATTCATTCGAATGCGTAGAAGTTGTAACGTTGTAACGAGACGAGCATTGTGAAGTTGGGAAAAAGAGTGGATTCATTGCAATGGCATGGTGTGTACATGTGTATTTGGATGCATAAGGTTGTAATAAAGTGTAAGAGATAGACAAATTTCAATAAACTACGTCACATAAACGGTGGGCACTTTTCAGACGATGACAAAAATAGGTTAGTTTTTGAGGTTGTTCTATATGATGTACAGTTAAATATATCCCATGCAAACGGAATCTTTCTCCCTGGTATTGAAGATGAACTCTGATAAAATGTGTTCGGTGAATGTTGAGACTTTACGGGGTGTTTTTTTTTTGTCATAAAAATAATTAATACTTCAAACAAATTTAAACATTTATCACGCTGTGTCAATAGCCGTCTGGGACTTGCACGACGCTAGACGAAATCTATACTAACAATGTTTTTTTTTTTTCAGAGCGTACCAGTGGCCTTCTAACGTGCACAAAAAAAGCAATACTAAGAGCATATGTAAAAGTAAACAAAAACTAATAATCTGGAAGCTGCAGTTTAACCTTTAATAGAAACGAATACATTTTTGCAACGGAACACCAAATATTTGAACACCACGCGGTCCAAATGAACCGCTTCGCTGCATGAACTACGCGGTCCAAATGAACCGCTTCGCTTCATGAACCACGCGGTGTTCATTTGAACCGGTTCAGTTACAGGGCTTGATAGTTATGGCTGGTTGAAATAACAATTGGCAGAGCTATTTTACCATTCACAAAATGCTTTCCAATATTTACTCGTTCGATGGTGAAAGAATTAAAAAATGTGACGCATAGAACATATGTGTTTAGACCAGTAGAATACTAACCGTAAATTATACAAAAAAAAATCGTATTTGCGGTTACGCATTTCAGCCAGCATACGAGCCCTGTAGCGCTTCCAACTGACAGCTGAAATCAGCCATCGAAAAAGAAAACAAACATAGAAGAAAAGAATATTGTATTTTGAAAGCACAAGAACTTTGCAGCATTTTATTGGTTAAAAAATCGAATTTTCGATTAGTTGCGTGATCTTTTACCATTTGACCTTTGGAACGACAGTCGGCGGCTCAGCGAAAAAGAGTGCATTGTGCGTAAGAATATCTCCACCAATTTCGGTCTTATCATCGTACTACGCTTTATGTTTACACGGTGTTTTGTTTTTTTTCCTCCTCCGCCCGCAGAAACAGCATGCTGTCGAGAATAAAAGATTTTCTGCATCGACACCGGAGGAAATTTATCACCACCGGCGTAATAATAGGTGGGAGCGTGTTCCTGCTGAAATGGATACAGTACAAGCTGCGCGAACTGCAGGAACGGCAGGCGAAAGAAATTTGTGAAAAGTTGAAGCGAATGGAGCATTATGCGTGTACCGATCGTACGTGCAATCAAACGATCATGGGTTTAGCGCCGGCATTGTCGAAAAATGTATTTAAAAGTCTGCAAACGGACGATATACTAGCGAAGCTACGGTCCAACCCGGACAACAAGGTGGAGCTATGGGAAGAACTTCGTATCGTTGCCTTCACGCGGCTCGTAACGTTCGTGTACGGCGCATCGATGCTGGCCGTAACGCTGAGAGTGCAGATCAACATCCTCGGAGGTTACTTGTACAAAGCAACGGTAAAGGATGGCAGTGAGCAGCAGTCGAGCCAACAGCAAACGATTTCGATGGAAGAACAGAAGGCTTATCTGTCGCTGATACAGCACTTTATGCGCCATGGTCTGGAGCGTCTGATCGAAATCGTGCGCAAGAATGTGACCATCGTGATGCAGCGATACAACTTAAAGCAGCAGCTCACCTTGGCTGACACGGAAACGCTCCTCTGGTCGATCGAGATGGCGTTGAACAATGAGAAGGAAAATCCGATCGAAAACATCGCCATGTACACATTGCCGGATCCGGGTGCCCCGCTCGCTAGCAATGACGGTCCGTTCGGCACTATGTTTCTGGAAACGTTGGACGTACTGGAGAGTGGAGAATCAACGCAAGTGGGTCTCGCGAACGTAAGCATAGGCTTTTCGAAGATCATGGATAAACTGGTCGATTACTACGTTACGTCCGGTGGTACGAACAAAAACTCCAAATCCAACCTGAACGTGGAAAGTATCGATAATGTCAATGTGGTTACTATATCGCTCGCTAAGCTCATTCCGATTGTGAATGGGTTGCCGAGTAAGGTGGGACTATCATCGACAAACGAGGGAACAGTCAGCAACGGTTTGGTGCCATCGGTACCAGACGAGACGGACCTGATGTCGTCGTTGATCGTGCATTTTCTACACTCGGAAAAGCTTCGAACGCTCGGCGACAACGTTTACGAGACATTCTCTCATTAGGAGTAGGAGCAGCTCGAACATTTTGGTACCATTAAAAACGAGTAGGCTTAGTGTCCTAGCTTTACGAGCAAATCGTCCGCGATGGCAAATGTTCGTCCGTGCCCGGTACGATACTCTGGATTGTTCATCATCATGGTACGATAAGGCTTCTTTAGCATTCGATCGATTCGTCATCTGCTTTCGGTCTTTGAGTCTAATGGCACGCGAGAAGCGAGGAAGAGCATTCGCTAGCTTAGGTTTTANAGAAGGAAAATCCGATCGAAAACATCGCCATGTACACATTGCCGGATCCGGGTGCCCCGCTCGCTAGCAATGACGGTCCGTTCGGCACTATGTTTCTGGAAACGTTGGACGTACTGGAGAGTGGAGAATCAACGCAAGTGGGTCTCGCGAACGTAAGCATAGGCTTTTCGAAGATCATGGATAAACTGGTCGATTACTACGTTACGTCCGGTGGTACGAACAAAAACTCCAAATCCAACCTGAACGTGGAAAGTATCGATAATGTCAATGTGGTTACTATATCGCTCGCTAAGCTCATTCCGATTGTGAATGGGTTGCCGAGTAAGGTGGGACTATCATCGACAAACGAGGGAACAGTCAGCAACGGTTTGGTGCCATCGGTACCAGACGAGACGGACCTGATGTCGTCGTTGATCGTGCATTTTCTACACTCGGAAAAGCTTCGAACGCTCGGCGACAACGTTTACGAGACATTCTCTCATTAGGAGTAGGAGCAGCTCGAACATTCTGGTACCATTAAAAACGAGTAGGCTTAGTGTCCTAGCTTTACGAGCAAATCGTCCGCGATGGCAAATGTTCGTCCGTGCCCGATACGATACTCTGGAGTGTTCATCATCATGGTACGATAAGGCTTCTTTAGCATTCGATCGATTCGTCATCTGCTTTCGGTCTTTGAGTCTAATGGCACGCGAGAAGCGAGGAAGAGCATTCGCTAGCTTAGGTTTTAATTTGGGAGCAACGCCTGAACAGGGCAGGGCAGGAAAGGCTTTGATCAATAAATGTGATGGTTACGTTTTTTTTAAGTTGGAAAAGGTGCGGTTTGAGTTGTGATTGAATAATAGGGATTTCTTATCTTCTTATCAATTGGGAAATCGTGTATAAAGGCGGGATGATAAAGATTAAAGTGGTAGTCGCTAAAGTAGAACTATCTCGAAAACAGTAATCGAACGAAATAAAGTGAAATTTTAATCTTTCCATTACCATCAACCAATATTGACGGAAACGCTATAGTTTTATTTTAAACACCACTTTTAAACAAAGTGATTTTTGCTGATAGTTCGACGTTAAGCAAACTTGTTCGAACCGTGTGTAGACCGTGCTTTAGCAGCTCGCCGATAGGGTTCGGAGCCGAAGTTTGACAGCGCACCGTTCTTCTTTCTGTTGTTTCGTCATTCCTGCGCGTTGACGTTTTGTGCGTGTGTGCTATTTGTGCCAACAACAACTAATTTCTCCGTGTGCAACAAATTCGCGATCTATTTAGCTGGAATAAATCCCATTTTTTAACAACAATCATGGCCTATTCAAATAGTGAGTATTACCAGAGTGAGAAAATACTAACTAAAGTGCAGTGTGTATGTGCATTAGTGTGTTTTGAATCATCTGCCCATTCCATAAGCGGGCTGGTTTTTGGAACAGCGAACCGACCGATGTGCCGGGAAAAAAAATGTTACCAAATAAGGCAATTGTGTTGGTGGTGTTCGGGCAGCTGAAAACCGGCCGGAAGCGGGTGGAGGGTTGTAGTGTTTCGTTTTGCCTTTTACGGGAATGTTTCCACCATATCCATCATATCTGCTAGACACCGCTACAACAAAAGGAAAAAAACCCTTTAACCCGACTTGCTTGCAAAATGGCAATTCCCATCGTCCCCAATTTACATCCCTTCAAACCGACACCCTTATTTTAGCTTATCGGTTTGCGGAAACGATGACTAATCGCAGCAATGATGTATCATCGTAGCTCGCGTCACACACACACAGCACGGCAATGAACTCGGCATTTTTATGCACAAGTAGCCGTTTTTTTCTCTCTCTTCACTTTCGATAGGGAAATAGTGCTTGTGAATGGTAATTTTCCACCCATTCCCGTATGCCGGCATTTTGGTGGTGACAAAAAAAAAACGACAAACTGAAATGTGTGTAAAAGTTTAAAAATAAAACTCCTACTTGTGTGCGCCCCGCCGGTGGTTGCAACAGAATGCACCCGGAATGAAATTGGGATGCAATCGGGAAACTCGTACGAAAAGGTTAAAAGCACTGTAGCGTGTGTACAATGGATAATTGATTGATTGTAAAATAAGCGAAAAAATCCTCCCTCTCTCTCTCTTAAGGGTGTTTGGGAGGTATGTTTTGGTCCGCATTTTGTACACACCGTCTTTTATTGGAGCTTTAAGAAACTCATAAAATGTTGGTATCTATGGATACGGGATCGGCATACTGTGAGACGCGTTTGTCTATCGCAATGAAACCACTCCCCGACCATTCATAGTGTGCACTGGAGCGTATCGCAAATGCAATCTTGTTAACACGATTGAATCAATCCACGGTATAATTTCATATGGTTTACTTACATTCGGCTATCTCTTTCGTCACTCTTATTTACTCCGCGCCGTAGAGTTTATTTACGCGACACTGCCGCGAACACAGCGTGGCCAACCGATCGTGCTGGGTGGCGATCCGAAGGGCAAGAACTTTCTCTACACTAATGGACATTCTGTGATTATTCGCAACATTGATGTAAGTATCGTCATGGCAACGATGTGGTGCAGAACCATCTCAAGTAGCAACTGTATACGTGATTGTTTTTTTTTTTAATTTCAGAATCCGGAAATTGCGGACATCTACACGGAGCATTCGTGCGCGGTAAATGTGGCCAAGTATTCGCCGAGTGGGTTTTACATCGCTTCCGGCGACCAGTCGGGTAAAATCCGCATCTGGGATACGGTGAACAAGGAACACATACTGAAAAATGAGTTCCAACCGATCGGTGGCCCGATTAAGGACATTTCCTGGTCACCGGACAGCCAGCGGATCGTGATTGTCGGCGAGGGCCGTGAACGGTTCGGGCACGTGTTTATGGCGGAAACGGGTACCTCGGTGGGTGAGATTTCCGGTCAGTCGAAACCGATCAATTCGTGCGATTTTCGGCCGGCTCGCCCGTTCCGGATTGTAACCGGTAGCGAGGATAACACGATCGGAGTGTTTGAGGGACCGCCGTTCAAGTTCAAGATGACGAAGCAGGATCATACCCGGTTTGTGCAGGCGGTTCGATACTCCCCCAGCGGTCATCTGTTTGCCTCGGCTGGATTCGATGGCAAGGTGTTTATCTACGACGGTACGACCTCCGAGCTGGTCGGTGAGGTTGGCTCACCGGCACACAGTGGCGGTGTGTATGGAGTGGCCTGGAAACCGGACGGAACGCAGCTACTCACCTGTTCCGGCGACAAGTCCTGTAAGCTGTGGGACGTCGAGACGCGCACCCTTATTAGCGAGTTCCCGATGGGCAGTACCGTGGACGATCAGCAGGTATCCTGCTTGTGGCAGGGAAACCACATCCTGTCGGTGTCACTGTCCGGATTCATCAACTACCTCGATGTGAACAATCCCACCAAACCGCTGCGCGTCGTAAAGGGTCACAACAAACCGATCACGGTGCTGACGCTTAGTGACGATCGTAGCACGATCTACACGGGCAGCCATGACGGTGCCGTCACCAACTGGAACTCGGGCAGCGGTACCAATGACCGTGTGGCGGGCGTTGGCCACGGCAATCAGATCAACGATATACGGGCTGCGGGCGATTTTGTGTACACGGCCGGAATCGATGATTCGATCAAGCAGATCAGCGTCGAGGGCAATACGTACACGGGTGTCGATGCTAAGCTCGCGTGTCAGCCACGCGGCATGGACATTCTGAAGGAGGGCAACACGGCCGTCGTCGGGTGCGTGAAGGACATTACTGTGCTGCAGGACAACCGGAAGGTGTCCTCGTTGCCCATCAGCTACGAGTCGAGCAGCGTTAGCATTAACCCGGAAACAATGGACGTTGCCGTTGGTGGCGACGATAGTAAGGTGCACGTGTACGCGCTGAGTGGTGGCCAGTTGACGCACAAGCTAGATTTGGAACACCTGGGCCCGGTGACGGATGTGCGCTTTTCACCCGACAACAAGCTGTTGGTGGCTTGCGATGCCCACCGGAAGGTGATCCTTTACAGCGTGGCTGAGTATAAGGTAAGGAAGGGAGTGAGACAGAGAATCGATTCATAGATGGTAAAGATGGCATTTTTAACGCCTTTGTTTTACGCCTTCGTTTACTTACAGCCCGCTCACAACAAAGAATGGGGCTTCCATAATGCACGTGTGAACTGTGTAGCATTCTCGCCAAATTCGGAGCTTGTAGCTAGCGGTTCCCTCGATACGACCATCATCATATGGTTCGTGAACAGCCCGGCCAAGCACACGATCATCAAGAGTAAGTATTTCATCTCGTACGTTGCCACCCGCTAAGTCTAATACGTTCTGATTTTAATTTAGATGCCCATCCACAATCGCAAATTACGGGTCTGGTTTGGCTGGATAACGAAACACTCATCTCGACCGGCCAGGACTGCAATACAAAGGTTTGGAACATTGAGAATGTCGCGTAAGCAGCCACAACGATACCCAGGGTCAAGCTTTCACTTTTGCTAAAGATGATCAATAGATTGAAGGGAAAACGAGAAAGCGACGGAAGAGGGGAAAAGATACCCCCCCCTTGGCCCCATAACTTGCCGTCACGCACCCTTTTGTCATTAGTGTTATTGCGTACACTTTGTATTTATTTCGTACACCTTTTTACACACGCTGTGTTGATGTATGCGTGTCCACACATCGACTAACCTTGCGTTATAAGAGTAAACCAAGAACGGTGTTTTGAGTGTGTGTTTTGTATTTGTGTTCCCCCCCTTCCTGTATCCGTTCGAATTGTTGAATTAATAATTATTGTATTTAGTAACCACGCGTATTGCTGCCCTTTTCGGCTTAGTATTCTCGAAGCGTTAACAACACAATGCGACAGACAAGCGGCAAATGCGAATCTAACGTGTCGTTTAGATTTCTCTCCATCCCAGTAGCCAGTGATGATGTTTCGCTCAGTGGTTTTACCTAGGAATATAGATAGAGAAAGATCGTTGTTTTTGTTTGCTGCTGCTGCTGTGTTGTGTTGTTACTTTGCTTTCGTTCTTTTCCGTTTCCAATCAGTTTTTAGCATCAGTTTTCAGCAAATGATTTTGTGCCTTCTCGCTACGGTCCGCTAATAGGCTACACAGCAACACGAGTTGGTCAAGATATTCGAGAGAGAGAAAGACAGAGAAAGAGGCTTGATGAGTAAAACAAAAAATGGAAAATTTAGTAGAGCGGAAGGAATTGCATTTAATTTATTTATCTGTCTTTTTTTTTAAATCACAACACACCAAACACCATAATTTGCTTCTGCGTGCTCGGCCTGGTCCTTGCAAACTGGTTTGGTTTGGTAGAAGGATGAAAGTGAACGAATACGTTTGATTTGAAACAAAAAAAAAAAAAACAAATTATTAGTGATTTGCTGCAACCACAACAACAAAAAAAAACATAAACCCTTTGTCTACATATACACGTAATTTTTTAAGGCTAATAAAAACGGAGTTTTTTTTGTCAGTATAAATCTAAGCTGTAAAGTTGCACACGGTTTCGGGCGGCATCAGAGTTGAGTAGGAAAGAAAGTGATTTTTTTTTTGTTTGGTTTCGTTCTTTTGCTTTTGTATGGCTCTCCTTCTTTATTGATCGCTATCGTTACAAAAATTTGCCAAACGAGAAGATTCCCTTTTACACATGTGTATAACGAAAATAACGCAACGTGGTTTCTTTTTGCTAGGTAAGTTTCTCCATTTGCACATATAGTTATAGTATCATAGAATTTGTTTTGATTGATTCCCAAAGTGTTGTTGATTTTTCTTCGTGTTTTACATTTAATTTGGTTGCCGAACCAAAAACCCCTACGTCAACGGTTGGCAAGAATGCAAACTCAGCCACTAACTATAATAATAATGCACTACGCGTCCAAAAAGCAACGGAAAAGAGGCCATTATACATAGTATCCTACACTCATTACATATACGTATAATTTTTATACTAGAGCGTATGTGTATATAGTGTCGTTAAGCGCATCGAAAGTAAGCTTTGTAAGGTTTGCAGAAATTTCTGTTCGTTTTCACTTGTTGGATTAAATAAATTCTCTCTCTCTCTCTCTCTCTCTCCAGCGTTCGTTTGAACCAGTATATAGAAGTTCGATTGCATTGCGATCGAATGCGCTACAAGCCTAGCCTATGCGGTTTGTGGTAAAGCCATCAAACAGCCACTACAAGAACAGGATGGTTCCCTAGTAAACGAAACAGTGGTGCCGTATATCGTCACTAACGCTACCTATTTACACCGTTTTGATCAGTCTCTCAGTACACAGAGTGTCACTACACGATTTATGCGGGATCGTTACGGCAATGCTAACAGCAACCGAAGGTAAGGGATTGGATGATCCGTTTCAAAGAACGGAGACAAAATAGATACTGGACTCACAAACTGCTACAGGTATAAGGGATGGCTCTGCTTTATCTCACTATGCAGACATATACATATGAGTTGTGTCCTTGCGCAAAAGAGAGCAAACCTCTTGACTAGAATGGATAAAGTGTTGTATGTGTGGATGTGTGTGATGCGTGTTCGTTTCTATCGTCAATTCCGATCGATATGGTTTGAGATGCAGGTAGTTGTACTTTTGTAATTCCGGTGTGTTCATATGTGTGCAATTGTGTTGAGTTTTGGAACCTTGGTCTGTACACGGGGAGCCAATTTGTCTACTTCGCAAACATTCACTACACACGTTGTGTGTATGATCTCCTACTGCACGATCTTATCGACCTCTCTATGCAGCACGTCTGCCACCGCATGTTTATACATGTTCGATTCGTTCGGTGCGCTGTTTGGTTCTCGTTTGCCACTTACTGCCGTTGACAGCAGGATCGTACCACCCTTTGGACGATCTACACAAAAGCCGCCCGCCGGAACTTCTCCTCCTCCGTTTTCCTCCTCCTCTTCCTTTTCCTCTTCCTCTTCATCAGCCTCATCATCCGCAAACGCGATGTCGGCCATTTCGTAGAAATCGCTAATCTGTTTGTTGTCTACCGGAGACTTGGTGAAGGACGTTTCCTTTTCCCTTTCCTCCGTGGATTCGTCCGAGGAGCTTTTCCGTACGGACGAACCGGAACCGGTGTCACCCGGATCACCGTTTCGGCCACTGTTGCCACTATGGCCACCATTCCGGCGCACCAGTATCAACTCGTGCAGCTTTCTTCTTCGCCGTTCCAGCGGCACCTTCCCGTCCGTCGATGCACCGTCACTTTCGGAGCAGATGTCACTCTTGGAGATGCTGTTCGAGACGATCACGTAATCGTTCCGCTTCTGTTCGGCCAGCTGACGGATGAGTTCTTCGCTCGGTGTTACGCTGTCACTGCGCGCATCGACGCCACTCGCCCGATCGTCGCGCACAGCTCGGTTCGCAAGCTCGGTCAGTTCATCGTCATCATCGGAAGCCACCGGTCGGGGATGGTTTGTGTCTTCGTCCGAACCATCGTCTAGCGGTGGTATCCACACGAGGAATGCTGGATCCATGCCGAGATAGGAACCGGGAGCTGCACCCGCATTTATCACATTGTAGTCATAGTAGTCCAGCTCCATGTCCTGTTCGGACGGTGCCCCGAGCGAGTAATCCGAACCGGCCAACAACTTTTGAAGGTTTCGTTTCTCCTTGCTTTCTTTTGCGTTGCGTGTCCGTATGGAAGTGCCGGTATTGCGCCTTGCTAAGGGACTCCGGATGCCCAGCTCTGGCGGTGAACAACATTCCTAAAAATGGGGAGCAGCATTATTCCAATCTGCCGAACGTTAAAGGGAAGCAAATAGAGCAAACAACACTTACAACATCCGAGGGACTGACATTGGTGAGTGTGGCAGTACTGGTGCTGGACGTAGTCATCAGACAAGTAGCACTCTTAACGAGTTGATCACCTGCTGGGGAAGAAAGATTTGATTTACTATTTAACCACCCAAAAATATGGCCCAGGAGAGCCATAAAAACATTGCCAGGAAAGAGGAAAACTTTAACTTAATGGGTTGTACACATGCAGTCGCTTACTTCTCATCATTTCCACATTGGACTTGTTGGATTTTACTCCTACGAGCGGTGTTTTTTCACGGTTTAGTGATGAGTAAGCGGAACTGACCGTGGTCGACCGTTCGTCGTCCGATTCTTGCACATCCTTACTAGGCGATGATGGATGTCCGTTAGCAACCGCAGCGGACCGTTCATTTGGATGGTTCAGATCGTTCAGACTTTGCAGTGGAGTTTCATCATCGCCCTCGCCGTGGTGTTCCCGATCTTCCGACGCGTCCGCAGCGCTTCTGTCCTGCAGCTCCATAATGATTTCCGAGCTGCCATCCGATCGAACGGCTGCCTCGGAACGGCTGCCCGTAGACTCAAGCGCATACTCCACACTTTCGCGGAAGCGCTCGTGCCGGATCGAGGTCGTCACCCGTGGACGCAACTTCACGTACGACACAATCTCCGAGATAAGCGTCGTTGTGGAGACCGCCCGGGAACGTGGTTGAATCGGGGCGCCTTGTTCGATCGATTGATTCGAACCGAACAGTGTGTGGGCAGGCGAATCGGCTGCCTCCATTCTGCTAGTGGCCAGCTCGTACTTTCTATATCGGAAGATGTACTGCACCACGAGCAGGAAGCTTACAAACACGATGAAACAGATAAACACTATGGCGCACACGTGCGCTATCGTAAAGCTGGCGTAACTCTGCAAACCGGCCACGATCGGCATTATCACCTTGCTTGCCATTGAAGTACTGTTTTCCGCAGGCTGAAGGCCTGTGTTTGTTAGTTCTGGTGCGAAGAAAGGATTAAAAGAAACTCATTATCCTTGTGAAGCATTTTTCAATGTCTAAATAATGTACCACCACCGGCACTTACTGATTTGTTCCGCCTGTCCCAAAAATCCCGCATTACATGCCTCATCGTACTGGTCAGTTTTGCGCGAGAAAAACTCAACCAGCAGCATGTTGCCGGTCGCTTCCGCCATTGCACTGGTAGTGTCCACTGCCCGGTCAGCGCCAAACTGCAGCAACAGCTCGTCCGCAACCGAGTCACCATCCCGTATCTTTAGCCACTGGCCATCGCAGGGAAATTTCTGGAAATCGATCGACATGCGAACGCGGCACCCGTCGTCACCCTTGATCAGCCACAGGCTTCGGTCGGGACAGCTGTGCGAGGAGGATCCCAGCAAGCGTTTCGGTTTTACCATCCCTAGATGGATGACGCAGCCACAGCGACACCCCGGCCCTATCTCCGTGTTGACGTCTTCGATCTCCAGCGGTAAGTTGATGCCACCGATTGCGGGACTGAACATGCACTCCCAAGAATCGCCGGACGTGTCCAACCCGCAGCGTTCCGTCTGCACCGATGGACCCTGCAAGAAGAGTCACAAACCTTACTGACGTTGGACGGAAGGAGAGTACATATCAAAAGCTACTTCAGCAAGACATGTGTCATCGTTCAAGAGCAACTAAATCCCAAGAAATTCTTCACGATGCCAAAAGGTACCCAATCTCTTCACTTTATTCTCAATCCGAATCACTCTTGGAACCAGCAAACTCGATCGTTTCGTCTTCAATCGATTCCGGTGCGTCAACAATGATGCCGTCCTTATCGTGGTCACCGCCGTCCATGGCCGAACCTGGCAATTGCTGGCTTGCCTCGTCATCTCCAAAGTCTCCGCCATCGTCCTCTTCCTGCTGCTCCTGCTCTTTCTTCTTGTTCTCATCGTCATCTTCTTCACCGTCCGGTTCCTCCTCACTTGCCGCTTCACCTTCGTCGTCCTCCTCCTCGAGCGATTCGTTCGATCCAAGAAACACGAGTCGCGACCCACTGACAACATCGATAATGCCCGTCTCGTCCTCGCTAGCACCGAGGAGCGTGGTTTTGCTGGCACCATCGATTCGATCTGCCTCACCGACGGACGAAGCGGTCGCGCTAGAGCTGATGATGGCCGACTCACTCACTTCCTCGCAGCCCTGCGTTTTCCTCAGAATGGTATCCATGGACTCCCGTGGAATGACGCCCAGATCGCCCTGATCGTACACGTCCGTCAGCGAGGCGACAATCGTTTCCACCGACTGGTCCGCCTTGGATTGCATCTCCAGCTCGTTGAGCGTGTTGAGCAGGTCGGCTATTAGACGCTTGCGCTTAATCTCCTGGTACGGCAGATCGGAATCCTCCTCCTCGCCCTTGAACGCCGACCGTACGGTGTAGCGCACCGTCTTCAGAATGTCCGAGATGCGTTCAAACTCCCGCCGATGGTGGTCCGATTCGGAGCGCAAACCCTGCCGGTCGGTGTTGATGTAGTGGACGTACTGCTCCAGCACACGCACCTTCTGCCGCAGCTGGTTGTAGTCCTTTCGCGTGGTTTTGTTTTCATTCTCCAGCTCAACCGATCGCAACCGGAACGCGTTCAGTTCGCCGTTCTTCTGCAGCACCGTCTCGAACTGATCCGTCAGCTGCTTGATCGTTTCGAGCCGCTCCTGGCATGTCTGCATCAGCCGCTGCTTCTCCACAAAGTCAATCTCCGCCTGGTTACGCAGCTCCGTGTTCTGCTTGCGCAGCTCGGTAAACTGTTTCTGCATACGCTCCTGCGTGTAGATCATCCGGTCCATCTCGTTGTTTAGCGCGATGTTTTCCCGCACCAAGCGCTGCGTATGGGCGGCAACCCGAATTTCCGACGACTTGGTAAACTCGGTCGACAGCTGGAGCAGCTTGTTCTCGACATCCTTCCGCAGCCGGTCCTTGTCCAGGATGACCTTCCGCTCCATCTCGTACAGTGTCGACTTGTGGCGCTTGTTCTGCTCCTTCAGCTCGCTGTCCTGGGCATCGAACTTTGCCATCAGCTCGTCCCGCTGCAGCCGGAACTCTTCCATCGAGTTGAGCTTCCCGGTCAGCAGCTTTATCTCGGACGTGAGCTGCTCGTGCATCGCCTTATACTTGCCGTCGAGCGCATTGATCTGCTTGCGGCACTCTTCATTCTCCTGGTCACGCACCTTCGACAGCTCGCTCAGCTTATCCTCGAGCTCGACGATCGTGCCCAGCTTTTCCTGCAGCGTCCGGTCGAGGTACGCCGTCACGTCGGCCCGGTCCTCCTCGATTTGTTTGAGCCGACTTTCCAGCTCCTCATTGCGCTCCTCAATCTTCACATTGTGCGTCCGCAGGCGGGCCAGCTTCTGGTTCAGGTCGTTGATGGTAATTTCGTAGAACTGGCGATCAACCGCACTCAGCCCATCGACGGGCTGTATCTCCGGCACGGCCTTTTTCGGCTTTTTCGGCTTCTTTTCCTTCGGCATTGCGAGAGAAAAACTGTAAATTTGGACAGCCACCAACAGCGGACGGTATGCAACTGAGCATTTGCCGTTGGTGAATTTTCAACAGTTCCCCCTGGCAACGAGCGTCGATGGTGTATCGATTAAATTGCACTGTATCCAAGTAGTATTCCCATCGGGCGAATGAAACACCATCCCGTGCATGGTGGATACCATTTTCACCAGGATCCAGCCGTCCGTGCCGTTGGATAGTTTGTTTACGTTTCGAAAAATGCTTACACGCCAAAGAACAAAAAACGGAACCCTACCGGGCCGGCCGGAGAAGTCAATTGCCACGTATACGGGCACAAAACGAGTGTCCAGACACCTGAAGTTTATGGATCTATTCATTCCCTGCGACGCGTTTTTTGCTTCGCTTCGTAACAACCGTTCAATGTTTCAGCCGCCACACACGCAAGTCTGTGTTCTTTGGTTCGTGCCACGGGTAAGAGCATGCCGAACGTTGATTACATTTCGACGAACGGATTACAAACCATGCACACAGGGTGAGTACTTAGCAGTGGGTTATAAAGCTTCCATCCAAATTTAAGCTATTTTTATTCCGTGTTTGCAAAAAAAAAAAAACGAAGTAACGTTCTAACCACATTTGCGACTAGTGCACCCCGGGTGCGTTGGTTCGCCCCATTCTGTTGAAGAAGTTGGGGCACTGCTTAAGTAATTTCAACTTTGCTGGAATCCATTTTATGACCGCTCCCCATTTGCTCTCTCACACACACACACAAACACGCGCGCGTTCGGAGAAGGTATCGAAGCGTGGCGAGGAATCCATTAGGATGGGTGGCCTCGGGATCCACGCCAGACTTACCGGTCCCAATGCCGGGAGGAAATTAAATGCTTTGCAGTGTACGGAGTGGCGGTACGTACGGAACCCGTACCTTGACTTATCGCTACACGTGTTGCAGTGAGGTGATGCAAAAAGTTTTGGTGCCAAACGGGAGGGAGGGTAGACGTTTTGGTAAAGCAGAAATTATAATGCCCCGTACCGATGGGCGCCACCCGCCAGCATGTCTAAAACATGTTGCATGCTACCGGAGTCGGAGACCCACCCACCAACGCGCACTGTTGGTGAGGGGCAGAAAATCAATACCTGCAGCTGGTGTGTTGTTTACCAGGGTTTTTCTTTAGCCCGGTAAAAGTGTGTGTTTTTTTGTTTTGTTTGTTTCGAAACGATCGTCAACTGGTCAACTTACCTCGCAAAACTTTGCACCGTATCGTGGCGGTGGCGAGTCACAAAATCGATAGCGATTCCTTATGCCACCGCGGCAGGTTGTCGAACAGTGCGTCCAGTTGCTCCACGGTCCCCATCCGCCCGAATCGGAAGCTATAAACGGTGACCGCGGTTAGCGGAAATAGGAAGAGAGAGAGAGAGAGAGAGAGAGAAAAAAAACAAACAATTTAATGAGAAGGATGTAAAAATACCCAAAATAATGCAATGGAAAAAAGGAAAACCAAGTGTAGCACCAACTTTTCCCCCTGGCGACACGGAGTTGGGTAACGATACAATCAAAATTAGATTAATTCATCCATCACTCATTTTCGACAGCACCATCCGCCGTGGGCGGCCGGACAAAGTGTTCGATTAAAAATTTAATTTTACCTCCAGCCAAAACCGGGCATGAGATGAGGAACTTAATCCACACCAAAATGTCCGAAACTCGTCGTCATCATCATCATAAAATTAAGGGAGCGCTACCTTCCGGTCTGGTGCGGCCCGGTACATTAGCTCGACGAGCGAGTTACATTCGCCTTCGGGGATTATCTCTCTCTCTCTCTCCCTCTCATAACTTACCTGACACTGGTAGCGTTGGCACGCAGTCCATCCGTATGTCGGCGACAGCACCCGATATCGCCTGGCTGACGTACACGAAGCAATACTCGACAAACTTCTCGTAGAACAGATCACACTCAAAGTACAGCGAGTGCTGCCCCTTGCTGACGCGCTGTTCCGCGATGTAGTGCAAAGAGGTCGGCGGTGCCAGCGAAAGGACATCGGCCCGCAGCTTCGCATACACCCGCACGCGGTCCGCCTGGTTGAGGATGCAGGCCGGATATTGGAACAGCACACGAATGCCCGAACCGTGTGGATCGCAAGGGAAAATGCTTCTGGTGTGCACGGTAAAGACGTACTGCTTGCTCCAGTCGGCTTGCAGCAGGGCACGCGTTTGCAACAGTGCGGCCATCGTTGGGTCCTCCGGTTCGTCCGCACGCCGCTTGAGATGCAACCCATAGAACCCGGCCAGCCCGAACAGATCGCAACGAAAGTCGATCGCTCTGCTCCGGGGAAGTCCACGAACCTGCTCCGTGTAGAGCACCTGCGCTCGGGAGAAGGGTTGTGAGTTGTTGCCGCGGCTGCAGGAATCCAGCGATTTGCCACAGTAGAAGAGCTCCAGCCACAGCTCGGGCAGATCCAGCGTGTCGACTCCCTGGGCGGGCAGTTGACAGCGAACGTTGGGAAATTCGAGCATTCCTTGGATCTTCTCTTCGGGGTAGGTGTCCGTACGGTTCGGCCCGATGGTGAGTCGTACCGAGGGCCAACTAACGTCCAGCGGTTGGCGCAACCGTTCGTCCATCACCTGTCCCAGCCGGGAATGGCTGGCGTTCTCCTCCAGCACGGCTAGCTCGTAGTGGCCACCGTGCAGGAAGTGATAGCACGGTACCTTGATCTGCGTCACGTTATGGTTCACGTCCACGCGTATGTCCACCGTCGTCGCTACGATGCCGGCCGCGCCCGGCAGATGGCGCGCTATCTCCAGCCTCAGCCGGTTCACCGTGGCCAGCTCCAGCGGATCGGCATGCAGCTGCACATCCAGATCGTCTCCGAGCGCGGTATAGGAGCTCGGCAGTACCAGCTTCCCTTTGCGCAGTCCACCAACAAAAAGAGCTGCAAACAAAAGCAAAAGTTTAAAAAAAAGTCCGCGGTTTGGTTGGGTGTTTTTTTTTTGTTCGTTTGGTGGGAGAGAAACCTCACAGCGAAAACAAACATGAGGAAAAAAAAGCCATAAAGACCCATCACGTCGCCACGATACACAAAAAGGGAAGCAGAAATGTTTAAACAGTGGACAAGGCTCTCCAAATTTGTGAGTTTTTCGTTTCGTTCTAGAGCCAGTCTTGAGGGACAGCAATACATTCCCAATCTGACACCAGCCCATCCATGGCCGTGGACGTGTGTCCGGCGGATTCGGGGGGTGTTCGGTGTGTGATAAATCAAAACTATATGGCCCCGTTTTTCGCTGCTGCCGCCCAGCCGTTCGCTGGCTGGTAATGGCACAAAAGGGTTCTAGCATTTTTTTTTCTCTCTCTATCTTTTTCTCTCTCTTTCTCTCTGTACCGTCGTGTGTCCATCCACGTGGAACGGATCCACCATACGCTGCACACTGTCCCCTTTTTTTTTGCAAAGTTTTAAATTACGAGTAGAACAATACGACGCGCACCGGGCCCTAGCCGGCCCCGTGTGTGTGTGCTCCAGGGGGGAAAGAGGTTATCTCTCCGTGCCGTTCCCATGCCACACAACCCACACAATACGGTCGTGGTCCTGTCTGCTTCCCTATACACATACCGTTGTGCAGCAGCAGAACGAGCAGAATATTTATGTAGAGGAATTTGCCGGATGTGCGCCCGTACGTCCACCGGCTGCTGCCATCGGTGCTCCAGCAACCGGTCGGATGGCCAACTGTAAGCTGCTGCTTCATACTCGCTGTCGCCGCTGCCACGCTGCACCACCAAGGGCTCGGGATGGTCGAAGCAGTAGGCACATCAGGAACGGGGCAGCAGACGCACTCGTTGCAGGCCGAACGGTCCCGGAATGTTCATCCTACATGCTCGTCACTTTCCGCTCCGAAATGGGGGAAAGGTTGGGGTGCTGAGGGGGCCAACAGGGATACGTTTCCGGGCTGCTGCTTCCTGCGAATGGCTCCTGCGGGACTCCCGCGGGTGGGCAAATGAATGGTGATGGCGCAAAGGCCAATGGCACGCACGCCGATGATAAGGCACAGATTTCGACGACAAATCCTGCAATGGAGTGACACATTGAAGAGAGAAGAAAGAACGAATGAAAAAGAAGGAAGTGAAATTGAAATCCAACGTGCGATGTGGGAATGTGACGAGGAATTAGCAATAAAGCCTCCCCCCCCCCCACCACCCTCCCTTATACGATGGAAGGGAAGGAAGTGGACACATATAATTGCTCCGGGTGATGGTATTTAATGGTAAACAACCAGTTGAGATGCAAAGTGGAACAAGCACTCGAGCGTGTTTCGATTCTTTTATTGCACTCGGCATTGCACTCTTTTTGTATGTGTGTGTGTCTGTGTGAAGCTTTTTAACTTTAAATGTAGGTTATGTCAATAGACGCGTTTTTATTATTAAATAAGGTTTAAATATTTATCTAAATTGTGTTATAGAATGGTTGAATCAGCTACTTGCACCCATTTATGCTCCGTATGATCCACTCGAGTGTTGAGGTCACGTCTTCACGAGGAGGAAATATGCCACCCGATAAGCCTTCTCCCACCACTCCCACCCCCACCCCTGAAAGAAAGTTGGCAGGAAAATTAATTTAGAATCAAAGATATAACATTTCAAGCAATGTCAAACAGTACACCGGCAAATGCTTTCCTTGCACAGCACAAACAGGCCCCGGATCGTTCGTGGAGTGGAGTGTTCCTTGAAATGGTTCCTTCTCTTCCTTTTCCGTTGCCCGTGTGTCGAGTGATGCTAACCCAGCAGGCACGCGGGAATCCTTATTCGAGCGATTGTGTAATATTATCCTTGCATTAGCGTCCTGGAACTGGGGCACGATCAGGCAACAAAACCTGGTTCCGGAGCACGGAGAGGCAAACAGGTGAAAGAATTTGTGTAACGAGAATTGATACTTTTCATTTGCCATTTTGCTAAAACGGATACGATGGGAAAGGTGAAACCTTTGCCGTAAGACGATGACGACAATATTACAAAAGACGTTCCTCCTCCTTTCTGCTGCTGCTTGGTTTGTGCACTGCTATTGCGATATTCGATCCGATGGGCATCAAGTGAAGCAGGCAGCTCGGTGTAATCGAATGGGAATGGCAAGCGGTCAAAGTGTAAAATTAATTAATCATAGGTTCCAGCACTAAGGGGCCAACAACTGTGGTACGGTAAAACGTGACCCAACTTCCACGTCTGGCAAATTATGAGACAGAATGCCGTTCGCCGTTGTGTTGTTGTGTTGTCCACTGGCGGTACACACGTACCCGTCGATGAGAAATCGAACCTCTGGAACCATCGTTCCCTCGATCTGTCATCGAGATATTTACCGCATTTGCAACAAGGGACGCACCACCGTGCTTTATGCCACGACGACGGTACTGAGTGGTGAGTTTCGTTTCACAATGGAGTGGAGCATTGTTTGTCTCCACGATGGGCGGTGGAGTCGAACATGGAAATTGATTTATGTGTTTAATTAAATGTGCCACAATTATCCCTTGCGAATCCCCGTGTGTTTTGTGTGCGATCGTATCGGAAGCGCTGTTTTGTCTTATTGTAATGAGAGTAAATCTTACTACAATACCCATACACTACCGGTCGTACGGAAGATGGTAAGCAAATGATGCTACCATCACTCGGAGGCCGCAAGTCACATGGAGTGGAGTGAGAATTTAATCAACCTTTCAATTTCTAAGCACGCCTCAAAATGGTTTGCCAAATAAAAGCGAAATACTACAATAAACTTCGATGGCAAATCATTCGCGATGGGCCGTTGAAAATGCCATTACGGGGGCCCGGGGCCCGGGGCCCGGGGTTTGGCAAAAGGTAAAGGATTTGTTACGGAATTCTTTCCATTCTCTTTCACTGGCTGACGGTTGACTGCTGTCATGATGGGTTGATGGGTTGAGAAGTGAAAGTGTCGGTGTGTATAAATATCGATTTCATATTTCAAACGATCGTGTGCCAGCGAGTTGAGCAAATGAGCGCTTCTCACTGGAAGTTTTCGGCAGTGATGCAAGATTGATAAGATTGAGGAATTTTGGAATGCCAATCCGCCCGCCCGGTTAGATGGACAGTTCCGGCCGGGCGGATTTCATTCCTAACGCTTTTTTGGGAGTTTTTTTTTGCGATTAGATGAATGTTTTTTGTAATGTTTTGTTTTCTTGTAGTTCGATTCAAATTTGTTTTAAAATTTAAAATCACGGAATGCGATTTGTTAGAACATTATCAGAAAATGGGGTTTCTTTGAGACAAATTAAGATTTATTGTAGTGGGTCAAATGCCATCTAAAGGTCTTTTGTGTTTATTTAATATTCCACGATCATTTCTACGAGTCGTTCCAAAGCTCCACTAGCAGATGATACCATGCTACTGGCATCTATCATTTATGAAATCTGAAAAAGCCATTTGTCCAATCAATAACAACTTGACAACAGATACATAGTGGAATATGAATACGAGACGAGTTCATGAAAAATGGAGGATCATGCATTAGAACTTTGGGAACCAAAGCTCAGGAGACTTCTCATATTGCAGGAAGAAAGGCTAGTGTGTCTAGCTATTGCAAGAATATTATGGTGTTCAATACTCACTGGAAGGTATTCTTTCCACTCCTTCAATATCGATTTTAGGACTTATCACAATTATTTTGGAAACACAAGCTCCATTCGTATCATGTCTAAATAGATAGAAATCTTAGAGTTTAGTTAAAATACCAACGACGACTCTGCACAAACATACCTTTGCCGTGATCTTCAATACTATCTTTTCTTGGATCAAAAGTTGCCACTGACAACAACTTCTTCTGAAATATTGATGAAATATTAGGACACTTCTTCAATATGTGTCGTTAGTGTTAAATTTGTCCTGAAATCTCATGTCTTGAAGTTAGAAATGTTCACAAATTGACGAAAACACCTTCGAGAGGCAAAGTTCAGAAGAAAATACCCAAGTTCAGTGAATGATGACGGACGCCACAAGCTGTACCATGATCTCAATGACGTGCAGTGGAGGATCCAGTAGGAGGGCTGATCAAGTCCAGAGAATGACTCCAGACAGCCGAATCTCCGTAGTATCTCGAGTCATTGCCATGTTCAGTAACTTAAATTAAATAAAAAGTTGCACCAACAACAAACGCTTAATTAAATCATCATTCATTACTTCAATGTGCTTGATAAATGGAAGCACGTGTGTTAGTAATTGTAAGAAAATCCAGCTTAGCTATGCAGCACCCATTCAATGCTGCTGGTGTCCATTTCTCTGCAAGAACAATAAATCAATATCTTATCTTCGCACGTAACAAACGCAATCATAATGCTTAACACCATTATGCAGAGGCGTCTGGCTGATTGGAGGCGTATGATTCATCGAAAATGGGAGGGTGCAAAACTTTAGCCAACCGTCAGCACATTTTAATCTGACAGCATAATTTCGTCCAACTTTCGTGTGAGACAAATGCGCCGCAATATTTATCAGAATTATTGCGCAAACGTTTCCTGTTCGCGAGAAGCCCGATACCAGAGTGGGGGAATATTTTTGAAGAAAATAACAAACGTTGGTTAGAACTCGTGGACGGGAATCTGAAGACACAACCACCACAAACACGTGTGTAGGATAGGAAGGAAAGTTTATAACCTTTGAGACGTCGAACACACGTACACCAGGAGGTGGTAAGGGAGAAGCATTAAAGAGAAAAGAAAATAGTCAGCATAAAAACAAGCAAATCGGTGGAAAACAAAGCCATTTCTAAAGTTTTGTTGCCCATTTGAACCCAAAGAAAGAAAGTAAGAAAGGGAGACACAAAGAGAGCGTATTCAATTATTTAATGTCAACACACACTACCGGCCCAACCAAAACCAGAAGGAAATAAGAAGATTTTAGCACATCCGAAACGTAATTTACGAAACGATCGGTTGTGTGATGGGAGCGAAATGTTCACGCTCACACCAAGCATTCCTTGAGCACACGCTGCCACCCTCGGAAGGAGTTGGTTGAGATGTCAATGGAACCGAACAAAAAAGTGTGTTTAGTGCAGCGATTCGTTTGCGGTATGGTTTGTAGAGAAAGATAGAAAAAACAAATGGCGAACACAGTTCACACGCCAGAGTTTGGTGGATACATTTGCCTCCCTGCATTAATCACTGTGGCCCGATGTAGAAAGTCAGAAGGGAAAAGCAATACAGTGCAAGAAAAAAAAAACACAATCTCACTTTATCACCCCGAAAGAAGATGCAGCAGAAGCAGCAAAAGTAATTCGTTTTATATTATCTTCTGACTGTAGCTGGATAGTGTTGGCCACCAGGAAGGAAAAAAACAAACACACAGCCTAACCTCCGGAGCGCTGGAATGGAAAGCCTCGTTGACAACGGGATGAGGGAGAGAGAGAGAAAAAAGAAGGAAAACTCCCACCCACAGCGAACGATCCGACCGACCGCGTGCTAAGTGGAGTGCAATCATTTGGCGGGAAAAGTTTTCCGAAAGGCTATAAATTTCATGCAAACATTCTACCCGTGGTTTGGCGAATGGAAGTTGGGAACTAAGGACTCTTTTCCTGGGTAAGGTATCTTCGCGAACTTCCCTGTAGAACGCCAAGTAGAACAAACAAGCAAACCAAAATGGGGGTTTTGTTGGTGGTGTGACAACATCAACCGACAACTGGTACCCAAAAAACCGGCTAATGGGGGAGACCTACACAAGATAAACACAGAGACACATGCACACGTGGGTACCGCAACTGTGTGTCCTTTTTTGGGGTTGTACGGTGCAAAAAGTTCGTAAATTCTATCCACTCCATCAATTGGTGAAATTCGGTTTCTCTAGGTGACACGCCGTCGGGTCGGAGTTGGGGTGACCCAAACCGTCCCAGCAATGGCGTAGACATCCACTCTTGCCTGCGCAATAAATTATTAATTTGGTACCAGAATTAACACAAATATTGCGTTACAATTTGTGCCGGCTTCCTTCGGTTGTTCGGTCTGGCCGGAATCCTTTTCCGGAGTCCGGACAGCGTAGAAGAAAGAGGGAGAAGACAAGCAAACAAAAAAAGCAACACAACCAGGAAGCCGGAAGTCATCGAAACTGTGACGAAATGAAAGGTATCCTTCGTACCAAGGATGCTTCGTGGCGTGGCGATGAACAACGGTGGCGGGTTCTGTCTTCTATTATCCACTTGGTGTTTCGCTCGTTTCGTTTGTGACCGTGTTGAAATTGAGGGGGACGATTGTTTGAAGATGCTAGCCTAGCATGACTACAACATTGCACACAATAAACGGTACACACACGCGCGAGTATGTCTGGTCGTCCCCAACGGTTTTGTCCAAAGGCTGATGGCGTCAGAAGGTCGTCCCCTAGCGTAGTATTTTGTCCCATTTTGGTGGATGATTTCAATAACATGAAATAACGCCCCGTGTTTTGGGGAAGCAGCAGCCTGGAGCCTGGAGATGCCCGGTAACATACCAAGGTAAGATGTAGCAGGATGAGTCAAACAACCAGCATGACACCGTTTGCTCCCCATTCCTCGACAAGTTTTACTCAAATCGTGCCCATCATCACAACCAATCCTCCAAAGATGAAGATTTGCTACTTCTGTAGCCTGGCAAGTACAGGTTGTACGAGTGGGTACTACAGCGCAATCCCTCCCCGTCTAGGCCCAGATAAGACACAAGAAGCACAAGGGCATGCAAATTAAATGAAATGGCCCACCTAGTGCTGGAAGGAATGGCTGGAAGACACCCGCCGAGCTCTGGATCAGTGTATCTTCGGCAAAAAGGGGTGTTTTTGCCTCAAAGAGCCTCAAGAGTACCAGACAGGCAGGAAGGCAGGCAGGCCTGGTGTCTGCTGTTGCTGCGCGGGCAATAAGTTTGAAGCAAACGCTCGCCGAACGTACCAATAACTCAGCAACCCAACTCGCGAATCCCCTACCGGCACGGGATGCACACAAAACTCCCATCTATTGCGCTGCGCATTGGTGTCGGTGTTTGTGTGTGTGTCTCCTGATATCGGGGAACCCGGATGCCCGGAACTCTCGTGCGGGATGCGAAACGTAGAGTTGGAATTATAAATCCTGCCCAACGTTGCCATTACGTTAAATCTGCCACACGGTCTGGCGTCACAGTAGTCGGGTCCAGTACAAAAACCCTCGCGCGCAATCGATCGGTGGAATCGGTGTGGAAGGTGTTTTCCATCCTTGTTTCATCCCCGGGTTTCGACGAGCGCGGCAAATAATGGCCAGTAACGGTGGTGGTGGTGTGTTGCGCACCATAAAGTGTTTCCGTAAAGAAGGGAGAGAGATTACGGACGACGGCTTACTGCAACCCCTACTACTAGGGGATAGGGGGTAAGTTTGCATTCTAGGGGTTCCCTGTCCCGTACCTCGATCGTGTCGGTGTGTGCGTGACGCGAGTCATTTCCATTGGATTTCCCTTTTTTTCGCTGCTGTGTGTGTGTGTGTGTGTTCTTGCGTTAGTACGCGCGCTCATGCTGTTAGGGATTGATTGCAGCTACAAGAGCTCGTCGATGTGCATCGACCGGACGCAGCAACTGCAAAACAACGCTGAATCCTTTTGTAAACGGAACGCACGGCCGTTTGGGTTTGGGATGGGTTCCTGAAGGATATTCCACTGCTCGGAATGGTGTGTCCTGCTGCGCGCGTGTTCAATTCATTCGTGCAGAGTGCACCGACATCACGAACCAGGAAAGACCCCGACCCCTGTATCTGGGTTGAGCGAAGTGCGCCTCTCGGTCTTCTCGGTCCATTCATTGGTATAATAAATATTTTTTTTTCTTCTCCCATTTCGCTTGGTGTTGGCCACTACGGCATGTTGGTTGGTACAATTGTGCCCGCTAATGGTAATGAAGCTATCATTAACTAGAAAATTACAGCAATCAATAAGAAAACAATTTTCCCTACTGGGCCACCCGAGGGGAAGAGTGATTTTTTGTGTTGTGTTGTAGATTCCTCTGCTTGCCAGGCGCCTGAAAGTTAGGCAACTGGACGGGTAATGGATCACCAATTGTGCTGCTGGGATGAGTCGAACAATTTGCGCTCAACTAAAAAAAAAAACGAAAAATTTTGCTCATTTCGCTTACCAAACTTTCCAAGACACCAAAATACACATGGGAATAGTAAAAAGTGGAAGACCGTACCACAAAAATCCCACATCCGGTGTACGTCGGAGTTGGTATCTTCGCACCTTTATGGCGCAAATTAGCTTCCCAAAAGAAAGAATAGAAAAAAAACACAAGACTCTGTCCCTCCATTTCCATTCCCGTTGCCATTGCACCTTTTTACCATGGGGTGGTTGGGTGCGCGGTGAAATTGAATATTTGTGTTCAGTTTTTAAAAGCGCTTTTGGAAGAGATAAACATAATAAAACCAAAAATTCCCTCTCTCGAATGTCAAACTTCACTCCACCGAAACTCTGCCACTAATTCGGGTTGGGAGTGAGGAAAATCAAATCCCGTGTTCTCATCCTTCCCTTGCCACATCACGTGTCCTTGCTTCGTATTTATCCGGGCATAAAGCGCTCTTTCGTAAGGAAGAAAAGTGTGTGTGTGTGTTGGGAATATTTCGCTGCCCGAATTTTCCTTCCGAGCTTCCTATCTGCGGTGGAAGGTTTTGCTGATTCTCACCTGATACGGATAGGCATCCTCCGGATGCCACGGACGGTTGATTGTTATCGCCACCAGAAACCTGTGCCTCTCTCGGGACAGGGGCGAACGGGAGAAAAAAAAATGAAAACAAATCGCATACGGCAGCAACAACAGCAAGCAAGCAAGCAAGTGGGTAATGGGAACGAATGACAGGATCGTATCACTCCGGGAACTGTGGGTCTCGATTTTGTCCCAATTTTGCCCCGTTGCCGTAGCCGAATATCTGCCGGCGATAGACGATCCTGGCAGTGCCCGGAGGGTGAAAGTGAAAATGGGCTCTGGATGAAGATTCGAATTTCCTTATCTTTCTACATCCACGCGACCAATGCCGGATCTTCCCCGGTTGCCTTGCTCTTCTTCCTTCTCCCTCTCCCATGTATGATTTTTAACCAATTCCCTCGCTACCACACCAGAGCCACCGTCAGAAGTCATCGAACTCCTCAGTTCGAGCCCGTCGAATGGTTGTGTTTGCTGGAACGCTGGACTCCCTTCCCTACATGGCAACCCTTAGTTATTGTGTACTTGTTTCAGTATTTTTTTGGCGTATCTTTTTTTTCCTTCACTCCACTGTCGGATGCCGGTGTGCAAGGGGCAACCTTCATCCCCGTTAGTTCCCTACCGTACGGAATAGCGGGTAAGGGTTTCCGTGCCGCTTTTGCGGGCTTCACGGCACTGACACGGGAGTGATATATTTTTAATGGGTAAAACAACACCCGGGAAACGGGAACGGATGACTCATGTGTGGGCACGTGAAGTCGTCGGATCTGTGCTCGATAGACATATATCCCCGCGTCGTCCGCCATGCCCTGTGTGCCCGTAGAACCTAACCGAGAACCGAAGAAGAACTCAATATATATTGAGCCGATACGTAGTTCCGCAAAACACGGATGGATGGGAACGGAGACATTGGCACGGAGGGGAAGGTTTTCGGCAGCGAGGGAGGGGGAGCATTGGGCAGACACATGATGAGGATGAGGTTTTCTATATCGATACATTCGAGAGTAGAAGGGCAGGACAGGACAGCAAGAAAAAGTAGCGGGGTTTTCCCAATTTCCACCCTCAGTCTCAAAAGCGGCAGGGACTTGGGCGTGTAGGCGCCAGCTAGTCAAATATAACTACAACACCCACACGTTCCCTTTGCCGAATGGCGAATTTCGTTTGGAATTGAGATTTTTTTTTTTGGGCAAAACTGCCTTTCATGCCACTCAATCGACCGTACTACCCCGTTTGATTCGTGTGTTTTTACTATTTTTCCAACCACCAACTACCACTTCTGCTCAGACCGACCAACCGACACCGGCTCCCATCTCCTTGAATTGGGGCTCCCTTTTTCTCGGGGTTTTGTTTGCTTGCCCATTGTTGCCAGTTCACCAGGTCCGGCCACAAAATTGAGTCCCTGCTTCTTTTTTGCTGTTGATGTTGTTGTTGCCCATCTTTCATCCGATGGAGTCAAAGACGAAGTTTATATCGATGTGTGTGGGGAGGTAAAGGTGTATTCTGCCTCCTAAAACTACCATTTGGGGAGGAAAGGAAGTTTTTATTCCCCTCTTTTTTTTTGGGGGGGGGCCAACCCTTGAGCCGTGGTTGTTATTTACGTTTCACTTTCCAGAAGGTATCGCATACGGGTGGGAGATTGCAGAAATGGGATCGAAGCAAGGACACGCTGTCCAGGTGTGTGACGTGTGAGGTTACGGGTGTAACGCACCAAAGTCGGTCCTTTTGTTGAGTCGTTCTTCAATTATGTGACCGTAAATGGATAATAAGTGCGGGCTGGTCAGAAATAATTGAAGCGTTCATCAGCACACCTGAACACCTGGAGCACCTGAGGTCGATGTTGGGAAGGGTACCTTCAACTAAATCGATACAAAATGAAAATAAACAAGGCAGAACGAGGTGTTTGGGGTGGATGAAACAACAGATGATATTTATTTTTATGGCTTGATTTAACAGAGATCAACATTAGCACAGTGCCGATGATGTAGCCATTGCCGAAAACGCAATATTTATCTTAGAGGAAGATGTGCGATTGGGCGATGATTCGTGTCTTCATTCGGGCAGTCAAAACATTATTGCTGAGCAAACAATTTTAAACTATTTTATACATACAACCGCTGAGGAACTGCTTCAATATTTGTTTGTATGTGAATGAATACACAAACATATGCCTTCGGCTCATAGTAGATGACGTCTCAATGATCCCACCAAATATACCAGAGTACTTATGGAAACTATTTTAATGGGAGATTTTTGTTCCCAAATTGAGAATAACTAACTGGAAACGCCTTGAAATCTGTACTATTCCTTCAACAGAAAAATCCCAAATCCCAGTGCAAACTTGTATGAAACCTCGATCGAAATCTACGGGATAGTGCTAGACATATTGAGGATATTGGCTACATATTAAAGCGGAAAATCTCTGTAAAATTTGCTATAAAAACCTAGAAACATAAGCTTAATAAATCCCTAAAACTCTTGTACAAATTTTGTTGAAATAAGATAACTTAAGTTAATAACAATAGTTATCCAGAGCGGTCGGAGTAATACTCGGAACTGTCTCGCTGTTTGCAGCAGCTCTGAGGAATTCCGATCATCGGAATCTAGAATCTAAGATTTACGCCAAATACACATCCAGTTTTCCAGTAGCGCTTAAGTCGAAGTACATCCATTACTCCATTGAGGAATTCCCATCATTACTTCATCCAACAAGATGGATAACAATTCTCATCCAGACTGTTTTCCCTGCACGCAGAATTGACTATTCAGCTCTTGATAAATGAGCTCAAGGAAATGGACGATCAATAGCTCCAAAAGTTGGCATGTACAAAGGAAGAAGTAGATTGATAAATATTACTTATTGCCAAACCCGCTGACGTGGGATCGTGTACTGAGTTCTATTTGAACCTTACGCTTCGTAATGCCTTAACTTCCGTTAGAAGAGTAAACATGTCTCCAAAATGCTTAATTATTTATACTACAAACAAAATCAATGACATTAACTATACGCTTTGAGCATGGTACCCACATCCTCAACAAGAGCAACTTGTCATGCACGGGAATAGTATCGGAATCGGAATGCATCTCTAGCTCCAGCATCTATTTGTTGTTCTGTCACTAGCGCAGCAGGGCGTCCAAAACATCCAACAAGAATCACCAAGCGCCCGAGCATTTGGGGGCAAGATTTCAGCTTCTCCTTTTCCAATTTCAGTGATTCACTGCATGTTGTTTGTGCCACCTTTCCTTCACACGCTTCAGGCACTCCTGTGGTGCCTTTAGCTGCTCGATTGCACACAGCTTGTCCTTCTTTGGCAACATTCTTCCTCGGCAAAACCCCACAACCATGGAAAGGATTCCGGTAGTGGCGAAAAATAGATTGGTGAACCATTGGCGGCGTGGCCGGTGTCACCGTGTTTGCTCGTTCTTAGGGTGTCAGGCGGTGACATAAATGCGGAAGGAGTATGAGAAAATGGGAACTCCAAACACACGGAAAGCGTTTGATCATTTGTTACACCAGTCCGGTGCAGAAACAGGAATGTATAAAGGCAGAGAGTAGCACACTGGCACCGATTCTTCCTGGGTGAAAAGCCATTCTACACACCAGCCTTGACTGTCCGTGTGAAGCATTGTGCCAGTGTCCCCACGAAGAAAGAAACATGCTCAAAACCGTACAGGAATGTTGCTCGTCAAACGCAATCGCAAGGATTGGATGAATGCTGCTGCTGCGTCGACGACTTGCGAATGGTGGAAATTATTCTGACCCAAAATCGGTACCCAGGGAGCAACTAATGCTGTCCGCCAACCTCCCTTCCCGGAAACTGCACACCGCACACCGAGAAACCCATCAAACTCGATGGCATTCCTTTCACATTGCTGTGGATTATCGGCAAACCGAATGGTGGCAAGCTAGGGAACTATTTCCCTAGTGCTCGCCCTGTGCGTGCCTGTGGTATGTCCTTTATTCACACACACACACACACACACACACACATACAATAGAGGGCTTTTAGGTACGTCGAGAACATAACAAGCCTGGGCATGGGCCTGCTACACGGAAGTAATTTTGTCCCCCCAGCCTCCCGGTACGGAAACGAGAGGGAATCCACGGAGAAAAGACGATGACGGCCATTTCATTGAGCCCTTCACAATGATGCCCTCCTCAAAAAAAAAAAAAAACGTACGACGACGGCCATCGTCTGTTTCAACAAATTACGATCCAGCCCCAGTTCCAGTCTTCACGCGTGTGTCCGTCCTGTGGGTTCGCTTTTGTTTTTGCAATTTTCCAGCAACAACCGAGACGAGCAGGAGACACGATCTCGGGTGCAATGCGAAAAACGATGGAAAAGAGAGGGTGAAAAGACCCCCATAAAGTTGGAGCCCATTTTATGATCTTCACCCTTGCGCCCAGCCCTGCGCTAGTCTCTTCATTTCACTCTCTTTATGTATTATTTTGCACTACGGCGTAACGAATGGGCTGGCTGTGGGCAGTGGCCCTGCTGCCGTGCTCATTTGCATGCATCGTTTGTTGGCGGCGTTCTCTGTGGGGCTACGCAGCCAACTAAAAAGTGGTGGCTAACAGCACATGTGTCAGGAAATGGCAAAGCAATGATGGCTTATGATAGCAGGGGTGGTAGGTGACACTCTTCTAAAACGGGTGAGATACACTCCCATCTTCACCCGGTTAGCTATCTTCCCACACGACGTCCCCCCAAATGGGTTTGTCGCTGCAAGAACCGTTTAAATATAGGCCGTTTGTTATTCGATCTCGACGCTTTGATGGTTTTGTGCCTTGCGAAAACGTTTCACCCTTCTTCTCTCTTTCTCTCTCTCTCTTTCTCACCCCCAAAAGATCCTCTCCCTAACCTCCCATCGCATGTTCCACCGTGTGACACGCACAAATCCGAACCAACGCACCAATCAATTGACATTCGATATCTGTGTTCGGTGATCTTTTCGGCGTTTCTCGATCAGGTTTCCATTAAACGGTCCCCGAGTCCATGTTGCACTTTTGCCCTTTTACCCTTCCCTTTCCCTCCCCCCCTCTTCCTCCTCCTCCCACCCCATCACTTCACAAACGCATCGATTACATGGGTGGGTGTTAAATTGCTTGTTGTTATTTTTTTGTTTTTGGGGGGCGGTTGGGTGAGAACTTCCGTGAAAATGCTACCCGATCGCACCAGGAAAGGAATGTTAAAGAGTGAGTGCTTCTTTTTTGTCGTGGTTTTTGAGCTTTTCGCTCTGTTCGCTGCGCCAGACGCGAACCGAAACCCAACCGTGTGCCGTATCTATTTCATCGATGATAAAGTGTATCAATTTGTCTGGGTGGAATAAAAATAAATTAAATAAAAAACGAAAAACAAAAACATACATACATAACAACGAGGTGATAAGAGGCGCAGAACTTAACCAGTGGAGCTAAATAACAGTAACCGGTGAAAGGTGAGAATAAAGAAAGGAAACAAAAAATAATCTCACCCATTTTGAGGCACACGTGTAAGCGAACTAGAAAAAAAAACAAAAAACAGGGTGGTGGAGAAAGTTAATCTCACGTTAGTCACGTCCTGGACGAGCTGGGTGGGACAACAACAGACCCGGTGTAATTTCTGTTGTAACGAGGCTTTGCTTCTTTCTTCCCTTTTTTTTTTTTGTTGTGTGTTACCCTTTAATCCACTTCCCAAGATCAAACGAAAGCAAACTGTCCTTTTTGCTGGATTTTCAAACCAATTTAGATGAGAGGGAAGGGGGGGATGAGGTGGAAAAAGGATTGTTCCATCATATAACCCTTCCCCCGGGGGCTGGCTGGTATATCAAGAGTGACCCAACAAAACAAACCCCCTGGGAGAAAAAAAAAGCCCTCCCGAAATGATGGGGATGAGCAAGTTCTCTCCCTTTCCAGTGGAAAGTATACAGTTTAAACCGCAAGAGTAAATGTGATTTTCTCGCTAGCTAGCTGTTTGCAATTTTAATATCAAATCAAGCAAAAAAAAAAAGGGGATAAAATGGTTTAAATAGTTGACGTCCGAGAAGTTTTTGCCCCAGGTTTATTTCTCTCTCTCTCTCTCTCTCTCTTCTTCAACAAAAAGTTCATCATAAAATGCATTTCCAGCCAGGCGGGAGCTTTCACGACCCCCCCAATAAAACGCAGGGTGGAAGAAAAAGTTCTTCGGAACGAGGAGAATAGGGTCTGATATGACTTGCTACAAAAGGTACGAACGCAGGATAAATCTTCATCGGTCCACGCTTTCACAATCAGCGGGGTGTCCACACCATTATCATCCCTTAACCGACCACTTCGCGAGAAATTTCCCACATGCAAGGTAAATTGCATCATTTGATCGCACTGTCAACTGATGATCACTGACGACCAGGCACGCTTGCTCTCGGTGTAATTTTAGCATTTTCCACACCATTAGCTGTAGGAGCTTGGCAACTTTTAAACTTCCATCCAGCTTAAAGCCCATCCAGGGTCCCCCATCCTTTTGTGGGGAGTTCTGTTCGGATAAGAGCTTTTCGGTGGATCATTTGCTGTCATTATATAGGGAAGTGGGGCCACGCTTTTGGTTGGAGTCTTGCCTTTGTCTTGCCCGTTGCTACCATGGATGCGCGTTCAAGTGCCAATTACACGACCGGGTGACACTCAACACGATTGCACTTGAGCACGAGGCTGGTGCGTGTGGCGTGCTGGAATTGATGAAGGATAAATCGTTTTATGACGAAAATGCTACAGATAGAGTTAGAGCTAAACATGAAGCAGATAATGTTAAGAATAATTTGCTATTTTTATACAACACCTTTCTAATACAATTAGGTAGTTGAATTTTTCCCCTTTATATCCAGTACTTATTAATGGACACTACCTATTAAGTGAAAATCCTGTGCCCAACCAAACCGTAATAATTGCCTTTTATTTCATTCTCTGTTCTCGCACCGCTGCCGTAGGCTTGGCACCAGGACTTCGGACCAAAAGGGTCAGTTGGTTCAAACACCTCAAGCACGGCCAAAGCGCGGCCAAATGTTTTGTAAACAAACGGTCCAAAAGGGAGGAAGAAAGAGGAAACAAAAAAAAAAAAGGGACACGAGCTAATTGTGCCACCGTGCGTCCTGTACTGGGGGATCGCTACAACGCTACAAGACCTGCCGCCTGTGCCGTGTTCCGACCTTTTTCGGTTTCCGATGGCCATTAGGTGGAATTAATGGGGAAAACGGATGAAATTCCATGGTGATGATGATGATGGTGCTGGGTTGGTGGACAATGGGGTTCCTCTTTCGCCCGTGCCATTGTTGCTGGGACCTTTTTGGGGAACCGTGGAGGGCGCGCACAGGTTCGCGCTCGGTTATCGGTGACAGTTAGTGAGCTTCTAACAACATAAGCGGCTTTATGGGCTTTACAACAACAACATTCTGGCCGCACGGGAACGTTGATCTTGTGCCACTTTCAGTGGGGGGGGGAGGAGTGGGGAGGGGATGAGAGAAAGGGAGGGAGGGGATAATACAGGGGTGCGGTTCAATAGTTCGTGCGCTTAATTATCGTAACGCACTGCACAACATTGATGGAAGTTGGAAACTGTTCTGCTGGTGTAGTGACGCACACATATAAACAGCTTGGCTAGATGTGCAAGTAGTTGGCCCTTTTCCGGAACAACCCTAACGCTATTTGATGTATGTTCCTTTATGCGATGTTCCTTTATGTTTCGATCAGGGTGTGTGTGCTTGTGTGTCCAGTTTTCTTCCTCAGCGAATGGACATGGACGTTGAATCATTTATTTATGCACAAGCGGAAACGTTTTTATTTTCCAGTCTAATGCGAGTCTTAAGTAATTGGGTGGCATTTTAGGGGTTTCCTCTTTTTGTGGGGTTCGTTTCGGCAATGTAGTGCATTCGTTAGGGATTTATCTTTTGGTAGCAAACGAAGACATGTAGTTGTTCTGTAATGATCCTGAACAACTATGTCTTCACTAGTAGAATAGTAGAAGGGCAATTTTCTTCCACGACAAGAATCGGTTCCAAATCTCATCAAATTTCCCATAATTTCCAGTACTTATTATCCAGTTACTAGTAAATGAAAATTCTAGGAAATAAAGCTGAAGTTTGTAAGTCCCACAAAACCTGCCAAGTTTTAGTGTCACAACTTCAAAAACAAAAACAAACAAATGGCAAAAGGTTCAAAAACAAACCAGTTCTCTCTCTCTCTCTCTGCCATCCGATTTGTAATGCAAGCGGCGCAAGTGTGTTGCAATGAAAATATTTAAATTAAGTTTACAGCATATCACAACATGCCCACGCTCTTAATCACATCATACTGACGACACAGAGAGAGAAAGAGAGAGAGAGAGGGGATGACAGATTAACGAGGGGATTGCTGGTCCCAAAATTACATTTCAGCAAAGTGCTAATTTTAATTTTGCCTCGAGTAATTGAGCTTCCACAACTCTTTCCCACTTGAAACAACAACAACAAACACATATCCCTTTTTAACATGTGTGCGTGCTTCGTGGAAGCTTCTACATAATTGATGATCGTGGTAGGCTTTGCGCCGATTCCCGGTTTTTGCGGAAAAGAAAAAGAGAAACAACACAACATCCACACTCGGTGCTCGATCGAAAACAATCTGGCACGTACTGGTGCCGGCTTGTTCATCGGTTCCATACTTGATGAACCCGCCGGTTTGCACCAAGAATTTTAGTACCACCGAACTCTTCGGAAGTGAGATAAAACCAAACATCTTTCATTTTTCTTCCTTCATTTGTGTGTGCGTGTGCGTGCGTGTGTGTGCGCGCACCTGTCATCGGGTTTGTGCGTTTATGTCAGAATCACGCAAAGTGAAAATAAAATGAAAATGAATCCCGAGGAGGAACAAAAAAAAAAAGACACCAAAAGCTTCGTGCCAAATTGGTACAAAGGAAGGCGGGTCGGTAAACGTAGTTACGTTTTTATGATTTAATCCTTGCGAGGTCCTTCCGTTTTTCGTACGCGTGAAGCATCCACACCGCGCGCGTGCACCGTCGAATAATTCGTACATTTTCACGCATATGTCCCGTCCTTTCCATTCCTTTCCTTCCTCTCCCCCCACCCCGGGGGGAGTTCCTTTCCCCCACCAGGTTGATTTGTTGGACCGCCTACCCGCAACACGGCAACACGATTTCCCGGTAAAATGGCATGACTGTACCCATAGTATGGGCCGGCCGGTTTTTTTTGGTGGAAAATTCAAACAAAGAACCGTAAAAGAACTGATGAAAGCCCGACCCGTGTGTCCCGTGTGTGTGTGTGTGCGATGGCAAAAAAAGGGAAGCACGGTTGGGACGCTTCTGTTTGTTTGCCTGTTGTTTTTTTTTTCGTGGAAAAGTACGTTTATTTACCTTTAACTTCCTTCTACGGTGCGTACGGTGTGCGTCACCAGCTCGTGTTGCAGATTTTCAATTTTTCCACCAAAGCCACCTTTCTTGGTTGGGGTTTACCTTGCTCTTAAGTCGGTGTAGTTTCGGTTGGGCCAAAATTCTGCCCGTCGTTCACACTATCACTTTCAACACTCGCAAACAGCCAGCACAAGAAAAGCACGTCGGCTGGCTAATCCGTTTCCAGCGAACGACGGAGCGAACAGCAGAACGTGAAAAAGCCAGTCGGTTGCTGCCAGTGCACCGGAACACAAATCGGTTGATAATGAGATTTTTGGTGCGCCACTTGTTTTTGCATTCGTTTTTCTGGTTTCTTTTTCTTTCTGAAACGATTGAAACAATCGCACTCACGGCGAGATGGTGCGTATTTTCACTTGCCCACTTGCTTGCTCACTTTCCAAACTCACTGTAATTATATAAACAGAATGCTCACATCACATTTACAACACAACGAAAAAATAAAAAGCTGCACCATTTGCTTACGAAAGCAAAAAAAGCTGCGTGTGACTGTTGCTCTCGCTTTGAAATCGTTCTTTCATCTAAACCACACGGCTTAGCAGGCTAGTGCAGAATAATAATAAAAAAAAAGAAGCACAATGACATCAAAGCAGGCCTGCGACAAGCATGGTGCGCTAACCACATTGTTGTGAGATGAATGTGTGTTTTGAATGTGTTCGCTTGTTGATGGAATGGCATGACATACCATGGCGTTGGAAATAACTACCATCCTTCGTCACACACACTTATATGACACTAACGCACTAACACGCGCGCACAGTCAAGGTAGGGAGGACTTTCGAGTTGATTCGATTGCGTTTGCTGGGATTAAGCGAAACGATCACGCGGTGACGCGACGGTGCGCCGCTTGCTGGCTATATATGCTGCTGTCGCAATGTCGTGCAGTGTCAAATTTCCAATTGTTTAAAACGAAAATCACGTTACGGTGACGTTCCATCGCAACGGCTGCTGCTATATTCACTCTCGATTACTCGGCTCCTCCCGTAGTGTCTGGTATGTATGTATGGTTTTCTTTTTATTCTGTTGCTGTTCCTGGCTTACGGGGCAATCGAATGGTGGGAGTATTTGTTTCCTTTGTCTTTCGTATCGCGGGACGCACACAGACAGCTCGCATGCATACCCTTTACTTTACTTTTAAAGCCTTTTGCCAAATGAAGCTCACACCTACCCCTAGGTAGGTCTCATTTACATCCTCGTTTACTGAAGGCGAAGGAAGGGGGGAAAAGGGAGGGGAAAGGGAGGGGAAAGGGAGGGCGGGAAAAGGAGGAAGAGGTTATTGTTAGTTAAACGGGATAAAAAGCGTATGCAAAAAGCGAATGGTGGTGCTGGGTTTAGAAAAAGCAAACCCAAAATTTACCCAACATAATCAGTGTACTAATACCACCATACTATGTGTAGGTAAAAAATGCTTATTTTAATGCATTATTTCTACTACTTGTTTCTCAAAATGCTTTTTAATTTATGTTTTAAATTATAAACAATGCATTTTCTAAACAAAAGCAAAAATCGTTTAAAATATTTAATTTTTGCATTTCATTACATTTTTGTCGATTCAACCGTCACGCTAGCATTGGAAATTTGGCATTCAATCGCACAAACACTTTTAACTTCACCCACTATGAAATGAAAAACCCACCGAAGCTGTTGTGTGAGCAGCTCTTCATTTAAGCTAATTTTCGGTTTTGCAACAAAAACCGGAAGCAGAACACTGGGCAACCTCAAAACACTGGCCGACCGCCGTAAAATATCTCACTACTACTGCTGCTGCCACACACCGGTTAGCCGGTTTTTCCCAACCTCAACCCTCCTCCTTCTCCCACACCCCCTCATCCACCCGTTATGTGGTTTTTCCGCTTTGTTTCTTCTCCCTTTTTTGTTTTGGTTATTGTTGTTGGTTTGTCTGCCTTTTTTTTTTTGTTTTCTTTGGTTCGTTCATCCATTCATCGCATCTAGTACACTGCGGGTGTGTGAAATGAGACTGGCTGGAATGGTCGCTAGGCAA
This sequence comes from Anopheles rivulorum, assembly GCA_018908115.1. NCBI lineage: Eukaryota > Metazoa > Arthropoda > Insecta > Diptera > Culicidae > Anopheles > Anopheles rivulorum. The sequence continues at coordinate 24,679,901 of STHB01000004.1, forward strand.
CAGTAACACACAAAAAGGCGTTAAATCACGGCACCGTCTAGCACTCACAAACTGCACACACTTGGATGGGGATGTGCATTACGCCCCCCTCCCTAAAAGACAGATGCGAAACTTTCGTACAGTTCTGCCCGGCACCAAAGCACCAAACGGCGGGACACGAGTCCTTGCACGCACGAACGATTCCTACGCACGCCAAGCGTAGACTGGCAGCGTTGTTAGCTGGTTAAGCGTCCTTCCGTGGTGCCGTACGGTACAGCCGGCAAGGATTCGTGCGCCCGAACGCTTCGGACCGGTCGGATGTTTTTATGAATGAGGGGGAAAAATGCACGACCCCGCAACCCACCGCCCGACCGCCCGTCCCCGACCCGAGGGACGCACGCGAACAAATTGTGGGTCGCGTGCGCGTGGGTTCCACGTGCGCATGTGCCCGAAATTAACACCCCTACTATGTGGGTTTTTGGCTGTATTTTTTGTTGTTGTTGCTGTTGTTGTGTTTACTTCGGGACAAATGCATTAGAACGCGGTAGCATCATCAGCATCAAAGTAGCGTATGAGAGTGTGTCAATGTATGGCTGGGTGTGTGCGTGTGCGTTTGAACAGAACTTTTGAACTTGCGGACGGCAAACGGTTCGCCATAGTTGTGAAGCGCGTGGTCAAAGCGCGTTTCGCGCTTCAATGGATTGCATTGAAAACATCACACGAAAGTGTGGAACAAAAGCGCACTGGCAAAATAGCGTGACAAATGGTCTGATGAGGGTTAAGGACGAATGCCGTGGCAAAGCGGGCTCGCACATTCCAATGAAGGTTCCCGGTTTTATTTTATAGTTTCAACAAACGGAACAAAATTAATGTTTTTTTTTTTTCAAGAAGGACCGATACCCGACTGCTTAACGACATTATACGCCTGTGTGTGTGTGTCTGTAAATTGTAACATTAAATAAAAAATGGGGTGTAAAAAGTTGTGTGCAATTCATTTTGATACTCATTTTATGAGCATTCATCTCCTTTAGTGTCTGCTGGTAATGGGTTTCATAAATCTTGTCACGAGAATTTCCGATTTATGGACATCCATCCGCTGCGGCTGATCGCCTTTGCCATACGTATCAATTCCGAGTGGATTGTCCCAATACCACCCCGGGTTTGATCGGTGAGCGGCGGTAACACTTTCCCATCGTTTCTGCTCTACCACAAAGAAAAGGGTTTTCCACCATGGTTCGCTTCCTAGCAACAAGTGTATCGCAACATGACAAAGCACACACATGCACATACACCGCCGGTCCAACACTCAGCGGTGTCTTGGATCGCCACAATCGAGCAGTCGTAAAATCCCGGTGAAGTACATAACCCATCGAGTACATCTTTCTTATCTTCGCGGGTACTTGGACCGTTGTCGCGTTGTCGAGCTGAAGCATCCTTCGCTCGGTCCTTCGCGCTCCGATTGCCCGTTGCTCCACGCGGTGTGCGGGAAGCCGTGGCAATGAATGGTTTAGGTTTTAGGCACCGAGTGCGAAGATCTAACGTCAGGCCAGAAACAATGCGGCCACCAAAGGAGAACATAATGCTTTCGCCGCTGCTGTGCACGGGCTTTCGGGTGGGAATGGCATGGGTGTCGAAAGCCTGAAGTCAAAGTGTCCGTCCCCGTGGCTGTGTCGAGGCGTAAAGGCAGGCAGAGACTATGGTTGAGCTCAAAAACAGGCACACTTCAAACTGTGCGACCAACTGGATAAAATTAATGGAGGCGAGTTTTTTTGTTTTGTTTTGTAGCTTCCCTGTCCCAACCCTGGTCCCAGCCACTCCTTCCTTTCACTTCCCGGCGGTGTGTTACGGATGTTTTGTTATTCTGCTTGAGCGAGCTTTAAACAGTGGTCGGTACGGAAGGCCCAGAGATCCTGGCGGGTAAGATGCAGCTTAAAACTCTGACCGAAATCCTTTTTGTATTTTGTGTTTCTTGTTTTTTTTAGCTTTCCGTTGTTCTTGTTTGCGGCTGTGTTCTACGGGAAGTTCATTGTGCGTTATTAGCAGGGTAGCTAAGCAGCCTTGCGACACTGTTCTGCACATTCTGCTTCATCTACCTCATTGCAGCTTCCGTCAAGGTTAGTGCCATCAGATAGCGCACATCATCCGACGAAGGCACGGCACCGGGATGGACCGAACAGTCGGTCTGTACACGGAGATACCATCATACCGATATGAAACATTGAAAGCATGCAGCTTTTGAAGCTGAAACAGGAAGCGTGGAGCGAAACAATTGGAACTCCTGCTGTTAGCGGAAGTTGTTAGTATGCCGGTTATGGGATGAGTGTAAGCGATGGGAAAGTACTGCATAGATTAGTGAAGTTAAATGTTGTTGATGAAACAAATGTATCGCTAGTAGCATTTTAGTGATAAGTTTCATAACTCGATCTTTTGCTTATGCAACACAAGTTTGGAGTAGTTGATCGGAAACACAGAGAGAATTTATATTTGTTCAATTTACATCATAAATGGAGTTTCAACGGCAACCGGCTGTATAGAACACGTGATCGTTCTATGGGTATGTTTCTTCTTCTTCGTCGAGGTACTGCCACGGTACCACCTAGGAATCCAGCTTCCTGGGCCTTCCCTTGTTACTCCGCGGTTATGGACTAATACCACTACCTCTATTCTTTTTATGGACCGGCTACTAAGGCCATATGTCCTTGTGGGTATGTTTAAATTTGAATTTTAAATGCAAACCGTCATAAAATTGTAATGTTACTAATAAACTCAGAGTCGTTAGCAGTGCATACGAATCTTCCAAAATATAAGCATTCGAACTGTGTGTTATAAACAGATGCACGACGATGTAAACAAAACGCTACTGTCAAACAGCCAGTCGTCGTTTGTTTACCAGCAGAAAAGTGAAAAAAATCCGAACAAACCAAAAACGAAAGCCCTGTCGAAGATGGCAGAATATAATAAAGCTAAAATTAGCAAACTGGTTCTAAAGGGTGAAAGTTCAAAGTGAGTATCATGGTGCTCTAACCAGCAGTCACATGGAACTGTATACGCTGATACTGTGTATAATCGTTTCAGAGGCACGAAGCGAAAACACAAAAAAGACAAGAAGGACAAGGAAGCTAAACGGGCGCTCGTTGTCGACACGGATGCCGTGAAGCATGGTGGCTGGTGGATAGTGAAGAAAACCAGTGACATTACCGGTTCGATTGCACTGCAGTTTGATAAGCAAGCTTACGTGAAGGCGCTGGATAATGGGCTCTTTACACTGGGCGCACCCCACAACGAAGGTGACCCACCGGATCCGGAAGAAATATTTAGTGCCGTGCTGATCAACGAGCAGAAGGTCGCCTTCAAGTCCGGCTACGGCAAGTACCTGAAGGCGGAAAAGGACGGTATGATAACGGGCCGTTCCGATGCCGTATCGGCACTGGAACAGTTCGAGCCAGTGTTTGACCAAGGCAAGATGGCTTTGCTCGCTGCGAACGGATGTTTTGTATCGGTGGACCCCGAGGATGATGCGCTGGTGGCCATCAAGAAAAAGGTCGGCAGCGATGAAGTGTGCATGATTAGAAGCTGCGCCGGAAGGGAAGATATCTCCAACAAGGAACTGCCAGCCGAGGAATCGGGCAATCTTGACCAAGTGGAGTTGAACTATGTGTACGTCATTTGGGTAGCTTAAAAAGAATGTTTTCAGTTACCATTTTTCTTTCATTTTAGGAAAAAGTTTCAAAAGTTCCAAGACAAAAAGATACGCGTCAGCAACGAGGACAAAGTTGCGCTGAAAAAGGCAAAGGACGAAGGAGCACTGCATGAAGCATTGCTGGACCGACGAAGTAAGATGAAGGCGGATCGATACTGCAAATAAAAACTGGGAAATTATCGTCGTGTAACAAAAGTGGTACATGGACGGTGGTTAAGTTAAAGTATGTTTGGACTTTTATTTTATGTTGTATTATTGCCGAGCTTCCCCACCTGGTCTCGGGACGTTCGTTTTTTGCTCTTATTTTGCTCATGCCGTTTTACTGTTTAGTTTGATTTTGGTGAGTATAGTGGTTGCTTTTTGCATAGTGATAATAATGAACTTTTTTTTTCTCCCCATGAATGTCCGTAGTTATGTAGCCAAAAAATCGTGTTACGAATATGCTAAACCTGAATTTCGATAACGAACTATGTTACGTTTATGTGAGTTGTTTTGCTCTCGGATAAATTTTTGCCTTCTATTGTTTGATTACCGTTTTAACCTACGGGAAGAAAGGTTTACTTTTGTCTGTCTTAATCCTGTTCATTCGCTACCAGGCGTCATCATCACCGCGTTGACTCTTTTTTAGTGTTATTGGAATATCAGTTCGTTAGAGCCAGATTTTGTACCTCGTACCTCGTCGCACGCAAATCCCGTGCAGTCACGTGAAGCTAATCGTTATCAACCTGCACGAATGGAGCTTCGTTCGTTCGTCTTATGGTTTGTGTTCACACCCGCACCCGTAGCAATCGTTTGCATGCATTTTGGACGTATCGGGAGCGTATGTGTTGTGGATTATCCTTTTGCTTTAGGCTGGAACCTCGGCATGCATGCTCGGGATGCGCTTTATCTATCATCAACAATTTTGTTTATTGTTCTTTTCCTTACATTCACTCACTCACACAGTTCACTTCAGTTCAGCGTTTTGTATCCTTCCGTACCCATTCCGTTAGCGTTCCGTTTGTAATATCTTGCCTTTAAACCCCTATCTCATCGTATTGCATCGTAAAAAAAAGAAAGAAAATTGGATTGTGCTGTTGTGGCAGGGGAGGGGGGGTTTGGAAACAAACAAACAAACAAATGATACAAAAAGTTATCATATCGTTTCACTATTTTTGGTTTCGTTTTGAGGCTATTTTGCGCTAGGAGCGCGCATTATACAGAGGAGAAAACGATCTTGCACTGCAATGTGTCTGTCATGAAGCTACACGCATTTGCTAAAATAAAAAAAAAGCGTATATAAACATAGGTAAAACATTAAGTGCTATGGAACGTGCGTCCCCATCAATGTACAGCAAAACGTAAACGTAAACGTGTTAGCACTTGTTTCATACCACACGAACACACAATCCGTTTCAATATCTACAGTAGAAAAGAGCAATCCAAACCAGAAAATGATCCTATCAAAAATGTATCACTTTTTGCCCAACACAGCTCTCATCAATGCGGGAAGAATTTACTTTAGGATTGACATCATTTACGTACATACGTGTGTGTGTGTGTGTGTGTGTGTGTGTGTGTGTGTGTGTGTGTGTGTGTGTGTGTGTATTGTGTACCATGGCATCTCTTAACCTCTTGGTGGAGATTCTACGAGCGTTGTTTTTGAATTTGAAACAGAGAGGCATTACGAATTACGGAGAGAATAGATGTCTGGTTGCTGGATGTAGGTGTAGGTTTTTTTGTTTTACTGTTGCTGTGTCTGCTACTGGTTATCTGCAGTCGTGCAAACAGACCCCGTATCCCGGCTTCTAACGCACCAAACCTCAGCTAATCGTGGCCTGGGCTCTTAATTGTCTTAACCATTCTACAAACTCATCCAGCATTACGGGCCCTAAAATAAAGTAATCAAACACACAGGTTAAGGATAACGTTCGCATCAAGCAAACTACACGCGTACTTACAAGCTCCATCGACGTCGTAATTTGTTAGATCGTTGGAGATGGTGCGGGAAAACTCTAGAATATTACACCACTGATCCTTGTTGATCACTTTGTACTTGGACTGCTCTAAGAATTGGGCAAATTGTGCATATAGTGGCCAATGTTTGCCGAGTAGTAGCTGTAGCATTGCTTTCGCCGTGTCAATATCCATACTACGCTGGTCTTTATCCTAAAGAGCGACAACGAACGTGGGGGGACATTAACTGAACTGCTGTTGCTTGTTGTGCCGTAGCGTAATATCTTACCCTTGCAAAATCGTACGCATATCTGTAGATAATTTTGAACGAGTTCGGGTCGTTGAGCATGCTTCGTAGATACTCCAACTTGCACTGCACCTTGGAGGCTGTGTCGCACTGCAGATCCGTAAGACCCTTCAGCCATTCGCTCTGCGTAAAGAAGCCCATCTGTTTGGCGCCCATCTTGTACGCCAGCACAAGCATTGCCACATTCTCCGGTTCCACGCCAATGTCTTCGCAGAACTTTTCCATACCTTCCGGCCCTGAAAAGGATAATGAAACGGAGAGGGTTTTTTTAAACACCTTTCGCACCACCGAAGGTTGCCGCCTTCGCACCGAAAGTCAGCGGAAGCGAAGCTAAATGCTACTTCCGATACGGTTCTATAATTAGATCGATTGTTTACGAACGCAAAACCGGAGGGAAGACACAAAGAGAATACAGCCGATTGTTCCGATTACTTAATACATATTTGCACCACTCAATTTGCAAAGGGACGGGAACAAGAGGATCAGTTTCAAATGCTTTTTTTTAAAAAAAAGGAACCCATCAAACTTACCTAAAGTGTCCGTATCATCCGGTGTGGTGTACTCCCGGAACCAGGCAAGGCATCGCTTCTGACTGAAGGCGTCTTCCGATTTACTGTAACGCCTAGAGCTGCGGAATGGAATGGAAAAGTAACACCAAAACAAACCATGTCAGTGCTTATTGTGGCAAAAATTGGTATCGCCAACCAGCTGTACATTCCGTCACCCATCGTTAATATCTCGCTCCGTTGACAGATCGCAATCGAGAAACGCACTAAACACTTCACCCTTCTGTGAACGTGAAACACATCGGACAAAATGCGAACTGTTCCGAGAAAACACACGTATAGAGGTACACACTTATTATCACTGTTATCGTTAACCGGGTAGGGCCGGGTACGATACACCTCACTAGATTTGCTTGTTTCGTGGACGGCGTTTCGCTGACAAATGGAAAGTGAAAATTAGGAAGGAAAAGCTATTCGTTCGCTGCGGCCCCGCGTGTGTGCCTGTGTGCTAAAAATATCATGTTGATCTTTTTTTAAAAAAGCGACGCGCCATGCAGCACAAACTGTGATGATCCTACGTAGCGCAGCGTTATACGTTGATCTTGACGGACGGACTGTCCCTAGCATAGGCACTTGGGAATCGATGGGAAACAGCAAAGGGAAGCCAAATGGGGGAAAAAATGGAAATTGGGGATGCAACCGATACGATATGGGAGACGTTGGGCAATCCGCTTTCAAATACGTTATTTCCTGGACGGGATTTACACTTTCGAACGAAAGAGCTTTCGCTTCCACTCCCTTTAATATGAGAAACATACCTTTGATAACTATTTCGTTGCCTTTTGGTCGACTGTTGGTCCTCTTCACTGGGCCTCATGTCTATGGCGTGACGACGTTTACCTCTGGGCATTTGTAATTTGTCAATTGTGAAGCCTGCCTGCACTGCTTGCGCTGTAAGCGGATGGCTGATGGATGGATGGTTCGATTCTTTCCTCCCCCGGGGATATCCTTTTGAACAATCTTTCTCTCGTACTGTGCTGTGCGGATGTGTTGCCACTATTTCCACATCAGGTTTCACCGTTTCCTTGGATGCAGGAAACTTCTCAATCGGTGGGTGCTAAATTGCAAATCACCTTAACCTCCAAACAACAATAACGAGCAAACCGTATTGCAATCAGTCTTGGAAGGCAGAGATCGGTTTTGTGGCGTCTTGAGGCGTAGCTTCCGGAAAAGTGGGAGGAAAGGTTTTTTTAAGGCAGATGGATGCAGCGAACCAGCTGACCGGCACGGCACACAGCGACACGGGGAAGAAAGTAGCGAAAGAAAAAGAAACAAAAAAAAAACAAATGAAACATTATCAGTGTGTAAACTTTGCAAAATCAATACTGGCACGAAAATCAATATTGAGTGTAATCTGGTACCGCCGATGTTGATCGTCGGAAGTTTCTGGCTTTTGACGCGGGTATGACGGTATCGGGAAGTTGGGATCCATCCTTACGATGCGTTCCACTTCCCGTTCACAGCTGCCGTCGTTTTCACCCGGATAAATAGCCCCAGCTATCTATCTGTCTGTCTGTCTGCCTATCGAGTTCGCTGGTGTGAGCTTCGTTGCTGGATACACTAGCGGATATCAGCAGCTGTGCGCCAGTAAATCCGGAATCGGTGGATAAAAGCTGACCAATGGATACTTACCGTCTTGAGAGCAGTAGGCTGCTGCAGGCTATCGCACAATCCACGATTGGAAAACGTAGTCAGCAGGTACGGTAAAAGAGTACACTTGTCGCTATCGTGTGCTGATGCTGCTACTGCTGCTGCTGCTGCTGCTGGTGGTGCTGATGCTGATGCTGATGATGATGATGATGATGGTTATGCTTTCATGTTTTCAACAACGCAATGGGAAGGGAAACGACGAAGCTTGACAAACGACGGTAATCACATAGTCGAACCCAGCTCTAGCGTGCGTTGTTCGCTGCAAGCGATCACGACCATGGGGTTTGACTATGCAACGAACTGTCAAATCGCATTGAACCCGATAGTGTGAGCGAGAACAGCATCGAACTGGAAGAGTGAGATGAAACACAAATGTGACAAACGTCAAACAAATTCAAAGTGTTGCCAAAAAACAAACTGCTTTCGCGTCCTCGCTCGTTTACCTGCTAAATTTTGTACCTGTGCTGTGCGTAGCATCGAATTGGTGTTTGTTTTATAGAAGTCTACCCGTTTCGATTACGTGCGCGATAGTTTCTAACAAGCGTTTGTACCCACGTGTCGCTCGTACTACCCCAAATCGCTATGAACAAAGTTACAACACCGCCGAGGACAGTATTTAAAAAGGAACCACCCGTGCCGAGGGAGTACGAAAGTACGTCGTCCGATGAGGATGGGTACCTGTCGCCATTCAATGGATCGGATGATGGAAGTGAAGCGGTGGAAGGAAGTTTACTGGACGAAATGCCTCCGTTCTCTGCCTGCTCGATGTCACCGTCGGCGCGATCACTGTCACCGATCGAGCAGGAACAGTTCGATTCCCCCATCTCGACACCGAAATCCGGCAGAAGCTATTCGGGCTGCAGCACACCGATGTTCGCGACGCCACCGTCAACGAACCAACAGCACCAAACGGGAGCACAACCGGCAGAAGGGTATGTTACGCTGGACGAAATACATGCCCGTATTGGACTGACCCCACCGGATGGGAACGTTAGCCGGAGCCGGCTGAACTTGGAAACCATCTTCGAGGGTGTGTTCCTAGAAACACCACCAAAGAAAGAGTTCCAATCGAAGGGAAATCTGTTCCGCCGATCTATACGGAATCGAGCGCTGTTGTGTGAGAAAGCGGATCAGAAGGAGAACATGCCCTGACGAACCTGGCCGTACGATTGTTTGTAACATGTTAAGCGTTTTAGGTAGTGGAAGGTTTTATAGATTTGATTTCCTATTGATAAACATTGCAATATGATAATTGCACAGCGAGGATTGAAATTTTTAAACTAAGCTGTAGTTAGAAGTTGAACACAAAAAGATACCACCATGTGGTTCATATTCATTCCATTGGGTCTACCCCGGGGGAAAATACTTACATTTTAAGCAGAGGAACGTCGTGCCTTTTTCGAGATTTGTGCGTTAGTGAAACGACGAAAGAATATCGCGTCGCCATATCGCTTCTTTGCTCAGGAGCTTGGTTAAGCGTAGGTGCTGCCAACGAGCTAGATACGAATAAATACACAATCCAAGTACGCATCGATCGATGTGTAGCAATACAATCTCAGTCATTTTTTTTGTGTATCGCCCACATTTCCCGACGGGTTAGTTAGTTTGAAAATATAAGAAAAAGGTTTGCGCCGAGCCGTCCTGTCCTCCGGATCGATTGGAAGATGAGTGTTATCAACATTACAGGTAGGGTTTTTATTTTCAGTAGTATGATGAGTGAGCATAAATTACTATGAGGTTCTGTGTCTGCAGGATACGATATCATCGAACAGATCGGCAGCGGAGCCTATTCGGAAGTGTTTCACGTGCGTTGTCGACGATCGGGGAAATCTTACGCTGCCAAACATCTGATCGATGCGTGTTCCGATTTGAATTGCGATGTGGCCTTTCCAGAAATACAGCTCATGCGATCCGTGCCCAGCCATCCGAACATCATGCACATTTTTGATCATGTATTGTAAGTGTGGAACCGTAGGATAACCGAGAGAGGACGTTATTATATTGATTGTTACCCTTTTAACTGCTAGCGAGAAGAATAGCCTAACATTGATCATGGACTTGATGGACATGAGTTTGTACAATTACATGCAGACCCGAGCACGCCCGTTTTCGGAAAACCGAGTTCGCAAAATGCTGTACCAAATCGTCCTTGGGCTGGAACATCTTCATCAAAACGGCGTATTTCATCGCGACGTAAAGCCGGAAAATATTTTGGTAAAATTTTCCGGCGGTATCGTTGGCAGAGTAAGCGAACGCACTAACTGACGGTCATCTGGTGTGGACAATTGACTTGGCTTCTTTACTTTGATACTGTTTTCTTCTGTAGAAAGAAATGCTTCAACTGGCTGACTTTGGAAGTGCGGCACGTATTACGAATCGTCCACCTTTCGCCATCTACATTGCTACCCGTTGGTATCGGGCACCGGAGTGTATGCTTTCGTTGGGTCACTACGGGCCCAAGATGGATGTTTGGGCAGTGGGTTGCTGCTTTTATGAAATGCTCACCCTGAAGCCACTTTTTCAGGGTGAAAATGAGCTGGAAATGTTGGACGCAATACACACGCTGCTAGGATCCCCGTCGAGCGTCATGCTGGAGCAATTCAGACCGTTGAATCTGGCTAATTTAAAGTTCCCGAATCGCAAAGGAATGGAGCTCCGACTTCATCTGCCGTTAATGAATCCGATCGGGATAGATTTGTTGAAGAAAATGTTGGTCTACTATCCGGATCGGCGCATCAGCGCAAAAAACCTGGTTAAGCACGTCTACTTCGAGGAACTAATGTACGGGGGCAAGGGTTCCCTTGCGTGCTACTATTTTCGGTACCTATTTGACTGAAGGGCTTTTCTCTTTTACATTTCTAGAAAACGCAAAAAGTTATCCAAATTTTCATTGAGCCATCAGAGCATTCAGTATATTGTGGACGAAACGAGTTCCGCCACTAAGCCATCCTCCATTATAAACAAAAAGACAAAGGTAGATCTTCGGCTCACGAAGGTTCGGCACTCTCAAAGGACAATTTCAACACCCTTTTTTTCTCTGTGCTTCCTTTGCAGTATCACAACATTGCTGGCTCATCGATATCAAGTGTGGCCAGCTTCCACACCAACAACACGTTTCACATCCTTTCGGTGGATGAGCAAAAGAGGATAAACAAAAAGAAGGAACGTATGTGGAACATGAACCCGGCTTGCATGGAGAAGCAAAAGCACACAATTAGATCGTCACGGAAATGTGTGAAAATGGCCGATGGAAAGGAACTGTGTATTTGGTAATAAACTTTTATTTTTACACATTTTCCCTTACATGTTTCCCCTAGTTGTGTTCGTGATTTCGTAACACGCGTCCCATCATAATCGTTTCTGCTATGGCTAGTCAAATCTACAACGATTTATATGCTGCTCTTTGTGCAAGCACGTTGAATGCTTTCGTTATTCACTAAATGACTCGCGGATGACTCATGACTTCGGCATCAGGTACATTCGGGTGCGTCGTGTTTCTCCCTCCTCCGTACTACACATTTGCGTTGCGTGTAGTAGTGTTTTGTGTGCGTTTGGAATCGGCTTGTTTCGAGTTCTGCTTCCGGTTCTGGGTTGAGGCATGGTTTTAAGTACACTTTCGGTTCACCTCTCTCAACCGCGGCGTTAGTCCGTTACCATAAGCTGTTCCAGATCATCCCGATTGTGAAGCTTGATCTTGAGGAAGCCTGGATTGAGCTCGGTGTATCTGTAGTAAAGCAAAAAAGAAAAACCCGGCGATTAACGGGAATGGCCCATTGGGGCAGGAGGATTCTACCTCGTCACTCACCTTATATTCTTTGCTCTAAGCATTGCTTTCACGCGCTGTTTGATGATCGGTTTACCATCGGCAGAATGTAGTCCTCGGCCCGTTATGATGTACAGCGTTTTGAAGCGCTGCTGGGAGTTGAGTAGATTCGAGGCACGTTCGGCAAGGAACAGTTCCAAGCAGCGTAACGCTTCCTGCGAGTGCAGATAGTGCAGATCAAGCACTGCGTCATTGTTCAGTTTCAGCTTGTGCACCTCCATGATGCAGTTCGAGGCTCTACTGTTGTACATGTCGATCTTGGTCCGGTGCAGACGGGCAATCTGGGAGTAGTAATCGGCCAGCCCGGGCACATTGCGCTGTATCGCTTGCCGTGCCTTTTCGTGACATTCGTTCTTAAGATCGAGATGATGCTGGGCCAAATTCCGACATTCTTCCGCCTTGATCAGATGGAAGTTGATCGCTTCCTCGCCGGACAGGCTGGACGATCCGGTCGGGGACGGTGTCGTCGCAAAGGTGGGCGAGCTGAACAGATCGAGCAGCTTTTGCTTTTCGTTCTCTGCCCCCTGCTTCAGCAGCACTTCCTTTTCGAGCATCTGCTGCCGAACGGTGTCGGGTATGGAGGCGTTGAGCACCTGCACCGTTTCATCGAAGCGATTATGGTGCGCGGCCAGTATCTGCACCAGATCTTCGCCGTTTACGTGTGGGAACATTTCTTTCAGCTTCTGCTGCGACATCTGCTGGGCAAGATCGGGCGGTCCCGCCTTCTGCCAGGTGGCGTTCGTTTCCTTCTGGTAAGCCGCCAGCGCTTGCTCCATCTCGATAATGTCCTTCAAGTTAGGGATGCCCGTTGCATTGGGTGGTTTGAACAGCGCGGGATACTTTTCCTCCGTTTGCATCAGCTGTGCCATACGGGCGTCTTCCCGTAAGCTGTGCAGTTTCTCTTCCTCGGTGTAGCTGTAGAGTGAATCGAGGAACAACANATCTGCTGGGCAAGATCGGGCGGTCCCGCCTTCTGCCAGGTGGCGTTCGTTTCCTTCTGGTAAGCCGCCAGCGCTTGCTCCATCTCGATAATGTCCTTCAAGTTAGGGATGCCCGTTGCATTGGGTGGTTTGAACAGCGCGGGATACTTTTCCTCCGTTTGCATCAGCTGTGCCATACGGGCGTCTTCCCGTAAGCTGTGCAGTTTCTCTTCCTCGGTGTAGCTGTAGAGTGAATCGAGGAACAACAGATACAACTGTTCCGCCGTTTCCGTCGCCATGAATACGCGCGTCCGGCCGGACTGCAAATCGTCTAGCTCGAGCGATTTGGGACAATGCTTGTCCTTGAAGATGGTGTGCAGTTGTCGCACCAATTCCACGCCGAGCTGCAGTTCAACAACCTCGCTGTCGGTGGCCTTATCAGGGGCTTCCAAATCTAGCATCTCGCCGGGAGGAGAATCGTCGGACGCCGTTACGATGCGTCTAGCGAGGCGCAACTTTTGAATCGGTTCCGAAAAGTGTTCATTTCCGAGTACGAAACGAGCTTCGATTTCTTTCTTGATTGCTTGCGTAGTTTCCCGCTGTGCCTGGCCACGGCGCATTGTCTCGCGCGGGGATTGATATCCCGATGATACGGTTGTCATGTAATTGGCAGCACCACCCTGGTCAGCGTCGTTTTCTACTTTCAGCAAGGATGATGGTACCGTTTGCGATATGCCCTTTACAATCTGCTCGTTGCAGTTACAATCAAGCAAGTTCCACTTGAATGTCGTGTCCGTTAGTGTGTCAATCGGTTCGCCTTGATTGGCTTTCGAGTTCTGCTGCTGCTGTTGCTGCTGCTGGGATGCTTCCAGTGTGCTTTCAAAGTTTTCTGACTTTTGCTCTTCGAGCAGTATGTTGGCGACCCAATCCCCATCGCCACTACATTTCTCGAACAGATCCCACAGGTACGATTCCGGAATCTTTGGATAGAGATTACAAATTTCCGTAAAACTAGTATTCTCGTTCGGACAGCCGCGCTTATGCTTTGTCAACGCGATTCGCTTCATATCTGTCTTTTTCGATGGCTTTTCTCTTGCTGGCAGTGAAGTCGACAGGGACGGAGGAGACTTATGAGCTGATTGATCGGCAAATTTCATCGGCAGCTTGGTCGGTTCCTTTACGCTAGAGAGGAGGAAATTCGTGATCGGTTCGTGGTGCGGGTTTGTTGCCCGTTGTGGTTGCGCTTCTAGTGCCAGAGCATCCATAGTTTGTGCCTGTTTTTGTTTCTCATCAATCGCTGACGCTGCCTGGCCCCAGAACTGATTGCTTTCCGTATCGTAGGGTTTCCAGTTGGTATCCGTTTTGCGCCAATCGTCCGTAAAGTCCCAGGAAATATCATCCTCTAAATCTAGCCTATTGTCGCATCCGCCCGCTGCTGCACCGAGATCGGTCTCTTCTTCGATCGTGCTGTGGTGACGTGGTGGGCACACCTTTACCGGTGTGCCTATTTTCTGCAGATCGCGAGGTGGTTTGGGCGGTGGTATAGGGGACAGATCGGTTAATCGATCGTTTGGCTTTTGTTTTGAATTGTCTTTTGCAGCTTTTATCATGTCACCCCAGGGTTCGCACCACTTCGTAGCCTGTGGTAACAGGGTCGTCGATTCTTCCGCTGCCACAGGCATGTCGCTCGGTAGGATGGGATAGTGGCGCATCTTAACANTCGGTCTCTTCTTCGATCGTGCTGTGGTGACGTGGTGTCACCTTTACCGGTGTGCCTATTTTCTGCAGATCGCGAGGTGGTTTGGGCGGTGGTATAGGGGACAGATCGGTTAATCGATCGTTTGGCTTTTGTTTTGAATTGTCTTTTGCAGCTTTTATCATGTCACCCCAGGGTTCGCACCACTTCGTAGCCTGTGGTAACAGGGTCGTCGATTCTTCCGCTGCCACAGGCATGTCGCTCGGTAGGATGGGATAGTGGCGCATCTTAACAGGAATGTAGAGTGCGTGCTCGAGCTTAAACAAGCCATAAAGCTCCTGCACGTTCGTGAGCTTCTCAAACTTTTGCAGCATGTTCTTGATTTTCGGCTCCGGAACGCCATGAGTGTTCCGTATCGCCAGACTGCGGCTGTTATTTCGCCAGTGCGTCGTCGGTTCGAGCACCTCGAGAAAGTACCCGTGTGCGACAGCGATCTTCACATACTCGCGCATCTCCCACAGCTGAATGTTCGTATTGTCCACCACGATCGGGCTCCATCCATCACGTGCCTTCGTTAGCACGTTTTGCTGATTAAAACGATGCGCAGAATCGAGCGCATCGGGCTGGAATTTGTACACTCCGTTCACCATGAAGTAGTCGTCGGCGCTAAAAATGTGATTACGATAATCACCCCCAGAAGTGCGGTCGATAAGCATTCGCGATAGGTAAGATTTGCCGCTGCCCGGTGCTCCGCGCATAAGTACCATGACGCGATAACCTTGAGACACCATGTCGAGGATGTTTTGAAAGTTTGCCGGCTGCTCAGCGGGCTTATGTTTCCCGGCGATCCGAGCCTGCTGGCTGTTGCTGGGGACGGCTGGCTGTTGAAATTGAACAGGCAAGCTTCCCTTCTGCAGCAGGGATGCGAAGCTTGTTGTCATTTCCGTTGCATCGTGCTTGCCAATGTTCACCAGCTTGCGAGTGGCCCCTGTCGAGCGATCCGGCCCATTGACGGCATCATCATTATCATTGGCAGGTAAGGCCGTTGGCAGTTTATCGGCAGTGCATTTCGGCGGTTCCGGGAAGGAAACAATTTGTTCCTCATCCTTTAACAATGCTTCGACACATGCATTCACTAGGAAGCGTGTAAAAAGAGAAAGGATGTGTTACCTCACGAAAGGTTGCAACCTTGTGGTTGTGATCGTATACTTACAATCGTCGTATCTCTCGATCGTAGCAATAATACGATGCTGGTCGATATGATCGCCAAACATTTCGGTAAGGTGTGCTAAAATTTCGTCCCTATACATTCTACACTTTGTGTTGGGGTTTGTTCTTTCTAGAAAACCAATGGGCGCTGTGGGTATCCAGTATTGCAGGAGCTGGTTGTTTATCAGCTTGTTTGCTCCGTTAATTTGCTAGGCTGGTATCTGGTCAACCGAATGCTCTTCATACTATTATAGTGTGCACTGGTACACGAACGGGCACTATCAAACATTCACTAAATACAATAACCAAATAGAATGCGCGGTTGTTTTTTCTTCTCTCTCGGGAGTACAATAGTAAAAACGTCGTAAAAACAAACACGTAAATAGAACAATGTGGCGAAATAAAAGTGACAGCTGGTTCGCGAGTTGGTCAACGAATCGACGCGTTTGGCAACACTGTCACGCAGGCGAATCAGCTGTTTCGTACGTCCCAAAACAAAGCAGCTGCTTGTGAAAGTTTTTGTTGTTTACGTTGTGGTTGTGCTGTGATGCGATGGAAAATTCACACCTAAATAGGGTAATGTTGAACCGGATTCACAATCCGCTAAGACGAAACAGCAGCTAAACGAGCGTTCCACCCATTTTGCAGGCTCACATGTACGGCAGGAGGGCGGAAAATTGTGCAAAAAATCGACGATTCGACGAAGCGATCGAATGCCATCGGAAGGCCGTATTTCACTTCAACGAAACGCTGAAGCTGCAGACGAATGCGGTCGTGCAGGACTCACTGCAACTGCAGCGAAAGTACCACCTAAAGCAGGTTGACTGGTTGCTGGTGAAGAAGCAGCAGTACGATCGTTACCTACGAGCGCTCGATTATCAGCGGCGCAAAAATCCCGAATTTTTGGCGCAACAGATCGAAAAAATGGACAAATACAACGAACTGCAAGTAGCGATTTATCATAATCTCGACGATACGGACGGTTTGCTGGAATCATTAGGCAGAAACATTGCATCCAACAACCCATCGACGGTCGGGGCACCGAGTAGCGGTGGCACAAAAACGGTCAACGATCTGATAGCGCTTAATCACTCGCTGCACATTCTGATCCAGCGGATGTCACAGAATGTTGATGAATACGCCACCGAGAACGAGGAGCTGCGGGAGAAATTACGCTACTACGAGAAGGAAAAGGACACGGGCAGCTCCGACGGGGGAAAGGGTGTTGGTGATGTCGAATCGGCCGCCAACGCAAACAAGGGTGGGCTCGGCGCACAGAAGCATACGCTAGAACTAATGCACGACAATCTGTCCACGCTGGCACCGCTCGAAATGCCCGTGTTTGATTTGTCCGACTTTGACAATCATTAAGCGGGACCGTGGATGACACGAGGCGAAGGTAAACCTTTGTACCGTGTTTCCCTGGATTCGGTTGCAATACAGTGTGGTGGCAATACAGTGTTGCAGGATGTGATAACACTACTTATATATTTACTTTAAATTACAAACACACCGCCGTGGGAATGTGTGCGGTGGTACGCGGCAAGCGGCAAAGGGTTAGTGGAGTTGTAAATATTTTGTACAAAAGTGGACCGAAAGCCTTCCCCCCCCCCCATGACTGTGCTTGCGTTGTTATTGGTTAGGTCGATGTGTAACTATCGCTAATAAAGATTAATTACAGACGGATAGATTGTGATATGGATTCGAATTTAGTGTGCATGAGGTTAGTTCAGCAAAATGTGATGTGATGACGCTTAATGTTTACCGTATTAACCGTGCCCCATAATCATGAACCGTCCTTCGCAAGATCGCATGCCCGAAAACATGACAACACACACACACGGTGGGCAATGGAATGGACCGTAATTTGTAACATTAACCACTGATCATTCCGGCCAAATTTCGGGACCCCTTAATTCGGGCCCGAGTGGTACATAATTTATTGCACGCTCATTAGGCACGAATGAAATTAATTTAATTTTTATAAGCACACAGCAAACGGGTACTGAAGGCCTTCCACACACTCGCAATAACATGAAAACGCATAGGTCGAAAGAATTAAACTATCGTTATTTACAGGCGGTTTTTATTTCATTTTCAACCCAAACACTGCCCACAGCCCACTTGCGATGATCCCGACGCGGAACGGAACGATAATGTTCCATTGGGCGCGCTAATATGATACGGTAAGGATAATTAATTGAGTTTATTCGATTGTGTTACGCATTTCTCACAGTCATTACCGTTTGTGGGTGCATGGAAGGCACTCAACAAAACAACAAAAAGAATGGGCATTAAAAAATGCCAATTTTAAATGGCCAATAAAATTCGCCGTGTGAAGAAAACCTTGTAAACGGTAGCACGTTTGCCAGGGATTGGAGCAAATGAAAGTTGTAGCTAGTGCGACCGATTATTCGGTCGGTAGCGATTGATGTAGCCAGGCACGTGAACCGTCGGTAAATTCCGCCGCCGTATGGTCAACACCGCTAAGGATCCATTTCGTCGTGAGCAGCCCTTCGACACCGACCGGTCCGCGGGCATGTATCCTGGCGGTGGATATGCCAACCTCCGCACCGAGACCGAAGCGGAATCCGTCCGCGAACCGGCTGCTAGCATTGTGGAATACGCAAGCACTGTCCACGTTGCTTTGGAAGTAGTTGGCCGATGAGGCTACAATGAAAGAGGATGGGAAAATGGATGAACATTTGAACTGCTGTAAGCCATTTAATGCTTNCTAAGGATCCATTTCGTCGTGAGCAGCCCTTCGACACCGACCGGTCCGCGGGCATGTATCCTGGCGGTGGATATGCCAACCTCCGCACCGAGACCGAAGCGGAATCCGTCCGCGAACCGGCTGCTAGCATTGTGGAATACGCAAGCACTGTCCACGTTGCTTTGGAAGTAGTTGGCCGATGAGGCTACAATGAAAGAGGATGGGAAAATGGATGAACATTTGAACTGCTGTAAGCCATTTAATGCTTATTACGTACGATTTTCCGTGACGATAACATCCGTGTGACCACTGCCGTACGTGTGGACGTGATCGATTGCTTCTTCCAAATTTTTCACCACTTCAATGCTGCACTCTAGCGCACCGTACTCAAACTTGAGCGATTTTGCCTGTGGCGGACCGAAGGTCAGTATTTGGTTGAGCTTGGGGCCAGAATTAATCTTCACACCTTCGCGCTTGAGCATATTGCACACGTCGGTAAAGAAGGAACTGTTTTGCAGCAGATCTTCGTGGATGAGAAGCGTCTCCATTGCGTTACAGGCTGCAAAGAAGCACACGGGAAGGAATTAACGTAATGTATGTGAACCTTACATTGCACTAGAGCACTCGCTCACTTACCGGCCGGATAGTCACACTTGGAGTCGCGAATGATCTTGAGAGCCTTGTCCAGATCCGCTTCCCGATCGACGTACACATGGCAAATGCCTTCGGCATGTCCCATCACCGGAATGTGTTGAGCCTTTTCCTGTATGCTGCGCACCAGCTCACTCGATCCGCGCGGAATGATCAGATCAATGTGTTCGTCCATCGAGAGAAGATCGCTAATCTCCTCGCGAGTCGATACCAAGGAGATCGCGTTTGAGGCTCCCGTAGGTGCGAGCGATTCTTTGACCAGCTCCATCAGGGCCCGATTGCTGTGTGCTGCTTCCTTGCCACCTTTCAGCAGCAATCCATTGCCGGAAGCCATTGCAAGGGCGGCCACCTGTGGCAGGGAATCGGGGCGGGATTCGAATATGACCAACAGCACACCGATCGGGACAGTGACTTGCTTCAGCTCGAGTCCATCAGCTAGCTTGGTACGTTTGACCACACGACCCACATTCTGCGTTTGGGAAAAGAGTCAAAAGAGTGTATAAACACAGTAAGCCGCCATTTTTATTTTACGGACAAAGCAACCGCTGGACATGCTGGAAACTGTCATTTACGTAAACAACGGCGGTAGTGATCGTAGTAGCTTACCCTGTGACTGTCGTCGGCAATTTGTTTCAGTCCTTTGGCCAAACTTTCCAACTTGGAGGGAGTCAGGGATAGTCGCGAAAGAAGAGGCTTCGCTAGGCCTGACTTCTTTGCCTCGTCGAGATCCTTCGCGTTAGCTTCAAGAATTTGTGATTGGCGTGATACGAGCAGATCCGCCAGTGTGTTTACCGCCTGTGCTCGTTCGTTCGCGGTAAGATTCTGTAGAACGCGGCTACCACTACGTGCTGTGGACGGGAAAAGGACGTACAGTGATTCAGTTTCAGCTTACATTCAGCGTACCGAAGTGCTTACCATTCTCGGCGATTTGTTCGACGGGTGTCACCTTCTCGGTGGTGGATTCGGTAAAGAACGTGCCCACCTTACGCCCGGTAAGTATGCTTTTGATGGCCTTATCCTGTGTGCCGTTGCAGATCACCACACTCACACCACGGTCCAGGGCCCAAGTCGCTGCCATGACCTTCGAGTTCATGCCACCGGTACCGACCTTTGACTTTTCGCCAAACTTGATCAGATTCTTGTCGCCGGCGGAGTAGGTGTGCATCAGCCGTGCACCATCCTCCCATGGAGGCTTGTTGTAAATACCATCCACGTCCGACATCAGGATCAGCAGATCGGCATGAATTTCTGCGGCCAACAGTGCCGCCAAACTGTCATTATCCTTGATGCGTATGCCACGCTTCTTGCCCGTGGCCGACACTTCCTGGTCGACGATAAACATCGGCGGAACGACCGCATCGTTTGTGTTGATGATCGGCACAATGTTGAGGCTGATCAGCTCCGACAGCGTGCTGAAGAGATTTTTGCGCGTTTCTTCATTGTAGAAATCCGGCTCGGTCACTAGCACCTGTGCGATCTTGATGCCGTACTGCGCGAACATTGCATCGTACAGCGACATCAGACCGGACTGACCCACCGCAGCGGCTGCCCTCGGTTCGACCATCGTACCGGCGTCCTGGCGCGTATGATCCGTCGGCGATAGCGTTTCTCGCATCGACAGGGACATCAGCAACTCCTGGGTGAGCTTTTGCTTGCCGAACGCGACGGCACCGCTCGTTACCATGATGCATTCGCGACCCTCGACGTGATATTCGGCCACCTGCTCGACGATGGAAGCAAGACGTCCCAGCGCGAGCCCATGTTCGTCCTCGCGCGTAATGACGGCACTGCCCAGCTTCACCACAAGCCGCCGTGCGTACTTGAGCTGGCTGCGCTCGTTGAAGGTGGCCTGCTTACGTTCGTGAAGGCCGTGCAACGTACGGTTCATGTTTTTCGCTTTGTTGGCCTACGGAAAGGGGACGAAAAAGAAGAAAAAAAACTCTGGTCACTTTTACTTTACTTTCTATGGGACAGTTTAATTGAGGTGGATTAAGGTACCACCAAGTTCCAAATCCGGGCTGCCAGTTGTTTATCGCGTGTACACCTTACGCAGAAAAGGTATCCCGTGCCTGCCTTACGTTGGTGTCGGGACAAGCGTTATGAAATTTTAAACAACTTCTCACTACAAAAAAGCTTACCTCGAACAAGAAAAAAAAAGGCCAGCATGAAGTAGACGTTCAACATGCTTTTGATTGCATTACACAAACATCGCACGGTGTGTGGCGACACGTAGGGACACGTGGCCCTACCGGTTTTTTTTCTTCTGTTTGTTTGTTTGTTTTTGCACCCCTACGGCGGGTATACTACGACGACGACAAGAAAAAAAAAGGTTTCCGATTCTCCGTTTTAGTATGCAGAGTGCGTGGCAAAAAAAAAAGGGTGCAAACCTTCGTCGCTTGTAATAACGGCAATATCATATCGGAAAACAATCGAAACTTTTTTCATCAAGCCCAACCGTGGTAGAAGATTCGTACAGATTCGTGGGTCCAGGGGTTTCGCGCGAGCATCTCGAACTCGACGATTCTTGCGGCGCACGAAAGCACGAAAACTTTTTCCATCGGCAGGCATTTTAAACGTACTCACAAATTCCTGCCCCAAAGGTTGTGTTTTCTTTTTTTTTTTTGTTTTACTTTATACTTATTCTCCCCCGTTCGCTTGGTCGTCCATTCGCAAAGGTTTTAAAGGGTGTTTGGGCGTTGTTTTTGGTCGGTTGGACACCGCGCGTTCGGTCCACTATTAGCATCCATTTTTGATATTTCTGCTCATTGTTCTCAGACGGCCGCTAGGGAGTGGGGTGTTCCGAATGCGAAGGTCCAGCAAAAGAAGTAAATCGTTGTGGGAAAGCATTTTGTATCATTACTTCTAGCATGCGGCACCGGATCCGATCCCCGAATGTGGTGGATCCTTTTTCGCTCATTATGCGATGGTGGAGTTGTTGAACCATCCCGGATCCCTATCTGTACGGCTTTCGCGAGGTTTTGGGGGCTAGTTTTTGTGTGTTGGCAACCGTTGTGCGCGCTTGTTTGCAATTCATTTCAAATGTGCCCTAAGCTAAAAGGTGGAAAGCGTCTCAAGGATTTGCTTGACGCGAAGAAATTCGCTTTAGCTTCATTAGCAATTACGAAGTACGTTAATCTATCTAGCTTTAAAAATGAAACCCTCCAGTTTTCTGTGTTTTTTTATTTTGCTCCAGGTCTAGTGTACGGTGGCGCATACACAGCACAAGCAAACTTTTAAGCTATATTCGTGCACTTGTGCGACAACAAAACAAGAAAAAAAAGGTTCATCTTCTGTGAAGTGATTATATTTTAGTAAGCATCATACTGCCTTCTCTACCATGGTAGATGGGCGAAAGATTCACCAAAGAAGTCCAAATGTCGTCCCCGTAGACAAAGGCAAATCCAGTGCAAAGTTAATTAACACACTGCCAGACCAACATTCCTTCTTGTCATACACACACACACACACCATTGGCCATGCTTGTGTTGGCTGTAGTGATTAAGATTTTTTAAATTTTATTTTATTCAAGCTACAACTCTCTGCCAGGCAACGGACTGCACGGCTGCCTGCAAAAGCTCGCCGAATGTTTTCGTTTTGTCGCGTTCGCTGGATTATGGTCCGAAGTGCGTTGTGTGCAGCGTAATTTGGTGCAACAATCGTGGCGGAAATTATTTTCCATTATTCTTTGATTTTCCATTACACGTTATGCTTCTCTGTGTGTGTTTTCTCTTTCTCTCTCTCTCTCTCCATCTCTCTTTTGTTCGTAATTCTTCTTTGTTTAACGTTTTCCCCCCCTTTAATTCTCCACTGCCATTGGTGTTTGGGATGTTCGATGTGCATTATAATTACTTTGATTTCGTTTCGCATTGTCACGCTCAGTCTCGTGCGCTAGTTCTACCCGACACAATGTGTCGACAACCGGGTATTGCTCTGGAGTAATTGGAATTTTATTTGATTTCCACATGATGCTATCGCTGCGAACCGATCGAAGCGGAATTGGTACCGTCGCTGGTAAGAAAGGAAAAAAGAAAATCGACAAAAATGCACTACAGCTTCGTAATAAATTATAATTATGCCAAATTGTTTGCTTTCCGTTTAACCGTGGGGGCTCGGTGCGGGTGAAGTTATTAAAATTTTACGATTGTTTTAACGCACATTCGTTTTGCTGTTGTGCGCCTTGTGCCGCCATTATGTACTGTGCCGTACTGTGCTGTGTTGCACACTGTTGCACCAATGCGTTTTATTCAATCACTCCGCATAGAAATCGAAATGGTACGGCAAATGCGGGAGAAACTGCTTTGCTGCAAGCGTTTCCATTGTTGACAAACATTGTTTCCGACTGAAGGGTGCTTGAGCAACGTTAACGTTTTTAATTTACACAATTACACTAGACTGTGCGCACTAGTGAAGCCAAACAATGGCGACTTAATATGCTCGTTGCGTATTCAGCATAATGAAAAAGTATGCCTTTAAGGGGACAACCAGTAAGGGAAGTAAAGTTTTCTTAGAAGCCAACCCAACATTGGTGCGTGACCTCCAATTATCTACAGAGTAGGAGGCTGAAAGTGTAAAGTAGTGTACCATACCAGCATGGTTAGACAAAACATCCCTCGAAGGTATGCTTTCATCTAATCTGTCCTGTACTACCCAGCCGAACCTGCATTTGGCCTCATAGGCTGCTATATTGTCCTACATCACACCGTCGAGATTTGGCTCGAGAGATCATCATTGGCAGGTGGTGAGAAGGTGCAGTCGGAACGGAATCCTTTCAAGTGCCATCACAGCACCCATCACATCAAAAGAAAAGTCTCGCTGCGTCCCGATATCACGATTAGAAAGTTACGAAATTAGATTGGTGCCGGCTTTGGTGGTGACGATGAAAGGAGCTGGATGGATGGAACAGTCACTCAGGCAATCAAAGCTATCACCGTGCGGAACCGATCCGGGAAGTCTGCCGGAACGTGACTGGAAAGAGTGTTTTGTGTGTGTGTTCCGATGCCAGAGTCCAAACATTGGACGGACCTTCCTGTTGTTCGGAGCAAGACACGATTTCTGATTATGAGCGCCACCCCCCCCCCCCCCTCTCCCCCCCTCCTCCACCGTTCCCTGATGGGCAGATGTTGTTGCCGCTGTGGTTGTTGTTGTCCCGATAGTGATTGTTTTGCAGTTGGTGCTCAAAACACAAAACTTCTACACGTCCGGAGTCCGCGCGCCAACCCAAGGTTCCAAGGGCCTGCGCATGCTGCTGGACCGTGAGGAAACATGCGGGCGGATCATCGGGCGTCTTGTTGGATCGCGATCCTCCCCCCTTTTTCGCGATGCTGGCGATAAGATCAATCAATCGTCCGAAGCAGTTGCTGTTGGAATATAATTTCAAATCAAATAAATTTCCACACCAATCGCTCCGCACCAATCTGTGCATCTCCATCTCCGTCAGGCATTAGGTGGAGCGTGGAGAGGACATTTGTGGAGAAGGTGAAGCAGTGGGTGTTGGAGTTGGAGACTGAGGTGGAAAAGCAAACAAAGCTGGCACAACATCGCCAGCGCAAGGAGTTCTCCGGATCCCGGGTTACGGTGGCCAGTTGCTGGGGCAGAAGACTTTGGCTTTTGGTGGGAAGTTTACTGTGTGCAAACACGCACATACAGAGAGAGAGAGAGAGACTGCCATTCGACCAAAGTTTGCAAAGTTGGGTCGACTCGACTATAGACGGTAATTAGATTTAGTAGGCATCAATAGCGCTTGCAATACAATCGGCAAACAAAACCATTGTCCAAATGTGTCCTCAAGGTTTGTATTGATAATTTGCCGATGATTATTTCTCCGCAATCATTCACTGCTACCAATAATCCGATTCCAGCCGGATGCGTTTTTGATACTAATTAGAAGCGATGGCAATTGAATTGTGTGATAATATCAATCACAGGCGAACGTGTACGGTCTCAGGGCCATAGTAAGATTTATTGCGGATTGCATTGATATCAGATTAGTCGTCCAATGGGTCGCCTTTTGGGCGACAGTACCGGAATGGCCGGACAATGGAATTGATCCTGCGTTCCGTGTTTTTGTTTAGAAAATGTTGCAATTTGCTATAGTTAATGCGCTTGGTGAACATGATTCTGTGTCGAGCTTTAGCTTTTCGGTACTGGACGAGGCCGTTGACGTTGACCTTCTCTACGCACTGGAACGGTTCGCCCGTTTCAGTGTGATTGAATATTCAGGGCAATCACACACATCACTCCCAACAACATTGTGTGGCAATTCTACTGGCTTCTCGTGCCGATGGGTTATCGCAATAGTGTAAGGGTTGTGATTATGGGGAATTGTACGGTTCCGTGTCACGTTATGGAGTGACGCACACCGGTGTCAAGACCAGACACACCAAGCATCCTTGGACTTGGACCAGAGTTCTACGTACATCTGACGTATTCTTGTCTCAGTAGTCAATAACGCCATGAAAGTAAGTGCGTCTTCTCGGAGGTCGTGTAACGAACGACCTGCGGGGAACACTTACCTGCTGCATAAGATACGCACTGACGCTCGGACTTCCAACGATGGAAAAGTGCCGCCTCGGCAACTGGTGTCCGAAACGCAGCGCCCTTCCGGTGTGATTGAGTGCCCTTAGGAAACTCATCGTTGAAATGCCACTGTTCGTCGGGTGTGGTGTTTGTGCTGAAGTGAATAAAAGCTCGACACGGCGGAAACTCGTTACGCTTTAGCGATTCAAACGATAGGAAGTGAACAGCGGAACACGGGTTGAACTTTTCAGTATATTTTTTTTCTTCCTGCTTTGGTTTGTTCGGTAGCATACACTTCCGGCAAGGGATGACGGTACCAATGGCAGACGGGGACACACGCGACGACACACACGGTCACAGCATTTTCACAGTAACTCTCGAACGTAAAAGTTGCTCACCGACCGGGATCGGATCAGTTGGCACGGTTGGGACGGAATGGGACGTTGAGGTTTGGTGCACGCAAGGATGTGCCGCGCGATAGGGACAGTGCGATGCTGCTGGTTCCGGAGTGTCCGGCGTATGTGTCTGTCCGATCGATTCGACACAGCTCAACTGATCGCTAGCCGGTCCGAGTGGTGATGAGGAAACCTCCTCAACGCCTCCCTTCTGCTATACCGGTACCTTCCCAAACCCGGTATTGGAAGTGATAAGAGATCTCCTTCTTTCTCTCTCTCTCTCTATCTCTCGCTTTCCCGTTTCCTCATCTCACAGTGCGGGATGCAGTAAGACCTTACTGGGGCATCAGCAGCAGTAGCATCCTTATCGGACGCGGAGCGGTTTTTGCCTGTTCAGCTGATATTTGAAATCTTCATTTACGTTTACGCTTTTCCCTATGTTCCTTTCACTCACACGTTCTCTCTCTCTCTCTCCCTTGCTTGCAGGTCGTTTCATGAGCCGTACTATTGTTGTGTTGTGATTTGCCACAGTCAAACAGAATCGACTCACACGCGCACGTCGACGGTAGAAGGTGGCATGTTAAACCCATGTCCATGTTCCACCGGATTGCACAGGTTCCCGCAGGTCTTTGCTGTGCGAAGGACTTTGTACCGATGAGTGGAATAGTTTGGAAGCGACATTTGTACCTCGAAGTTGCGACAAGAGCTCATTGTCAATGGCGGCACCAAAACGTCCCAGGTACAGCAAGCGCAGCCACAGGGCAGGTGCATTTGGTCGTTGCAGCTAGCTCGGGGCTTCCGCCATAATGGCCGGTGACGCACGGACATACGCAGTGACGCATGCAGCAGTGACTGAACTTATCAGCTCGTTGCTCGGACACCGATGCATCATACAGCCCATTAAAATGTATCGCGGCGGATCGTCTTGGCCGGGCTAGTTATGCAGAACCGAACGGTCTGTACGGTGCCTATCTGGATCCGTCCGACACTGTTGTAAAGTATGCGTCAGATCACTGTGCGTTAGGATCGTACACAGCACGAACACACNNCGCGGCGGATCGTCTTGGCCGGGCTAGTTATGCAGAACCGAACGGTCTGTACGGTGCCTATCTGGATCCGTCCGACACTGTTGTAAAGTATGCGTCAGATCACTGTGCGTTAGGATCGTACACAGCACGAACACACGCACACCCCCAAAGCAGAGTTGAGCGATGGTGCCTTCCTCAACAATGCCCGTACCGGCAGCGTGCGTGACAATGTGTCAATGTGCGTGCCGTTACGAGTCACGTGATGTGGTAATGATTATGGCGCATTACAATCTTTTGGGGGGCGTTGATAACCCGACCCGTGTTATATGGCTGTACGGATTATTGGTACGTGTTGCGAGTAAGGGTGCTACTTTCACCGCTCCGGTACTGTTGCTGCTGCTATCAGTGCTTGATTGAAACATAATTTCATGCATCTGCACAGTGCGCTATCGAAGTATGGCCCCGGGAGAGTGGGGCATGGAAGTGACCGGAGGGGAAAAGCGAAACCAAAAAGGATCTTGCTGCTTCTGCTGTTCTTCCGTCTAAGGCTAAGGGAGGATTATGCGTTGGGTGATTTATTAATTGCTGTTCGAGGCAGGAGTACCTTCCAGCAGTGAGATTTCCATTTCCAGCAGTCGTCGCCATCGTTTCACCTTTTCCAGCGCACCATTCGACATTTGGTGGTGCCACAGGGCGAAAGCGTGCGCTTTGGAAACATTCCCCGAACGGCTAAGCCGGTTACTTGGCACTCGAAACTTGATACCGTGGTGTGTGTGTGTGTCCCGTGTGTTTCCACTTTTGCTGGTTCGGGTTTTAACGTAAGGCCATTTGGTGTGAAAAGCCAAAGCGAGTCCGGATCGAATTACTGTGAAAATGAGGGCAAAGAATTGTTGGCGAGCCGGATGGCTATTGGGATGATAAGCAAACCGCAACCAACCTGTGATGGATGTTGGCGATGGTGAGGATCGGTCACACCCCCGGGTCGCTCTGGCCCAAGCGTTCCTTACTGCCGTCAAGCTTGGTTAAACTGTCGAAAGAAAATGAAGCCTCGGCGACTGAATGACCTGCCTGCCTGCCTGCCTGAATGGATGGTGAGTGGGTGTAAATTTGGACGGCAGCAACGTCCTTCGGCAATATACTCGAGGTATATTGAATTGCTTCTTTCGTTTTTTTCGTTGTTTATTGGTCGGTTTGTCTATCTTCTAGCGTCTTTCTCCTTCCTGTGACTTTTGGCAGATGTTGACAAAGTAAATGCTCCGACCTTCGACCTTCGACGGGGGTTAGTTGCTGCCGCTGGAGCTGTGGTTTTTTTTTGCGGAAGTTCCAGAATTTAGACAGCTGGATGGAAAACATTTTCCTTGTGGTCCGATTAAAAGTTCCACCCTGAACGAGAACCACAGACGTTCTGGTGAGGGGCACAGGAGACGATCAGGGCAGGATTGTGTGTTGCCATGAGAAAAGGAACCGGGTTTTTTCACCCTTTTGGCCCGCCGCACCCGGATGATTATCGATTGGGTAAAGTCTTTGAACTCTTTGCATGCTTGCTGTTTGCTGTTCGATGAAAAGCAATCTGTGTCTTTAGCGTGACGCAGTGAATGCAAAACAAGACGTTTCGCGTGGGGTGCCCGTGGTCGATGAGCGGGATGTTTCATATTTTCCTCCAGCCCGTCGCATCACTCCCTGTTTGTGTGGATAGTAATCAAATCAATCGCTTCGGAAAACTTTATCATCGGACCGATCGCGGATGGAGGGACGTGAATAGCCGGGCAAAAGTTAGCGAAGAAGTTCGTCTTTTTTTTCGGACACGCTGGCAACTGGCGGGCTGCATTAAGCTGGCAGCATTTTCAAAAGGCAGCATCCGGTCGGTCGTTCCGGTGCAATCCGGTGAAAGGGCCGGGCCACGTGTTTCAAGTTCAAAGCTATCAGCCAAATCGGACCGGGCCGGACTCTTGCCGATCGGTGGAACTCGTACTCGTTTTTCTACTGATGAAAGTGACTTTTCAGCGACGTTCATTTGTGTGATGGGGCAAAAGCAATGGAATTGGCAAGCTGGACGGAACTGTTTGAAGGTAACTTTCTTTCGGCAACTAACCGTTCCGCCATTCTGCGGAAAACCGAACCAATGGTTTGACTTCCATTCCAAAGGTGTGCAGTTTTCGTCTTTTTTTCTTCTGTTCTGTTCTGTTTCTTCTGTTTTGTTCGGTTCAAAGGCAGCAAAGCACGCGTATAAGCAAATGGTAAAGTTTTTCACTTTGCCGACCACCACTTTCCCGGTGGTTCCGTATTGTGAATGGTTGTGCCCCCCCCACCCCCCAATCCAGTGACCAGCGGTCGATGGCCATTTCGATGGCCGGGGTGAAAGGGGTGAATATTCTTCACGGGGGTAGACGGACCGGACCATCCGACCGGGCCGGACAGGGCTTGTGAATGTAATTAATTTTTAATTTTCTCTTCTAATTAAATGGTAATTAAATCAGAAACGAGCAAACGTTTCTATTGCGTTCCCGTTTTTTGCCTTGGTGGCATCCATTCGAAAGGGAATGGTGTTGTTGTTGTTGTTGGTTTTTGCTTCTTTCTTTACCGGAAGGAAGGTGCTGGTGCTAGATTAAGATTGAAAGCCACGTGGAGACGTTGGCTGAGCGACGGTACTGATTGACGGGAATTAAGGGCGCACCACCCCCCGCTCCCCCCTCTCCCCCCCCGGGTATCCCTCGGGTCCGGAGCTTTCCTTCTTTCGGTCTGCTCGGCTCGCGATCGATGGAAGAGATTTGCAGATGACACTTTATGCGAACACGACCGTATCGTGTTCCCCCATAGGCCGGCGCCGGTTGAGTGCCGATTCGGATGCGAACTATGAACGCGAAATCATTCACACGCTTGCCATTCACATTTCGTTCGAACAAATTCTTTATTGCAATTGAACTAAAACTAGCGCAGCGTTTACCATCATCATCATCGCGTGAGATATATGCATGTTTATAGTAAGAGTTTCACAACTGGAGTTTGATTTTACTCTCTTTATCTGTCCGGTTAATTCGTTTTGCTTTGCACGTTCGCTTCGCTACTTATTGGCCGATTTTCTTTCCTTTTTTTTCTTCTTTCGTTCTTTGTGTGTGTGTTTGTGTTATATTTGATTTGTTTGCTTTACATCATCCCCGGTACGGTTAAACTTTTCTTAAGCATTTGTTCCGCTGCAGTTACGGTTGCACCACCGACCGGTTTTTTTTGGTTTTTTTTTGAAAACCAGCGCATTAGACAGTGTGTTTTGCGATTTTGATGCATTTGATTGTTGGGAATTGATTTACTAGATACACATTTAGAATTCGATAGCGGAATCGGTACGTTGCCGCTTGTCGCTTGAGAGAGGGATAAAATCCGTTTTAGGCGCGGACGACGTCTGGTACGACCTTCAACAAACCTTTCTCTTTTATATTCCTGTTTGTTTGTTTTGTTTGTGTTGTTTTTATTATTATTTTAAGCTTTAGAGCGTTCACTATTACAATCTCAATCTGTATGTACAATGGCATTGAATGGAGAGTATTGGATGTTAGTTAAATCTGGTTTGTTTTTGTTTTGCTACTACCAACATCAACCATCTTACACCTAGCTCCCGTTCTACGGTACAACAATAAGCACGATTAGCCGATTGGTTTTTTTGTTGGCGCAATTTTTTGACGCGCGGTTTAGAATAATCTTCAAATGGCTTCCGGTTACGGCGGTTGGGAGGTCCTTCACTACCATCGGTACCGTCTGTTTCAACACTATTCGCACGTTTCTAACACCAGCATTACAATTAAACTCGCGTCACACCACCACCTGGGTGGTGTCGTCGCATTGCAGTGTACCAGGAACATGGTTTTTTTTTCTCGTCCCATCCCACGGTAGCGTAAGAAATACAAAAACGGAGCGAAATGTACAAAACAAAACCAAACACAAACAAAAAAAAAACAGGACGAACCAACCTGATGATCACTTGACTTGGTTGCAACGCTTACGTGTGCCCTGTGCTGCTCTACACTAGCTACATTTTCAATTTCATCCACGATGAAACAGGTTTTGTTTATTTGCTCGTTTACTATCTTACCCTACATCACCCCCCCCTTTTTAACTACTCTTCTTTCTCCCCTGTCTCTCTCTCTCTCACACTGGACCCTTTTTGCCCGAACTTTGTTTTGGTTTTTGTTTTGCACATGTACAAAATATACATACAAGCACCGGAGTGTCTAGTTCACGAACCAGAACCCGCGGTACGATATGAGGACGCATTTGTCTGACTCTCTCTCACGTCGTGTGTGTGTGTGTGTGTGTTTATGTTTTTTTCTTCTTCTTCTTCTATATAACTATTTCTTCACGTCTCGTTAGTAAACGGGACCGGCTAGATGGAACAAACTTAAAACAGAAAACAGAAAAACTAAATACATTACATTGCATCAAACAAGACTCCAACAGGTACGTTATGAAATTTCTATTTTCCACTACTACCACTACTACTACTACCACTACTACCACTACACGCACACATGTTCGCTGTGCGCTGCCCTGCGGGTCGAGATGCATGCAACCCGCCGTGGAGATGCAAACTGCACGGAATTTCGCACTGCAAACGGCAGCAGTAATTTAAAACACTATCATATACTATACACACGTTTGCCGGCGGAAAAGCCAAACAAAAAAAGTTTGTTCGTTCCTTCGTTCACATTTCTTTTAAATTTTATGTCTGTATTTCTTTTATTCCTCACTTTCGCACTACTTTTTTACGTTCGTCATTGGAAACCG
Organism: Anopheles rivulorum; assembly: GCA_018908115.1. NCBI lineage: Eukaryota > Metazoa > Arthropoda > Insecta > Diptera > Culicidae > Anopheles > Anopheles rivulorum. The sequence continues at coordinate 24,711,765 of STHB01000004.1, forward strand.
TTCAGAAATGTGTTGGCAAGTTGGGTTTTTTTGTTTTGTTTCGTTTCGTTTCTTGCCTCAGAACTCCACTGCACGAAATCCACTTTCTGCGAAATATGAAACTTTACACAGAAAAAAAACAAACCCCAGAAAGAAGGGCAAAAACTGTCGTTAGAGTTTCACACCCACCTCCCCCCCCCCCCTTTCCTGTCCGCAATCAACCCCTCACCCAACCCTCTTTGCAAGAAAGGGGGGTGATAAAGTTAGTACAGTAGTGTACTACGGTACAGTGTGTCACTAGCTCGTTCGGAGCTTTCTCGCTTGCAGTTTATTTATTTATTTGGTTTTGCTTGGCCATTTGCTTTATTATTCTGTACAAAAGTGGAAGTAAAAAAAAACAATATGTTAGCACTCCCACACCTTGGCTACTCCAAAATCTACTTCCCAACAAGATGGCGCTTGGGCGCTGGTGTCGATATGTGGACGGGGTTTGCCCTTCCTGCACTGTCCAGCGGGTTCTCTTTGGGCTCGAAAAAAGAAGCTGCTGGAGGTTTCTATATCGGGCACATATCGAAAACAGTCACGGCACACAACCACACACCCTTTTGGTCGGAAGTGTTTTTCATCCCTGTGTGTGTGTGTGTGTGTGCTGATGTTCGCGCGTCGCTTAGCATTAGTTTGATCGGAGATTCATGTGGACTCGACTCGAACAGTGGACTGAAGTTTCGGATTTTCTTACCTTTTGCATTTGCAGCAAGTAGTTGCAGTAGAGTTTTTTTGCGGTTTGTAGGTTTTCGTTTCATTCGTGGGAAACCAGTTCATCGTAGGAAAGGAGCATTTTTTTCTTCCATTTTATATGTGTTTTCCCCTTTTTCGGTTTAAACTGCTTTCACTCCTTTTTTTTGGTGGAAAAGGTGAAAGTTCTGCGCGAAGTNAAGGGTTGTATGTTGCTTAAGTGTTACCTGTTGTTGTACTTTCTACGATCATATATGCATCCTCTGCATCGGATGTTTCTCCTAGGTATAGCCTGGTTGTTTTATTCCTTTTGTTATTGTTGCCTCTATCTTCATCTAGGATACTGTAGTAAGATACATCTTACCTCCGACGGGGTTATCGACTCCCCCATGGTTTAGGCCCTCTTCTCTGGTGTTCCAATCCATTTAGTCTACTACGCACTGTAAATAACCATTGCTGCTATGAAATCAAACTCCGCTTCACGATAATATGAACGGTGGTTCCTCAATAAGCCTACTCGGAAATGAAATTAAAATCACAGACAATTTAATATGAAGGCCTTTTATGCGGCCCTGTAATATTGTTATAAATTTTTCTACGCGGGATTACGGGATAGGATAAAAAAAAGAACACATAATTTTATCCTATAATTACTTGAAACATACTTCACTTCGCACGTTTTAAAATGTATGGAACTTAACGAAGTAACGAAGTGGACTACAATATTCAATGCAGAAAAAGTTATAACGATGTAAAGGTAAAAACACCAATTGCGTACATATTTTTGTCCAGTACTGTACCTAAAAAGTGCTGACCGTTGTCGGGTAGTGTGAGATTCTTACTCACTAAACCCTCTCCGTGACTTCGTCCCTCGCCTCCTTGATTTATACGAATAGATAATAACTTCTGGGATGCGGTAGCTCTTTAGAGGTCGCCAGTTTTAATCGATCTGTTGATCTGCACATCGGTAATTATACGAGTAAGAATGAAAGTCCGAATGAATCCTACCTGCCAGATAAATAATTTTGAATTATTCGTATGATATAATCTGGAAAGCGAAGCCCGATCATTTTATAAATGAGCCCGTCGTGCCACACATTGTCAAAAGCTTTCTCTATATCTAAAAGAGCCATGGCAGTTGATTTTCCCACTTTTTTAGGTTAGTTTATAATATTTGTCACTCTTTGTAGCTGGTGTGCTGTTGAGTGACCCTTTCGGAAGCCAAATTGTACTTCAGCAAGTACATTTGTGTCGTCACAATGCCAGAGTATTCGGTTGTAGATCGACTTCGAGCCCAGTTCTAAGCATTTGTTGAATATTATGGCAATTATAATTATTATAATTGTTCTACTGCCAATGTGCTTAAGCAAAATATTGAAGATTTCATCTTCTCCTGTAGCTTTGAAGATGGCAGTTCTTCCAATTTCATCTTTAATTTTCTGAACTGTGATGTTATCACTATCAGAAATGGAGACAGGTGTTTCATAAAGTGCTCCCACCGTGCTGTTAACCGTAGCTTCATGTGGGCTGGATATGGTGTCCCCTAACCTGTGAGCCTTTAGAAATTGTGCTGCTAGTCCTTTTACTTTTTCTTCAGGTGTAAAAAGGGTTGCGTTGTTAATGGTTAATGGTAATGGAGGAGTCGGCTTAGGCCTGGACCTAAGGACTTTAGTCACTTTCCAGAAAGGGAGAGAGCATTTCGGTAAAGCACGTACATAATCCTCAAATTGCTGGTTTGAATTGCTATTGAATTGCCTATACAGATTTGCCTATAGAGAGATGGGTACGCCCGTTCCTGCGGCTCTCTCGTGGTGATGGGCAAAGTGCCACGATCACTACAGGACTCCCCTCCAGTGACGGAGTCACGCGGGTTATCTGATTCCTGATTTGAACTATAGTTTGAAATGTACTTGTTTTTTTGGTCGATAAGGCTTCGTCTCTGAGATTTCGGTTTCAAATGCGGGTTTGAGTCGGTCTATTGCTATGGATTCGTGTTTACCTTTGATATTAATTATGTAAAATTATCTGCATTTTCGTACGACATCGTACGGTCCTTCATAGGGTGCCCGTTTTTACCTTGTCCACACGCACGAAAACTTTACAACAGATTTCTAATAGATTTGGTATAAAATTTTGTTTACTATTGTTTGCGCTTGTGGGAATAGGTTTGACCGATTTGAAAGAATTTTTTAATTGTATGATGAAATCATCGGTGGAATCGGAAACATTTTGTTCAGATGGTAAAAATATTTCAGATAGAAGTCGCAAATTCTGTCTGTAAAGCATTTCTGCAGAAGACCCTTTAAGGTCGTTTTTATAGGCCACCCGTATACCCAAAAGAATCAGCGGAAGATGTTTAATCCAGTGAGTGGGATCGTCACAAGCTTTTAAAGATTTTTTTAAATGGCGATGGAATCGTTCCACCATCCCATTTACTTGCGGGTGGTAAGCAGTGGTTTTGATGTGATGCGTTCCTAACAATTTAGCAAGTTCCGCGAAAAGTCTAGACTCAAACTATCTTCCTCTATCTGTTGTAATGACCAACGGACAACCAAATCGTGATACATATTGATTAACGATTGTTTTGGCTATGGTATTTGCTGATATGTCTTTTATGGGAATACATTCAGGCCAACGTGTAAATCGATCGACTATTGTTAGTAGGTAAGTATGTTCTTCGGAGGTTGGTAGAGGACCCACAATATCCATGTGGGTTTGATCGAAACGACCCTGAGGAACAGGAATGTTGTCGGTTGGCGAACGTGTATGACGGACGATTTTTGATCTCTGACACCCAAGACAAGAACGTGTGTAATTTGCCACATCCTTGTTCATAGCTGGCCAGAAAAATCTTTCCGCTAAAAGTTTTCTTGATGCCCGTATTCCTGGATGAGACAAGCTATGAAAATTGTCAAAATTTTTTTTCTAAGACAAGGTGGAACGTAAAGTCTGTTTTTGCCGGTTGAGGATTCGAAAACTAAACTATTGTTATCTAATGTTAGACCTTCAAGCTTAAATTTTGAATCTGGTTTCGCTGCATCATTTAGAAGTTGTTCTAATTGTTTGTCCGACTGTTGGCGTTTCGAAATGGTTTCGTATGAAAGATGTTCCGAATCGCGATAAAGCGTCTGCTACTGTATTACTGTCTCCTGCTATGTATTGAATATCTGATATAAATTGTGAGATGAATTCAAGATGTCTGTTTTGGCGAAGAGATTTTTCTGATTTAGAAGTGAGTGCGTGAGTTTTAAGTATATTTATTTGAACATTTTGATTTTTGCGTGCAACGCAATTTTTCCTTCCATCTATAATGGGTCCGTCCGTTTGGACTCTCCTCATTGTTATTGTTGTGAATTGTGTTTACCTTTTGATATTGATTTTTCTATGATTTGTGATCGTACATTTTGTAGTATGTGGGAAAATTTACATAAAACCCACTAATTCGTTTTATACAGAGCACTAGCCTATCTTAAACCTAACTATCAACTACAAACTGACACTAACCCTAAACATTACCTACAACTAATATATTGCTTTCATGTAATGAGCTGTTTTAATAACGGATTTGTACTGTTATGCACTTGTTAGTATAGTTGATGCATAACTTAGCTATGTAATCTTTTAGAAGTTGTGTTTCTGTCCTGTTATGTAGCTTGACGGTACTGTACCATGGAGGCACGTTTATTATTATTTTGAGTATCTTATTTTGGAAAACTTGTATTTTTTTTGTATGAATGTGTGCGGAATATTGCCAGATAGGTGATGCGTAAGTTATCAAGGGACGTAGGAGACTATAATAAACAAGAAGCTTGTTTTTTGCATTTAGAATAGATTTTCTGTGTAAAAATGTGTATAACATTTTTAGAACTTTTTCGGCTTTTATAACGGTTTGTTCGATGTGATCTTTGAACGTTAGACGCTTATCGAGTGTCATTCCAAGATATTTGACATTATTTTTCCAGGGAACGATTATGTTGTTTATCTTTAGTCCTGTCTGCGGTAATTTCTTCTTACAAGTATTGCGGGTGAAATAAATTGTTTAAATTTTTGTGCTATTTATTTTTAGTTTCCATTTGCGGCAATATTTTGAATAACTGTGTTGCAAATAACAACGCGTCGTTGTTATTGTTCAGGATACGCGGTGACAGATCGAGAGATTATAGCGCGTGATTTGAGACGATCGCTATAAACGGTGATACCGGGACGGACCATTGTGCAAAAGTCGACATGATGGCCGTTACGAAGGGCAGAAATTGTATATATAGGGACGAAAGGAGCGCTTTCGGCCTCTTATTTCTACGAAAGGCACCAATAAAGACCAATTTGTGGTTTCTTTCAAGCCAGAAAACCTACAAAATCTTTACGCCTTTTTCTTTCACAA
>STHB01000004.1:24722251-24735966 GCA_018908115.1 Anopheles rivulorum
CCCCTCAGCCAACCTCCTTTGCAAGAAAGGGGTGAGTGATAAAGTTAGTACAGTAGTGTACTACGGTACAGTGTGTCACTAGCTCGTTCGGAGCTTTCTCGCTTGCAGTTTATTTATTTATTTGGTTTTGCTTGGCCATTTGCTTTATTATTCTGTACAAAAGTGGAAGTAAAAAAAAAACAATATGTTAGCACTCCCACACCTTGGCTACTCCAAAATCTACTTCCCAACAAGATGGCGCTTGGGCGCTGGTGTCGATATGTGGACGGGGTTTGCCCTTCCTGCACTGTCCAGCGGGTTCTCTTTGGGCTCGAAAAAAGAAGCTGCTGGAGGTTTCTATATCGGGCACATATCGAAAACAGTCACGGCACACAACCACACACCCGTTTGGTCGGAAGTGTTTTTCATCCCTGTGTGTGTGTGTGTGTGTGTGTGCTGATGTTCGCGCGTCGCTTAGCTTTAGTTTGATCGGAGATTCATGTGGACTCGACTCGAACAGTGGACTGAAGTTTCGGATTTTCTTGCCTTTTGCATTTGCAGCAAGTAGTTGCAGTAGAGTTTTTTTTTTTTGCGGTTTGTAGGTTTTCGTTTCATTCGTGGGAAACCAGTTCATCGTAGGAAAGGAGCATTTTTTTCTTCCATTTTATATGTGTTTTCCCCTTTTTCGGTTTAAACTGCTTTCACTCCTTTTTTGGTGGAAAAGGTGAAAGTTCTACGCGAAGTTTAGATCTTTCTTCCTCATTTTTTTTACCTGTTAGTTTTGTTGATTTTGTTGCTAGATGAAGATGTTACTACATCGTGTTTGCATTTGTGGTAAGGACGTATTGCTAGCTCTTAAACCCAGCAGTATAAACAAAGGACTACTGTCAAGCTGTGTGAGAAACTTTCAAAACTTTCAAAACAAACCAAACACGAATGGAGCGAATTCTCGTTTGCTCGATGCTCTTCGGCCAATTTCAGACTTGCAAGACTTTCCGGGGGCTCCCTGGGACGAACCTGGGATGTGGTTTTAAGCGTGGGAAGCAGCCCAGCTGCACAGCAAGAAGTCAACGGCGTTTGGCGAGCAGACGATAATCATAATAATCATAGTTTGGTCAGGGTCGATGGGATATTATTGTCTTGCGCTTGCTGCTGGTGCCGACGGGTGGGAACTGATTGGAATGCAAATAGACTACCCGCACGGCGCAAGTCGAACCACCGACNTTGCTCGATGCTCTTCGGCCAATTTCAGACTTGCAAGACTTTCCGGGGGCTCCCTGGGACGAACCTGGGATGTGGTTTTAAGCGTGGGAAGCAGCCCAGCTGCACAGCAAGAAGTCAACGGCGTTTGGCGAGCAGACGATAATCATAATAATCATAGTTTGGTCAGGGTCGATGGGATATTATTGTCTTGCGCTTGCTGCTGGTGCCGACGGGTGGGAACTGATTGGAATGCAAATAGACTACCCGCAAGGCGCAAGTCGAACCACCGACGGTTGCGCAAGTTGCAGAAGTTTGTCTTTTGTGTACCAAAGGGAAAGGTTTATGCCAAGCAGCAAATGAATGCAAGCCTGTTCTTGGGGTGGGCGTTTTTTTTGGTGTGTTTCAGGTGTTCTTTTACCTCTTTTTTGTGTACATCTTTTGAATTTAACAAGCATCTTTTGTGTGTATCGCTGTCTGTGTTTTATGATTTTGTTGTTTTTTTCATGTAATTAAATGTTTAATTAATGTACGTTACGCCTTTCGTTTGGGCGGCGGCGTTTTCCTTTCCACCGAAAGCAAGGAAGTTGTATTTTGTTGTAAGCATAAAAAGCAAAAAAGCTGTTAGAAGCTGGAACGGCGAAACAAAGTAAAATTTTTGTGTAATTAATGTCGCGCTGGTGCTAAAGAAGACGCTTCTTTGACATTATTATTACGCTGGCTTAAAGCAAAACAAAACAAATGACAAAAACACGCCCGCATAAGCACACCAAGCAAAATATTAATCTCCGGCACTAAAACCGGCCTCGGTGGGCGGCTCACGACTCTGATTGCGCCGGAAAAGAAGCATCTTTGCAAAACATTTTGTTTTTGATGTTGTTGCTTAGCTGTTTTGCAGTCTTTCAGCGGAAGGAGACAAACATTTTAAGTATCTCACATCACACACACACACACAGAGTGAAACTGTATGATAGGTGAGTAGGTGTGCTAGGAGGCTCCCGCTTTCCGCTTTCCATGTGTGTACGGTGTCATGAAAGATTATAAATTGCCTTTCCAACCAACCCACCAGAGGGCGCTCAGTTTAATCTCCTTTCCGTGCGTGCCCGTGTGTGTTGTCAGGAAGTGTTTTGTTGTGCCAGCGATGCTTGGCATTCACTCACTTTGCATGATGAGCATGAAAGCACGGGGAAAAACTTTTGTTCCACTTTGTAGTACAAATCGCCGAATAATGTTAGGATGTTATTTACCGATGCGCAAAAGTCTTTGCATTGTTCTGATTACATCCAGTGCGTTCCGCCTCACTGCCGGGGAGGGTATGGTTTCCTCCCCGGTCGCCACCCAACCACCCACCCCACCCGCATTGTTCCCGCCAACCGTCTTTGGAATGTTCGCGAATAGTACACAACACACGGGGAGGTACAAAATGATTTCCCGGTCGCGCACTGTCTTTTCCCATGGTTCCCTGGGACAGCAGGGATGGAAAAAGCATTCCCCCCCCCCCCCCCCCCCTTTGCGATTGTGGCAAGCGGGCGGAAAATACACATTGCGGTATGCGGCCGCTTGGGGCCTTGTTTTGGAAACTGTTTTTCTTTTCTACCACGGAGTTTGAGAGAGCGCGCGCGCCTTGGTCGTCCGGTCGACGACGATGGAAGACTGGGCCACCTCCGGCCATCTTTGTTGGCGAAAGGAATTGGAGGAGATGGACGCGCACGGCCAGATAGCAACAAGAACGAGCGGCGTACTGTCTTTCCACTGGGTGACGGCGAACCAAGTGGCTTGTTATTGTTGCCCCGTTTGTCAACGGTTGTGTGCCGAGGGTCCTGTACCGGCGCAGCTGTCTTGTACCGGATGAACCGCGTTGTGGCGGTGTGGCGCTAACAACAACCGGATCCGGGGAAGCTGTTGTTCAGGACAACTTCGAGAGTGAAAGAAAAAGAGGGAGAGAGAGGAAGAGGGAGAGAGAGGAAGAGGGAGAGAGAGAGGGATTTATTGTCGCCAAGATTGGTTTGATTACACCGGCCCCGGCGAAGAAGGACGTAGGCAAATTGGAATGGAAGTTGTTAGCGAGAGTGAAGCAAGCGAAGCCTGGAGTGAAAGCATCACTCAAAGGAAAGTGGTGGCGAAAAAGTGCGCCCGCAACGTAAAAATAAAAGAAAAGGTTTTAAAGCACCGATTGCACTGAATGCTCCGTTTCCGGTCGAGGTTTTGCTGCCGATGATGAAAAGCCGTGGCATAAACCGCCGCCGTCGGTGAGATCGGTAGGGCCAAACCGCAGACCAAAAGTGGCAGAAAATAGGGACCACTCGTTTGTAAGCACTGCCGCAAGTTGTCCACCCGTAAGCTTTCTATCGGACGCCAAAAAAAGGGCACACACACACACACACACCCACAAAATGGGCAACGATCAAAGATAAGAGGGCCGGGTTGAATGGGCATGAAATGCGAGAGTTCCACTTGTTGGCGCATTGTCCGACGGTGGACAATGTGAAGAGGCGAGCAGAGCAATTGTACCAGCAGCCGTGTACAGCAAGATAGCTTTTCCGGGTTACGGAAGTCAGCTTTGCTCCGGAATAACCGGCCATTTTGCCCGAGTGGCTCGATATTCATCACAAACTTCCCGGTGAATGGCATGGAGGAAGGATGTGGAAAAAATAAATAACAACTAAACCACCCACCAAAGCGACACGTGAAATGGAACCCGGAACCTAATAATGTGAAACGAAGCGCCAAAAGCAGATGGAGGCGCCTGGTGCCGTTCAAGCGTCGGTGAATGAAATATGACGAAACAGCACCGGGCGGCTTCAAGACAAAAGGCGGGACGAGTATTGTGTGTACTATACTCTGCTTGTTATGTATTTCTGGGTTATCTGTCCAGCGCGGTACGCCGTTTGTTTTGTTTTTGTGCTTCGCTCGATCCGCTACTTAAAGTGCACAGGAAAGGGAATAAAATAAATGATGTTGAAGAGGGGTTTTTCGGCCAAACAAAGCAGGACAAAAAAAGATCATTCCACAAAAACTCCGAACCCAGTGTACCAGGGTTTGGTGGATTAATTAGCAAAAAAATACGGGAAACTGGCAAATAAAGCAACAAAAGGAACAGAGATAAAAATCAATAGCTCGTGAGTGAGTGAATAGCTTTCGGTGTGCTTTCTTCATCAGTACCGTTCCGCTACTGGGATTTTGCCACAAAAAGGGTAACGCCATAAGGAGAAAAACGGAACACTCAGCGATAGATGAGGACGGTTAATAGTTCCTCGCTTTCGCTCTCTTTCTCTCTCTCCCTACGGTGGCATAAAAGCTTTCGAGCAGTTCCACTTAGTGGCTGCTTGACGGCGGTAGAATGCCGTGAATCGCTTGGTCCGGTACGGCAGAGTGACAGCGAGGATATGTGTGTATAATGGTCGATCGTTTGTGGATGCTGTTTTTATAGCGCTTTATCCCATCGCTAGGTTTTTGTATACGCCCCCCCTCCCTCCCTCCCACCACCCACATTGCACCGAAGCGTAAAGTGGACACGCTCGCTGAAGATGAACTGATTTCCCGGAAATGAGCACCCCGCAAACCGCAATAGCAGCAACTTCCCCGCCTGCCTGCCTGCCTGCACGGTAGAGAGGTAGGCACACCCGTGACCCATCGGGGCCCTTCACTGCTTAATGCCGAGCAGGCGCTTGAATGCGCGCCGATAGTCTAGATTGAATATGGTGTAAATAATCGGGTTGAGCGCGGAGTTGATGTAGCCCAGCCAGGTGATGAAATTAATTAACTTATTCGTCGGGCAGCAGCTGGGACAGAACGGCAGTATGACGTACATGAGGAAGAACGGCAGCCAGCAGACGACGAACACGCCCATGATGATGCCGAGCGTGCGTGCGGCTCGCCGCTCCTTCGACAGCGAAATCTTCTGCTTCTCCTCGATAAACTGATTAATGCCGCCCGGCTTGCGGAACGATTGTTTCAACCGGCCGCCGATTCGCGTGCTGGCCGGCGTCGCACCGCCCGTCCCGCTCGCCACCAGCTCGGTCGTCGACTCGTGGAACCCGACCTCCCGATGCCCACCCCTGCCTCCTCCTACTCCACCTCCGCCTCCTCCTTCTCCTCCTCCTCCTCCACCTCCACTCCCACCCCCATTGCGGGCCGTCGCTTCCGTTTCCGTCGTGCCGCCCGGCGGCATATCACAGTTGGCGGATGTGGACACGATGGCCGGATGCGCCTTGCCACTCTCACCCGAACCGGAATTGTCCGGATTGTCCGTGACCGAGTCTTCCTCGNGACACGCTCGCTGAAGATGAACTGATTTCCCGGAAATGAGCACCCCGCAAACCGCAATAGCAGCAACTTCCCCGCCTGCCTGCCTGCCTGCACGGTAGAGAGGTAGGCACACCCGTGACCCATCGGGGCCCTTCACTGCTTAATGCCGAGCAGGCGCTTGAATGCGCGCCGATAGTCTAGATTGAATATGGTGTAAATAATCGGGTTGAGCGCGGAGTTGATGTAGCCCAGCCAGGTGATGAAATTAATTAACTTATTCGTCGGGCAGCAGCTGGGACAGAACGGCAGTATGACGTACATGAGGAAGAACGGCAGCCAGCAGACGACGAACACGCCCATGATGATGCCGAGCGTGCGTGCGGCTCGCCGCTCCTTCGACAGCGAAATCTTCTGCTTCTCCTCGATAAACTGATTAATGCCGCCCGGCTTGCGGAACGATTGTTTCAACCGGCCGCCGATCCGCGTGCTGGCCGGCGTCGCACCGCCCGTCCCGCTCGCCACCAGCTCGGTCGTCGACTCGTGGAACCCGACCTCCCGATGCCCACCCCTGCCTCCTCCTCCTCCACCTCCGCCTCCTCCTTCTCCTCCTTCTCCTCCACCCCCACCCCCATTGCGGGCCGTCGCTTCCGTTTCCGTCGTGCCGCCCGGCGGCATATCACAGTTGGCGGATGTGGACACGATGGCCGGATGCGCCTTGCCACTCTCACCCGAACCGGAATTGTCCGGATTGTCCGTGACCGAGTCTTCCTCGCGCTGATGCAGCGCGGCCGCTAGCCGGTGATGCTGCTGGCCAGCATCCTCCGTCCGCACCCCGTCCGGCTTCCGGTGGTGCTTCTTCCGGCTAGCGCCACCCCTGCCGCCCAGCGCCCGTCCAAAGTAGCGGTCCAGCGCCCCGAGCCGGCGGCCCTTCTTTTTGCCGTCCGGTTGCTGCCCGGCCAGCGCACCGCCACTGCCCGTGTCGATGTGTTCGTTGTGGTTGTTCGTTTCACTGCTGATGGACTCCTGGTCGTGCTGGACCGTGTCCTCCTGGCCGTGATGCTGCGCACCGGGATGGTGCGGATGCAGCTGCAGCTGCTGCTGATGGGTGGTGGTGTGCTCCTTCTCACCATTGCCGGCCACCATGCCGATGCTGCGCGTGGCGAGCGTGTTGATCTTGGAGGCTTGCGCGCGCTCGCGCAACCGTCGACGGGTAGCGATGTAGATTTCGATGTAGACGATCGTCATGATGGCGAGCGGGATGAAGAACGAACCGAGCGACGAGTAGATGACGTAGCCCTGGTTGCTCGTTAATTGACACGGGAACTCGCTCGAGAACTCCTCGGGCCAGTCGTTCCAGCCGATCAGTGGCGGCGAGCTGATCAGTAGCGACAGCACCCAAACGCCCGCTATCAGCGCGAGGACGCGCTCGAGCGTGCGCTTCTGGGCGTAGTTGATCGGATCGGTGATCGCCCAGTACCGGTCGAGCGCGATGGCGCACAGGTTCAGGATGGAGGCGGTACAGCACAGCACGTCCGAGGTGAGCCACATCTTGCACACGTGTATGCCAAACTCCCACCGGCCGAGGATCGAGTAGGCCACGTTGAGCGGCAGCACCAGGATGGCAACGGTCAGGTCGGCCACCGCCAGCGACACGATGAAGAAGTTCTGCACGATACGGAGCGGTTTGTACGTGAACACGCTCAGTATCACGAGGATGTTACCGACGATGGTGATAATGATGATGAGCGTGAGAATGAGTGCCGTACCGATGGCTTCCCACTGTGGTACGGCCAGATCGATACCGAAGATGCTTGGGTAGAGGATGTCGTCCGGCTTGGGGCAACCGTCGACCAGGTCGCTCAGGTCCTGCGATTGCCCGGAACCGTTCCCACCCAGACCGACCATTACCTCGGCCGACCCGTCCAGCCCCAGCGTTGTGGTTAGGCCTGCCAGGGAGACGGATGGTATCGGGCCGTCCTTCGCTATTACCATGCCGAGGTCGCGTGATGACGGTGTGTCGGGACCGTACCTATCGGCCGTATGAGCAGTGCTGTTGCTAAAGTTTTGCAGTAGTGCACCCATGGTACGAGCTCTGCCTGTTTTTTCCCCCCTACCTGGCCACGACGTTACGCGTCGTCGCGGCCTCTGTCACACTCAGCGCATGCGATCGTACACCTGCTTAATGTGTGTGATTAAGGCAAGATCTTTATGATGGTTTGCTTTTGTTGAACGCTTTTTGGTACAGTTTTCCTGCAAGAGACAAAAGAACGAGATAAACTTAGGTTATTCTTCTATTTTTGTGTGGAATTTATTATTGGAAATTATATGGGGGTGCAATATCCTGGTATATGCAATCGAAATTTTGTTTTAGAGGCCTCAATATCAGCGATAGCGTGTACAAGAAATAGGTATACATAAGTAAAACTACAAGGTTCTTTGTTGTTGACAAGATCTACATGTCCTATTCGTTGTTTTGAGGCTATTCGAATTTTGAAGGTCTTCACATTTGGAATATTCCGAAGAAGATGGTTAGTGAGAACACCACTTTGTGACAGTAAGAGCTCATGAGCAAGAGTTTTGACAGGCTCATCAGAAGGTTTCTAGAATTGCAAATCTAACAAAGACTCCTAGTCCGCGAGGGAAAGCAGATTCCTAGACTCTTCTCCAACTATGGAAGATATACACCCGGGAATAGATTGAAAATGAGTGAGAATCATCTTTTTTGAGTCTATTGAGACCTTTTGAGAATCTTTTGAGTGAGAGACCAAGGATTGGCTTGCGAATATAACATCAAGCCAGCTAGTCCCCGTGTTGAAGTCGTCCAAAACGTCACTTTCTCGGGTCAAACCTCAACAATATCTTGGTGTTGCTTGTGAGTCTTCTAGATAGCTAACCGATAGTGGTCTGAGGAAATTCATTCTCTCTGAAAGTACTCCATATAGGCTTCTGACTTTGACTTGACTTTGTACAAAGCTGCCAAATCTCTCAGTCGCGAGAGTAAGATCTTTGAAAGGAAGTTGCACAGTAGCTGGATTCCATTCAGTTAGGCATTGGAATGACACTGAACGACCCAACCCATCCTGTCTATTTAGACCAACCTATACAGGAGGCGTGGTAGCCCCAAATTGAAATGAATTGATGGCGTTGAAGTTGAAGAATTCCAACATTGCGCACCATATATTCTCACCTTTTAAAATCGGTACATTCTACCGGAGAACGATGAGTCTGTGTGCAAAAACCTTCCGCACGGGTTAGCAAATTGTTTAGCAATAGCGTATTATCTATTCACGACCAAATCGTTTTCACGAGCACTTAGCACATGACGCAACATGGTGAAGGTACGAAGTCTGGGGCCATTGATTCAGGTGTGAATTCCGAAAACCACGTGCCCATGNCTAGACTCTTCTCCAACTATGGAAGATATACACCCGGGAATGGATTGAAAATGAGTGAGAATCATCTTTTTTGAGTCTTTTGAGACCTTTTGAGAATCTTTCGAGTGAGAGACCAAGGATTGGCTTGCGAATATAACATCAAGCCAGCTAGTCCCCGTGTTGAAGTATTCCAAAACGTCACTTTCTCGGGTCAAACCTCGACAATATCTTGGAGATGCATGTGAGTCTTCGAGATAGCTAACCGATAGTGGTCTGAGGAAATTCATTCTCTCTGCCAGTGCTCCATATAGGCTTCTGACTTTGACTAGAGTTTGTACAAAGCTGCCAAATCTCTCAGTCGCGAGAGTAAGATCTTTGAAAGGAAGTTGCACAGTAGCTGGATTCCATTCAGTTAGGCATTGGAATGACACTGAACGACCCAACCCATCCTGTCTATTTAGACCAACCTATACAGGAGGCGTGGTAGCCCCAAATTGAAATGAATTGATGGCGTTGAAGTTGAAGAATTCCAACATTGCGCACCATATATTCTCACCTTTTAAAATCGGTACATTCTACCGGAGAACGATGAGTCTGTGTGCAAAAACCTTCCGCACGGGTTAGCAAATTGTTTAGCAATAGCGTATTATCTATTCACGACCAAATCGTTTTCACGAGCACTTAGCACATGACGCAACATGGTGAAGGTACGAAGTCTGGGGCCATTGATTCAGGTGTGAATTCCGAAAACCACGTGCCCATGCTCTAACCCATATTTTCCATTTTTCCAGACGGTGTAGCACCGTGGCAAATGAATATGAATGTCTCTAAAGCTGGAAGGGACGATGAAGCAGCACTCGGTGTAACCGTTGCCGGAGCTTATCGTTACTAAAGCTTGTGACCATTTCCCGGACGATAACTTAACCACACCGCGTACCGATAACCCAACCGAGGCTTCCTTTCCATCCATTAAATTACCTCTCCCGGTGGCGCTTCCGCTTCGCTACGCCTCGCATACTTGCCATTCCCATGCAAGTAATTGTGCTGATGGCTTTCGTGATAAACCTCTGTTTGGATTTTGGCCGGTTTGCAAATGATATTCCCGGCGTAGGATCGTTTGTGGTTTGTGGGTAATTTGTCTCCAGTGGCAGCAAACGTTGCTTGTCAACCGGATGCCAGGGTAGCCTTTACACATTACACACCGTCCGCTGGCACGCTGGTTCGATATTCGCCCAGTTATTGTTCCTCAATCTCAATCGACAAATCGGTCGGTGGTGGAAGTTCGAATTGATGTAAAAAGGGGTTTTAGAATGAGGATTCTCGATTCCTCTTTCTTTTTTTTTTGTTAGCACAAATCGCTCGAGATCCATCCGGCTCGAGCTTCATATTGCGGAGGTTTTATCGAATGGCAAATATTTGATAAGTCCCTGAGCGAAAATCGGTTGAGCTTTTAATGGTGAAGCGTGAAGAAAAAGCAATCGCAAAATGGATGTGCTTGAGCTCGGTAATGGTGGTACAACCATGCTGTTTTTTTTTTGGGACAGACAATGGTATGGCGCAGGCGGTTAAGGGAGTGAGAGGGAGAGAGAGAGAGAGAGAGAGAGTTTACAAAGGTTTCGATCGGTGATTGTCATGCTATCGTCCCTCGTCATCATTGCGCGGCGTATCATCACTTCACGTCTATTGGCACAAAATTATCTGTGCTTTTAATTAATTGATATTGAAAATCTGATTTTTTTCTGATCTGATTGAAAATTGATGTTTTATGTCTCGTTTTTTTTCGAGGGTCTCTGTTGCTCATATCCCCCATTAGTACGTTGTTTTAGATCGGGCGTAAATTTGCATTTACAGATAAGAGGTGCGTGTCACTCGTGATCTGCTTTGACTGGCTGGCGAATAAAACCCGCACAGATGAATGGGTTTTTATTGATTATTTTATTTAACACACTTAATACAGGCACATCGCGCTCATTCACTAGCGCGCCAGGTTCATAAGCGGCTTCCACTTCATGCGACCCCGGGGTTCGGGGTGTGAGTGTTTTTATGGCAAATGCGCCTAAATAAATCGCCCTCGGGAATGATTAAGATTATTAGCTGCGAAAGTATCTGCCCGAGCTGATGGATACTGCCAAGGCAGGCAAACAGGCGGCTCGGTGGCAAGGTGGACCGTGGGGGAGGGAGGAGGGAGGAGAGGGTGTTGGGAGGAGTGGATGGATTATATTCCGAGCGTGTTTGTGTACCAGCACGAAGGCTTAAGAGTTTCGACAGTTTTCCAAGGAAAACACGTGATCCGGCACTCGGTCGGGGGGAGGGCGGTACGATTCGTTCGAGTGGAAACTCAAGCGCTATATGTTGCCGATGACGACGGCATCAGATGGAGCGATGGGGAGAAGCTGTTTCGGCCTTTATGTGCCTGCCGTGTTGATTCTACAAACGGGAGCGAGTAAATAGTAAACAACCGTATCACTTGGCGGGCGTGAGCGCGCCAAAAGTCGAAGCAAATCGAAAATAGCAATCGAGCTGATGGGTGATCGGGTCGGCACAGGGGCATACAAACACACACACACACATACACAACAGAGCATGTCCATGGTCCGTCATCCGTCCGTCGCCTTTTTTTATATTCATCTTTTTCTATTTTCCGGTGACGTACGGTGCATAGCTGATGGAGGTTTCTTCTTCGAGCAAAATATCCCTACGACCTTTTCCGAAGGATGTCGAGGGTGGAGAAAAAGTAAAACGCCCACCCCGGGAGGGCGTCCCTTTTCTGCCCTCCGGCGGGGGAGTGAGGAGGGGGGGGAGTGGTAGTGAAGTCTTAAATCTTGCAAAACCGTCTTCGAATGCGTCTCGAGGTGGGTGGGTTGGGTGGGTTTGGGTAGGTTGGCCGTGTAGTTAAACATTCAACGTGCCTGAATGTCGTCGCATTCCACCGTGGGTCGATATTAAATCATAGAAAAAGCAGCCGACCTTTCCCCTAGTAGGTCGGTTTCAACAATTGGAAATCGAACGGAAATTAAAGTTTTGCAAACCCGAAGCCGCCCCATTTTGGATACGTTTTTGGTGTAGGCCTTGGTTCAAGATTATCGTACTTTTATCGCGTCCATCCCCGAATGTTTCGTTTGTTGAAATTTAGCATAGCATCAACACTGTCCAAGCGCCCTTGAGTGCAAGTGCTGTTGGATTGAATTGCGGCCAGTTTTGTTTTGGGTTGCCGTCGATGGGAATCGGTTTATTGGCGTGCAAGTAATCAACGTGGAACCAATTTGCACTTTGTTTTTACTACCCGTACTCGTTTGCGGAAGAAGTTCATTGCCGCAGAGAATGCATCAAGCGCCTGTGCAGCGTGAAGCGCTTGTCGGCGATTGGAATATTTCGAATATATCGCGATTAAACAACGCCTCGGAGGACGCAGCAATGATGACAGCCTCTTTTATCGTTTGTTACTAACAAACAAGGCAATGCATTTTTAACTTCCTGCGTCGTACTTATTGTATCGAGTTTAATACATCGCGGGAGATTGGATGTGCAAATTGGAGGATGCAATTACTGGTGTTTACTGATTACTTCTCAATCACACTGCTGCTTGTAAAAAGAATTTCAATTATCCCTTTGTTTTGTCTATTGTATTAGGTGTATTAATGTGTTCGTGCGGTTTTGGTATTAATGCTCCCATTTATTTATTACATATTTATTGAATCTGGCAACACTGCCAATTTGAAGTGTCATTATTGGGCTACAATATCCACTATCTGTCATTTTGATAAATAGTAAATAACATAGTATCTGCGAGCACCGAACATGGCATCATTTGTACCAAATAATGTGTTTTTGCGGGGAGTTTTGCTTCATTATTTCAATATGAAGAAAAAGGCTGCCGAAAGTCATAAAATTTTGGTAGAAGTGTATGGTGACCATGCTCTAGCTGAACGAACGTGTCAGAAGTGGTTTGCACGGTTCAAAAGTGGCAATTTTGATTTGGAAGATGAGGAGCGTTCCGGAGGACCACGAAAGTTTGAGGATGGAGAATTAGAGGCAATACTGGATGAAGATCCATCACAAAACCAAAAAACACTTGCACAGACACTGGGAGTGGCTCAGCCAACCATTTCTCTTCGATTAAAAGCAATGGGAATGATCCGGAAGGTGGGAAATTGGTTGCCCTATGACCTGAAGCCAAGAGACGTCGAACGCCGTTTGTTCACTTGTGAACAACTGCTCCAAAGGCAAGAGCGGAAGGGATTTTTGCATCGAATAGTGACTGGTGATGAAAAGTGGGTACATTACGATAATCCAAAACGTCGTGCAACGTATGGATACCCCGGACATGCCACATCATCGACAGCCAAGCCGAATATTCATGGCGCGAAGATCATGCTGTGTATTTGGTGGGACCAGCTGGGTGTGGTGTATTATGAGCTGCTACAACCAAACGAAAAGATCACTGGGGAGGTCTATAGACGACAATTGATGCGTTTAAGCCGTGCTTTGAAAGAAAAAAGACCACAATACGCCGATAGACACGACAAAGTCATATTGCTACATGACAATGCCAGGCCACATATAGCGGTACCGGTTAAAAATTATTTAAAAACACTCAAATGGGATGTCCTACCCCACCCGCCGTATAGCCCAGACATTGCCCCTTCTGATTACTATTTGTTCCGGTCGATGGAACACAGCCTGGCTGACCAGCAGTTCCATAATCACCAAGAAGTGCAAAAATGGATGGAGGATTGGTTAGCGGCCAAACCGCCATCTTTTTTCCGCGACGGGATCAGAAAGTTGCCTGAAAGGTGGAAGAAGGTTGTGGAAAGTGACGGACAGTATTTTGAAAATTGAATAAATTACCATTTCGCCAAAACAGAGCCCAAAACTTTGGTTAAAAACCGCACGAACACATTAATACTCCTAATA
>STHB01000004.1:24751344-24778651 GCA_018908115.1 Anopheles rivulorum
AAATTGCATCGTTAGTTGTGAAGTTATTTGCTCAGCACGGTATGACGGTGCTTTCCCTTTTTTTGTGTCGGGCCCAACGGCCGGCTTCGTTATGGGGTATTGAATTTAAATTTATTATATTTTCCTTGAAGATTAGCTAATGAGTTATGGGATTTCTTTGAGGGTAAGCAGCAGCTGGGCGAGTCGTGTATCTCCGTTCGGTAACCCAAAATCGCAGACCCATGTTCGAAGGGATGGACCGGACCCGACGCTCAAGGATTTTGCCTAACGCTCATTAAATCAACACACACACACACACACACACATATATATATACACATACACACCGTAACAAGCGCCCCTATCTGTTCCGGCCACGATTGAATTTTGCTTCAACGCCTTCGGATGGTGTGGTAATGTTGCTGGTTGCCGGCCTGCTGGTCGCACATGGTTGTAATTGGAAAAGTTTAGTCTTATTTGATTTCATTAGCAAAAATGCAAATAAAGCCTGGGCCGGAGATGGGTTGACCCGATTGGTCAGCGTCAAGCTAGTAAGCTTCGCGTGTATAAAAGTGACCCCAAAAATACGTCGATGTGTGGTCAAAGCTCCAAATCGGTTTAACCTCTCCGTCTGTGTATTGGGAGTGGGATGAAAGTGCATGTAAATATGGAAGCGAAATGGTTCAAATTATTGTTGCTTTTTATTGGGGACCTTTCTCGATCTCAACTGACCACATAATTTGGGGAGAATGTGCCGGGTTTTCATCTGGTAAAATTTAGACCGTTTCTAGATTCTTTTCAAGTTGAACTAGAGTGTGTCGAGGTATTACTGGAATGTTTCTCATTTTCTGAAGCTTTTGCAAGCTGAAATGGATTCAGTTCAAAGTTTTTTTTAATGGTAACACGCTCAACGCTTGTAAGAAATTGCAAGGAATGTATTATATTTCGTAACAAGAGGAAACACGCTACTTATTCGCTACTGTCACTTTGACAGATGACAAATGACAAAATGCGAAAGATTTCAGCAATACTGTCAAACTTTCGAATGGTTTTACAAAATTGGCAAAATTTTACATCACGCGTACAGGCGGAATAACAGGGTAGTTGAAATTTATTATCGCTTTTTACCGGCAATCCGAAATAATCGAGGCCCGTCCGCGGGTCCATTCCCTTTTTATATATCTCCTGATCGTCTTGACGCCCTCTAGCGGAATTCAGCGGAACTTGATAACAGGGGATAGACAAATTATCTTGAAAAATTCTAGCTCATCTTGAACAGAATCCAGAAAATGTGTCAACTTTGAACGAATTGATCTCGAAAAACCCTGCAATTCTAAACCAAATGTTAGTTTTTCTCTATCTCTTGTCGGAATTCTTTCGATGCAAACGGTTAAATTCGTGGATAGGTGGCCATTTTTGAGTAAAACAAAGAAGGGCACGTACCACATAATTTAGTTTTAGCTAAAACGTCACCCAAATGTTTACCAATAAATCAGGATGATAAATGACGAAACTTGATACATCCGTCTACTTGTGTGTGCGCGTTTGTGTGTGTGTGTGTGTGTACGATGGCGAACAGATCAAATCGATACGGAGGCAAACGCGATTTTCGGCACACGGCGGCGATATGGTTGTAAATCGGTTACGTTGCGGTTTGAGCGTTGAGCCAAATTGCACGAAAACGGGCACAATGGGTAATGTTGGCAAAACCCCCCGAAGCAAACCGAAGGCAAAAATGCTATAAACCCGGCTAAGCTTCTAGCGTGTCTAAAATTGTTTTCCTTCGCGGCCAAAATCACGTCCGAACGATGCTCCCTTTTTGTCCAATGTTTTTTTTTCATTCTCTCTCTCTCTTTCTCTCTTCTGTTGATGTTGACTGTGTTTGTCAAATGTTTTCTTCCCAAGAAGACCCTTAAAGTCACGCTTCATTTCTTACGTTTACCCTTTTTTATATGTGCGCGCCTGGTGTTGTATTTTTTTTTTTGTTTGATTTGGTTCTTTGTGTGTTTGTGGATTGCTTTTTTACAGCGCCCAGCCGCTATGAAAATAGTAGTTGTAAGCGTGACAGACGATGGTTACGGCTTCACAAAACATTCCCAGTTTCCCGGTAAGCGATGATCGTTATTTTCCGTTAAATTCAACAGTGTTTTGCCTTGTTTTTGGCTTTCTAGCGCACGAGCGGAAGGAACGCTATTGGCAAGGAACCTTTTTTTCCATCTTCTATGGTCCATTTTCGTTTCACACTTTCCTTCCGGCCAGACGACGCAACGATGCGTCGCGCCAACGTTTCCGGCTCGGCCGGGAATCCATCCATTGCGTGAGGTGTCGGTGCGAGATTTGTCATTTGTCAACGTGGTTTGGGTTGGGGCGACCAGCATCCTGGTTTCCAGTTTCGACGAAAGCCGCTCTGTCCTGGGGCGCCAAACAGTATCGATAGAATTGAAACTTCGCAAAGAAAGAACGTTTTCTACGGAACAATATACAAACAAACAAAAAAAAAAACAAAATGGAAAGAAAATGGGCAAAATACTGATACTTCAGCGGCGTTTGAAGATAGGGAACTTTGTACACACGATGTGTAAATAGCGACAAGCAAAGCACGATGTGGGCGCGACAACATCCGGCGGGAAAAAGATTTCGTTTCGCCCTCTGAACGCTGCAAATGGGTGGGTGGGTAAACAATAAATTTGCTGAAATCAACAATACTGTAGCGTCGTGTGGTCCGGTATTGAACATGTAGCGAAAATGAAAACAAAATCAATGAGCGTGCGTGTAGGCGTGGGATATTTATTTTCCCAAAACAGCTTCTAGGTGCTTGAGTTTTTACAAATGGCGGTATTATTATGTTTATTTTTTTTTTGTTACATTTAACAAAAAAAGTTTGTTGGAGGCGATGAGTGCTTAATCGAGCATATTTTTGTGTTTTTTTGCCTTTTATGTATTTTTATTAAATTAAAAAGGCAAGAAGGTGGTCCCGTAAAGCAAGAATACACGTTTGCCGAAGCTACAAACATTAGGCAGATTAATTATAAACAAAAAAAAGTTTTACTCTTGAACGCATCTATTTGCCTAAGGAATAAGGGACGGTTTTGTTTTTGTTCGAGATGAAAAAAAGAAAAAAATTCCTCACCATGCCAGCAATGAAATGATTTTCCACTTGAGACAAAACACACCGCGTGCCAAAATTCTTCTTCACATGAATGAAATTTTCAAAGAATGTAAGTGTCATTACGAGCTTTGCCGAACGATTTCACACGTTGGCGAGCGAGAATGGTAATAAAAGTGAAACGACCGGATACCGGCCAACGGTGACACGTTGGAATTAGAATTTATGGCACTGTAGCGTGGCATCAAAGACAAGGAAAACAATTTCTCGCCTGCTAAACGTGCGTTAGTCAGTTTCATTGCGGGTGAAATGTGTTTTTATATCATTATTAAACTCATCTATAAAAGAAAGCTTTTCCAGGCGAAGCTTTATGTGAGTGTGTGTGTGTTTTTTTTGGGTAAGCAAAGCGGAAATTGATTTCACATGTTTAACGATGGCCACTAAACACAGTCTGAAAAGGGGCTTCAATCCTTAAGAACCGTCTCGACGGATATATAGCTGATTAAATACGGCGACCAAAGCAACGCGCATCCTTCGGCATTTGGTAGCAAACGTGTGTTTTTACCGTGTGGGATGCTTACCGTACTCACCGATCATAGAAGATTTCTTTTCCGATACCATCCGAATGACACGTTCACCGAAACTGAACCATTCACGAAACAAAAAGGAATAAAAAAGCCCTCCAAAAAAAAGGGAGCAGCTGAAGGAAAGAAACAGGCATCATATCGTACGAACACGAATGGGGTAGGATTATTGTTTGGATTGAATTGCGAGTAAATATGGCAGGAAATCGATGCCTGTCGGGGGTTTGCAATGTAAATATTTCATCATTTCATTCACCCACTTAGAAGTTTGCCGGAGCGGAAAAGACGGACGGACAGTGTCGAATGACAGTAGTCGCACAATGCACTTGACAGGCCCCGGTTTATCCGTTATTGTTTTTCTTTCGATTTTTTTTTTTTGCGAGAACTTAGACCTGGCCGCATTTTGAGATTGAGTTTTTGTTTCATGCGCAACATGTACACTAATGGATGAAAAATGTACCACACAACGAAAAAACAAATAATTTATTCATGGCCACAGTTAGGGAAAGTAAAACGATTATCCATTTTAATTAGGTGAATAATGAGAGCATTAAAATTAGCTTAAATGATGGCTGCCATTCGATATCAATTATCGCATCACCTCATCGTGCCCTGTTGATGGAAGCAGCGTGTATTATTTTTTTTTTTTGCTCAGTTCCCGCTGACTCTCAATTAGATCAATCATTTTGGGTTAATAATTAATGAACGCATCGCGAGGAGGAAAAAACAAATGTGATCGAAAATATGATTGCAAAATCATGCCAGTTCATGATCTTCTCGATAATCCGCATCAATAAATTGTTGACATAAAACGATGTCGCTGGCAAAACAAAGCTGATAAGCTAGCTGGGCGCGTGCTGCGCGTTGGTATTGGTGTTGCCAGAGCGGCTGATGCGTATTCAATTTGAAACCTGCACGGTAATGTGCGCGATTGCCCCAGCTGTCAAAACTGTCAGTTCGATGAAGGACATGGCCTGCCTGCGGAAGATTGACAGCTGGAGCAAATGGTGTCCCGGTGCGGCCCAGACCACGGACCTGATATCCTGTGGGATATGATGAATTATAAATATGTTGTACCGTAACACAAGCAGCGGTCGAAGCTGGAAATGTGCGACATCATTTGCCTAAGAAGCTTTCGGATGGTTGGATTAAAGAGTTAGCCGCGTCTCACACGCAAAGGAAAGGAAACGATTTGAAAAATTCTTGCTCCAAACAAAGCGACGGAATATGAATGGAGGAAGAAGGAAAAGGAGAATAATCCATTTCTGCTCCAATTAGCATGGAGCATCTTGGCAAACGGCCTACTCAGCTGCTGTGCGTTCGTGTACCGCACGTAGCAAAACAAAAATACTGTTGTGGGTGTGGTCCATTTTCCAGCCCACTCCATGCTGGTTTTGACCATGACACACACACACACACAAACACTGGAAACGAACAAAAACTCCTCAAGAGTGTGGGGCGAAATAAGACAGATTTCTTTGCACTTGAGCGCACTCGAACGAGGCACGAAAATGTGTGGCAAGGTAATGGGTGTGCGCAAGTTGCGAGCGCAAATTTGCATACCGAGAAATGAGATTTCCTGGTTAAAAAAAAAAAGTGTGGGAAAGTGGCGAAAGTGCCACTGGGAAATTTCACTCACTGCTCCACTGTCGACTGTCTGCCGAACCGAGCGAAGAAAAACACCGACACCTTGTCCTGCACCGACAATGGCCAACGGTGACGGGAGCGCTCGGTGGAAATGCGCCGTGGCAGAAGCGTTGGGGAAAAATCATTTGGCCAAACCGGGTTTCTCTTACACTTCAGCGCTGTCAATGACGGGTCGGATGATTGAGCCACTGTTCTTCCGGTTTTCTTTTTCTTTCTTTTTTTTTGCTGTGTGTTGCTTCCTTGCCACCACCTCGAGCTGGGCAAAAAATCAGCCAGTCAAGTGAAAATGTGTGGAAAACGACAGGTCATTTTCGACGAGAGTGACGAGAAGAACGCACTGGTGGTTGGTGGTTGAACATTGAAAGGAAGTCCCCACGACCCATTACGGGGGGAGGGGGGGAGGGGGGTGGACTCGTCGTTCGTGGTGCTTATGTAAATCACGGCCCAGACCAGTGGTAATGAGCGGAGACGGCGAACGAATTGTTGAATTGCAAAATTTGTTATTTCCAATGAGGTTTGAATGGGGTTTTGCGTATTTTGTTGTTGTGAATGTCGCCTTCGTTTCCTTGTTCCTTTTTTTTCAGTGTTGCTCTTGTAGTCCACAATTTCGAAGAAATTCATTTCCAGTGGGTTAATGGGTTGTTTTTATTTTATTCCCACTTACCCATCGTTAAGTACTACTGCCGACCGTCGCTATTAACATTCTGTTTGCGTTCGTTCGTTGTGTCATTTTAATGCTGCCGGCAACCATTTTGACGCACTTTTGGTTCTTCTTTCTTTGTGTATGTGTGTAGTGTACTCGTTCGCAATGGTTGCCCGAGTGACGATAATAAGCTTGCCATAAACCGGCCATGGGTTTGTGCTTCGTTGATTTTGATGGAAATAAAAGCCTGCGAAAGCCCCGTGGGTGGACCCGTTGTATAAAGCATTGTTTAGAAATAATTTTATTTTCTATTTAATTAACCCTATGACCGGCTATTACATTCACTCAGTGCGTGTGGGTGTGTGTGTGTGAGTGACGCTTTTGGAAACAATCGGGATCGTCGTTGCGTCGGAGGCAGCAACCATCGTGTAAATGTGATCCCATAAAATGTAACTAGGTGCTTTTCGGTATGCTATGTTTAAATAAAGCAAAAGTACAACAACTAATAAGCATGGCACACAAAACATGGCGAAATTTACTAGCGCCATTGCGCCATTTTCGTCGTACGGGCGCAGTTGGGTTTTGTCTTGCAGGAAGAAACCATGGTTTTGCTCCTTCGGTTTCGGTCGGCGCACATCCACATGATGCTACATGACGCGGCCAAGAAGCGTCTGCATTCAAAAGCGCTTTCCTCCTAGTCCCAGCGCTATTTAGCTGGGTGGGAAGAACCTGAAACCGAGCTAAACCATCCGCGGTGTTGAAAATTTCCCTTGCGGCTCACTCGGTACGGCGGCGAGTACTTTCGCTGGGTTTGCTGAAATCGATACCGTAGCAGAAGCCTGTCGGCTGGCAGCATTTCCCGTCAATGGGAATGGTTCCTGCTGCTACACCACAGTCATAGGAATTATTAATGAAATGGTTAGGTTCGGCTGGGAGTTTTTGAGCTCCGCTTCTGTCAGTTCCCCCGTCCAAACGATCTGCACCACGCACACCACCATTAATCTAATGTATGCGAAGCGTTTATGCATCGTGAACCGTTGAAATCGTTTGCAGCTAGGAGCTGCAAAAAGGAAGCTTATTAGCGTGGTTACAACAGTTCACTTTTACCAGCTTGTGGGCAATGGATTTTTATTGTTTTGCTTCAGGACGATCCGATCGACAGCTTCACCCGGGGAGAAAGTAATAAATAAAATTAATTCTCTCTCTCTTTCTCTCTCTCTATTTCTCTCTCTCTCTCTCTCTCTCTCTCTTGCTCTCTCTTTTCTGCATCGAAGCATGTTTGGCAGAGTTTTACAATCTTCCATCACCGGTAGGCAGGGTCAATTACGATGTACTCTCCTGCAGCGTTTTCGTTTGCCATTTTGGCTTGTCGTCGGCTTGCCCGATGTTCCGCCGGTTGCTGCAAGCGATGCATGGATACATGTGGAAAGCGAGTCCGTGTTTCTGTGAACCAGGGTCGTGAAAGGATTTTTCCTTTTGCTTTTCATTTGAAAGGCTTTTTTCCCCCAGTTTGAAAAGTCGTTGTTTGCCTTTGCATGTACGTATTTCGTAGAAAGGAAAGCATACGCTAAAAAACACATGGCGTTGTTTGCACATGTTGGCGCAAGGTACAAATATTAGGCCCAAAAGTAACGGAAAAAAAAATAATAAACCCGACAGTGAATTTTTGGTATAAAAAATTCATAAAACTTAACAGTTAGTCTGAGCTTATCGGAGGTACTTTTATTCGCTCCAAGACTCTTTTTTTTTGTGTGCGTCGTCTACTGTCACGAATGAATGATGACCTAATGAATTTTAAATTTAAATTCTCGCAGCGACGAGATTCAACCGTGCTTTGCTGTACCTCTACGAAAAAGGGCCGTTTAGCCAACCTGGCAGAGAAATGTTCAAACAAACGAGGCAAACCTTCGGCAAAGGAAACGAGATTTATCTTCCCGGATTTTTTTTTCCGAGGAACGAGTCAATTTGGCAACGAAGCGTGCAAATGGGATCTTAATAGCAACTGGCGACTTGGTGCGGTGTGGTGTGGTTTTTCAAGACCTTCCAATCCAAGGGCCCTGTAACATTGTCGCTCCAAGCGGAGTCGATGCCGGGGGACAATTTGCCACACAAGGATAATCAGTGTGTTTCTGCCGGTCTCTATTTCCCAGAGGGTGCGCGGGACTAAAGGCACTTCTAAACGAGTTCCATTGTTCGGCTTACAGCTCATTACAATGGCGATAATGATCGCGATACGACCCCGATCCCGGTTGCCGGGGGGAACGTCCCGGGAAAGGTGCAGCAGGAGAAAGATGAGGTGTCTTATGTGCTTCTCAAGTGGGTGGTTTGGCCTGCACGTGGGACTAATGAAGCGATAATTTGTCCCCCTAAAGCAAAGCACGGTCGGTCGATGGTAGGTAAATCAGGAAACGAACCGAAAAAGGCGTCTGCCGGTGACAGTTAGTCAAAGAAGTTGAAATCCTTTCTTCTTCTTCTTCTTCTTCTTCTTCTTCTTCTTCTTCTTCTTCTTCTTTTGTTCTTTTTCGTTGACACAGTTTTCTTTTGTGTTTTACTTCTTTAAAGCCCACTTGCTTACCCACTAGATACGATTAAAAACGAGTTTAAAATAATAGATAAATATTCATGTTAACAAGTCGTTAACAACCTATGCTTACAGAAGATGTTCACGAACCACAGTGTATTGGAACGATAAATTTATCTTTCATCCATTTGTTTCGTAAAGCGCTGATACAAAGCATAAAGTATCGCCAAACAAGGCTTTACACATATTTTTCTCTCCCACAGTAAACTTCTAAAGCTTTCCGCAGTGGCAATCGGGGAAATTAAGGGAAGATAAAGGGAAGTTTGCGGTATAAACACGCAAAATATACGCGATCCAAGTAGCATCGTTTTGCCTGGCAATAAAATGGGCAGCAGGCAGTGGCCGTTTTTTTTGTTGCAACTTCCATCCCATCCAAAGTATGGGAGCGCGCTCCTGCAATCGTATGGAACGAGCTACCAAAATCTGCAGACCAATCTGGTCCAGCTATCGTATCTCGCATATGTTGTATTTTTTTTTTTGTTGGGGAATTTTTCCCTTGTACGGCAGCCTATAAACGGGTGCCCAAGTGTGTCGAAATGGTGAACGTTCGTTTCGGCACTGACTGGAAATATAATCCGACCCATATGGCCTAGCCATTCCGCTGTCACAAATATCCCACGTATAAATTTCTCTTTCCCCAGATTGGGCACGGGAGTCGTGACTTTCTGCAGCTGGCTGATGTGAAGTGGCGACACACACACACACATCGAGTCAAAATTTCGCTCACAATCCTTCACCAGTAACCACACACAGCTGGTTAGTTTAGTCGCGAGGGACTTCCCTGTTAACTTTAACGCCGCTTTAGACGCGGAACGCGGTCATCGAGCTGTCAACGCTGCTGTGGGTCATCGAGGATTGATAAAACCGCAGTCTCCGGACATGGTAGACCGACCGTTGCTCCGTACGTGCTCAGTTTATTTGACCGGCTTTGCTCGGGTACGTGGCTCGGACGTCCGATGCATCCGGTTCTGCATATATCGGTCGGCAGATGCCTAACCTAACAGTTGGTGCATTTGGTAGCTGTGTGACCACGGGAAGCTGTATCCACCGTACTCAACGGTTTTGGACCGTTTTGGTTGGCCACACGCGGCACCAGCCACCAGCCATTGGTCAGCTTCGTGCCGTCATCATGCACTGTCAATAACCTTAAATATCCGGCCACGGAAGACAACACAACGTTTTGCTGTTGCTGTGACGAAGCCGTTGATTTGGTGACTGGCACTGGTTGCGTTATCCAGCGCGGCTGTATGAAGAAAGCCCCTAGGTTCTCCCCGATACCAAGAACAACACGTCCGTGTGCCGTTCTGCTCCGTAAGCCACACCTCATCGAGTCGGCCTGGGCCCGAGCCGGGGAATTCTTTGCATGAGTGACATTTTAATTAATTTGTAATCATTCGCGCACACGTGCCAATGCTTGGAAGCGCACGGTTCACTGCATCGCAAATGAAGTGTGCATCGATACTTTGCGAAATGTTGGTATCTGTCGTTTGGAGTTTTTTTTTTAGTTGTCACGGCTGATTCGATTTAACATTTCATATTAATGTATAAGGAATCGAGAGAATTGTCTACAGAAATAAATTAATCATGAACTGATGCGTATTCTACCGGGTATTCAAAAGAGGATTTTTGGGTTATTGTCAATAAAAGAAATTAACGTAAATTTATAATTTCGATTTTCGAACTTTTTATTAAGATATTGTATTCTAATCAGTAATTCAAACATGAGAAGCTAATTTTGAATATAATGAATTAATTTGTATACTCTTGAAGATATTATCACTATTCATATAGACTGCATCGATAAGGTTGTTGGGTGTCATTGTTATGACATTATCGAACCACCTTATTTGACACTTTTGAATGCGGTTTCGCATTCAAATGATAAAATTTGACCAAATTTTCGATGCTTTTCAAGTTAATATGTAACATGTAGCGATATATGTGGATTTTTTCAACCTTTTTATAGATTTAGCTTGATGAAATTAATTCTGTGCTAAGATTTCTCTATTCAACTCACTGAGAGTGGCAGATCTTTTAAACATGACAGCTGTGTTAGCCGGGAGAAAGTTCCAAAAAGATCCAAAAAGTGGGAAAAGTATCCAGAAATGGCTTCTATCAACAATATATTTAGAAATCCTGTATCGATCGCGTTATTAAGGGAATGCTCTTTATTTCCAACGATTAATAAGTTGTCCAATTAACATATCCGTATCTTCTGCGTGAACCTAAGCAACCCAAAAATTACTTCTGCCCATCGACTCTCCTTCATCTGCCCGCTCTGTTAGTGCCGGAAACGTAATTGGCTTGTTATTTTTAAAACCTACAGCATCCGGAAAGGAAGAATCACGCCGATTTACAAATATAAGCCACCGTACCATGTAAATGTAGACATTTCTGAATGAATCTCTCTTTAACCGTTTCGTGCGTTCGTCAGCATTCCTAATGGTACCTTTGCCTGCGTACCGCATGTGTTGGCACATGTGGAATTAAATGAAGCAACAATCCAAACCAGCGGCATCACGGTAATGATGATTTATACTATTTACATTTATTTCGTTCGTTCTCTTCGCTTGCATCCTTCCATCCATGGCACACAGACACACATGTGGCACTCGAGCTTCCTCATCGATGTTTTCCTTCCATCCGTTTGCTAAACCGGAGCAGGGCAAAAAAAAAACCCAAGCCATGGCAAACGGTCTGTCCCGTGGCTTACGTGGGGCAAATGTTATTAATTTTAATGTATGCAAAAGCTCATTCGCGGTTCCGTGCGGTGAGATTTTCTTTGCCATTGCTTTGGCGCTGATGCGATGCAAGCCCTGGTGCGATGATGGCACAGTACACAGTACCTGTCCGACAGTTATTACGTACTTATGCTCTAATTAAAGCTGATATCAGCCTGAAGTTGTTAGTGAGTGAGTGTGCAAACTAGCGCGATAATAAGATTACGACAAGACGCTCCAGGAAGCTGCCGGCAGCGTTGGGCCGCTTGCCACTGTTGATGTGCGCCTGTCGGCCTGGCGACATTTCGCCTCCTTTTCTCGGTCCCATTTTGTGGCATCCGGTGGGCGCCGAAAGGCCATCCGGTGGCACATGGTCCGAGCGAAAGCGAAAGATATGCAAAGTAAAGTGTACGCGCAAGCAAGTGGGATGTTTCTTTCGTCGCCATTAGCAATAAAGCGGCGAGCGCATTATGCATCGCTCCAGCGTGGGTTAAAGCATAGTTTAAGAGCGGAAAATGGGCGATTAAATCGATTTTGAGGCCATCACGAAGGATGGACGGACGCTACTACTGCCCATTCGGACGGACAGTAGAATGGGCAATATTTCACTCGGTTTATTTAGTCATGACGACGGCGATGATGAAGCTGCACCATTAGTGCAATTTAATGACCCGACCGAATGTCGCTTTAAACCAATCGCATAAAGTGTGTGCCGTTTTTATACATGGCACACCATAAATGCACCACGTGGTCAGGTTGTGTTTTCTTATCATTTTAGCAGCACACTATTTACGTTCCGACACCGACAAGTGTTATCGCTCGTTTATGATAAATGAAACGCGGGTGTTAAATATGCATGCCGGAGTTGATTAATTTCCAATTGGAAATGCAAAAACAAAACAAAAAACACACACACGAAAGAAAAACACACATTTAGGCTGGCTGTACTTTTAATAGATGCACAAAGTTCTGCACGAAGCGCACAAACATTCACCCATTGGCCATGTGTGCGTGTGTAGGATTGCCGCGTCCTGTTAATGTGCTGTCTATCGTGCTCTTTCACACACACTCTCTCTCTCTCTTCCATACGCTGAACCGTGTACGTGTACGGCTTTACGTGTGCGTTTGAAGCGGACCCGCAAACAAACAAATGACCTCGCGGCCATTGCTCGGAACCCACACACATTCGAACACACAAGGCAGCAGCAGCAGCGGAGCGCACGACGAATGGACATCATTTCGTGTCGATGTCACAACCGGTCGGATGGGGCCAGTTTGTTGGCCGGCTTGGCATGCTTGTCCGGCGAGCTGACAGCAACAAATGGACAAAACATAATTAATAGCACACGTTCACGACAGGCCCAGATGGCCGGCAGCGGGCTTCGGCTTCCGATTCTCATTTGGAGCCTTGCTCGCGGCTAGAGGTTTGCTTGCTTTTTTTATTGTCGTTGTTGTTTGCTGCTTCTCGCCCCCGATGCAATTAGCCCGGCCAAGCGTTGGTGAAGGGAATTCGTATCGGACGGCATCATAATTACGATAATAAACTTACAAACATTGGAAAGGCTTGGGTCGAGTGCCGAGTCGGTCGAATGTCATGTTTGCGTTGATCCTTTGTTTCAATCTGTTTATGAAATCTACAAAATGTTAAAGCTCGATCGCTTTCTGATTAGAATGCTTTCATTTGTATTTGATTGCATTAGCGGAAATTGAGTGTTTGATGAATGTTTTACATTCTTAAAGTCGGTTTTTAAGAGATTTTTTATTTTAAATTTAAAGATTTCGTCTGGTACGAAACACATTCCGTACCGGCCTGCAACTAAATGGTTAGAATCGCAAATTAAAAATAGAATTCCACGGGAAAGAGTACGGCCGGACCAATATCGACCATTTTGGTTGAATTTGTGATAGCTTCAGCCGCCTGCTGCCTTCTCGGAAGCTCGGAAAAAGAAAGATGTTTGAGATTGTTTGCGATGCTCTTCAACAATCGCACCGTTGTGTATTTCAGCTTCCGAGAAGAGAATAAACGATGAAACCTCAAAATTAAACAAGACACTTCGGAATTGGTTTGGCACGCCAAACATAACATCGCTGCGGGCGTGCACTGCCGTTGGGTTTTTTTCGATCCCCATTTCAGCACTATTTGTTCGGTTTTGGTTCACCAGTGCAAAGTTATTGCATATCGATACCATCACCGATCGATTGGGGTGAGCTACCACCGAACGCAACCAATTAAGGACGGGTGATGATTGGAGAACAAGTGCCTGAATGCCGTCCTTCGAACATGGCCGGCGGTGGCAACTTTCGCAACGTGCCAACGGGCAAAGCGGACTTGCACGCGAACTGATAAACCGAGAGTGTGCAAGTTTTGTTCGGGCTTCATTGCAACGTGGTAACGATCGATCCGGTAAAGCATCCGTGTGAAAAAGTTTTCGCCCAAAGTTGTGCGTTGCGTTGTGGGGGAAAATTTTGTTGGCGTACGAGATACAACACATAGCGCATGGTTCGGTGCGCCTCGGTATTGAAACCCCTAGGAAAGAAACCCGCCCGTCCGAATCCGAAGCAAATGGAATCGCCCAGTATCATCGCTCGTATGATTGATGAGCCGGCTACAAACAAGCGGATCGTGGATAGCTAATGGTCCGAAGGAGGATTGAGATGGATTGGCGCTA
Organism: Anopheles rivulorum; assembly: GCA_018908115.1. Taxonomy (NCBI): domain Eukaryota; kingdom Metazoa; phylum Arthropoda; class Insecta; order Diptera; family Culicidae; genus Anopheles; species Anopheles rivulorum. The sequence goes on from STHB01000004.1 coordinate 24,765,274, forward strand.
GGGCGGGCGGGATCAAGCATCTTTCGCCAAACGGCAACAGGGATGCGCCACGCCACGTGGCTGGAAGAAGCAAAGAAGTCCGGCGAAGTTGGCCACAGCACACAAAAACCTAAAAACAGAAAAAAAACTAATCCCAATTCTAATAGAACCTTCTTCAACAAATTCCTTTTGGTTTTTTTTTTGTTTGTGCTCCCTCATTAAAGGGCGATTGCGTGTGGGACTAATACTAATAGCAACCAGCTGGAAGGTAGAAAACAAAACACAACAGCAACAGAATAAAGGATTAGAAGATATGAACAATGCGCTATAAACGTGCTTCTTTCTGCCGGTTACAAGCAACCCTAACCCCTTGATTGGGTTTACATTTTTACAGAGCAAAAAAGAAAAAAAAAAAGACCAACCTTATGTTATGGAGCTAAATTGGACGTACACAGCGTAGGTAAAATGTGAGAACAGAAATAATCGCATTAAAACAACAATCCCACCACCACGGGCAAAAAAGTTCTCATCTCATTATGTGCGCCGTATTAAGTGGTCCTAAAAGATATGCTCAAGTCAAGCCTTTTTGAGCAAATTTGTATGATGGTTGGAAATAAATCACTGTAAAAAATAGAATAAGATATATAAATAGTTATTTAAAGAGCAAAAATGGTTTAAATATTTTCAATTTAAATATTTTTTTATAAATAAAATATTGTAAAACGACGTTAAAAAAATCCTTAAACTCGACCCAAAAAGCACAAAATAAGAACGCTACCGCTACGCGTTTGCAAATGACATCTACAAGCAAAAATACCTCAAAAGCAGTGGTGCTTTCCATTATTTAAATACTGCCAGCCAACCGTTACGCACTTGTCTTTATCAAATATCTCAACTATTTACATACAGTGCGGCCGATGACAGGCTCGGTGGTGGTGGTGGTTGCTGCTGCTAGCAGCAGTAGGCTGTGACAGAAAATATGTGCTTCAGCATGTTGCTGCACCATTGCCTGCTGACAGCGCATTCCCACCGCTGTGTGCTGTGCTGCTCGTCCATTTGTTACAACGCAGTGGTGGTGGTGGTGAGTAACATTTTCCAATTATCCTCCCCCATTTTTCCACCTCTGCCTCCCCTTCCCTTACCCCCTCCCGGCAGCTACTACGATTGCCGAACAGCACAGCACAGACAGAAAGACAATCTGTTGCAAATGCATTCTGTCAGATAAAACCACTCAACCATGTGGCCTAACCGAGACGGTGTTCATTTTTTGGCTGAAAAAGGTGACTGGTGAATGCTATCCTGGAGTGATTCTTTTTTTTTTTTTTTTCGTTCGTTCGTTCTGATCCACTTCTGCTGCTGCTGCTGCTGCTTGGTTTTCCATTTCCTTTCCGATGGAATTTATTGGCAAAGTGCTTCGCCCATCCGTCCGGTGCAGGGAAATGAAGGCGAGGTGCTGCTGATGTTGGCTTTGTCGGTAACGAGAGATTTATTTTCCATTTCTGATAAAACTGCGCATCAACGGGAAAGGATGTTTAATTTCTATTTAACAAAAGAAAAACGAAAAAATAGTAGTAAAACGAAGCCAACGAACGAACAAACGATGTAACATTGTTGCGCTTGTTCCTGCTAGCTGGCCAGAGATTCGTGCAGTGAATTGCGCCTGTGATTTACTTAGCTGTTAAGTGCTGTTCAGTGTGGAATATTGTGCAAGCCCCATAACCCCTCGGGGCTTACATCGCCCGGTAAGTTTGTGACGATGAATTAATACAAATATATGTAAAAAAAAGAGGAAAAGTTTCCTTGGAAATGTGAACACACTTCAACGCAATGCAGTTCACGGTATCGTGCTTTTCCATGTTTTAAGCTCATTGAATAACGGTTGCACGATTATTTGCAACAATTTATTACCATTGACTGTGTTGTTGCTATAATTTCCTCACTTCATTATACGCATATGGCAACACTGTGTTTCGTGGATTATCCGGGCCCGTCTGATTAACCGGGTGTCACATTATCCGTAAGCTTAAACATGACAGCTGTGTTGTTCTTTTGTAGTGTTGGTGATGTTGTTTAAAAATGATTGATTTTAATAATCTTACGTCTATCGAATCTATCTATATCTTCTATATTGAAAGGTTCTTGACAATAATATTAGAATATTATAATATTACTAACAACTATGTGCGATTAAAAAGAATAGTTGAGTTCTTACTCATGCGTTGACAGCTAATGAACTTGAGTTTTAAGTTGTTCTATACGTTTCAAAAAGTATACAAAGTGTAGTGTATAGTTTAACTATAGTGTCTTAAGATGGTTTCTAATGGGAATTCCTCGTTTTATACGGTAAAAGGTTTTATAGGTGGTGAAATTGCATCAAACTCTTTTCGGTTACCCTGTTTTTACTATATCCAGTCGTATTTTATGTTAACAAACAAAAATGTCAATAAATGCTAAGCCATAAAAAAGAATTAAATAGAACGCTTGAGCAACCTCTTAAACCAAAGCTTCCTATTCACCGCCGGATAGCCTTGGGCATGATTCAACCAACGCAGTGAAAGCTCTCCTTTTCCTTTAAGTTTCGTATTAATGCGCTCGAATGGTTCTTCGGATACGGTCCCAGGGGATTTTTTCTCTCTCTCTCTCTGTTGCACTCAACCGAAACTGGCAGCGCGCGCAATCGGTGACAATTTGTCATTAACAAGCGGAAGAAGCCGTAAAGAAGGTCGTCCGCTTACATGCGATTGCATCGGATGGCTCTTTTGTTGTGCAGGCACTCGGGGCCACTCGGGGTCACCCTCTTGGGTCCACCGGGCAGAAGCCCATCTCAGGAAATGCCAGTAACACGCTCGTCTGCACGCTGCATATCCCTTAATCTGCTTACGGATCTCCCCATCCGCTCAGTTCTTTTGTGAGGACAATACACGCTTCGGCACTGGATTCCATGTCATCGGCTCTGTTTGCTCTGTTCGAGCCGTACCCGGGCTCGGTGACGTTGGTGTACGGTGTCAAAGGTTTCGCGTGTCGAGAATCTTCCACGCAGCAACATTCCGCGTGAGCGTAAGCGCCACCTAAGTGTGCGTAACGGATCCCGATGCGTGTAGTGGTATTAATGCTAAGCGGTTTCATTTCGGAATCCCGGGTATTATGGATGTGGTATGGTAGGCATGCTTGCACAGTGACAACGCCAATCATAAATCTTGGGTACTCCATTCTTGGTTCCAGCAGCACGCTGCCGATCGATCGATGCGCTGCTGGGAAATGGTTTGTTGCATATTACTTCGTCAAACGCGGAAATGTATTTGCATTTCGCTTGTATTTAAAGTACTTTTGTGTGAAAAATGGGAAAAAATGGTATTTAAATTAGATTCTTTTCCAAAAAGAAAAATTCCGCCCCTACACGTACCCACCGTCGTTTGAAATCGCAAATAAATCAGTTAAAGTGTTGGCTGCTCATAAAACATGTATCGAGCAGCAGGGTGGATTCTATCAGCGGCACGCTGCCCTGATAAATCTTGCCACTATCTCAAATAATTTCCAATAAAGCCACAAGGCAGCCCATCCCCGTACCATAAATATGCAATGGCGAGGCAACCCGCTAATACACACTCACCAGTCAGGGAATCATTCAACGTTCCTTCCGTTTGCATGAATTGATGCTTTCGTTTATTCGATCGCATTCAAACGAAGAAAATAATCAAAACAAACACACACACAAAAAAAACTGCGATCGTATTCCCAACGTCCCACGGCGAACGATTGTGGGGTCGCCGTGTGTAGTATAGTACAAGCGCGCACAGCATTGAAGGAAACAAAACGCAAACCGAAGCTGCTTTCGAAATCAATCTACTTCATGCAATTCCCAACCGGGGGGAGTTTACCCAGGATATCAGGCCTGTCGAAGGTAGTAAAAAAAAAGAAAAGAAAAAAAAACACGAAAAGAAAAGATTATTTCATGAAACATTCATGCACTTGATTCGGTTCGCAGCGAAGCGAAAGCAACGATCGGTACGATGCAATATACTCTCGCCGTACGATAGTGGTGGTAGTGGTGTGCTATACGCTCGTGTGGACTGTCATAAAAACCCAGTAACAGCAGCAGGCTATGGAAATGGTTGATGCGAAGCAATTGTCAATTGACGTGCCGAAGTTGTAGCGCGCGTCCGTGTGTGTGTGTGTTTGTTTGTTTGTTGTTTTGCTTCCGATTTTGGAATGCGAGCGAACTATTCCAATGAAGAATCATTCTGACAGCGCTTTGAGTGTGTGTGTGTGTTTTGTTTTTGTCGTTTGTAGCGCCGATAACGATCATCTCCACCGTGAAAGTAAAGTGAGCAGCGCAGGTGGTAGTAGTAAATAAAATAAAAGCACACATACCGTGTCGACTGAAACGGGATATTACAAGAGTTTGGTAACACAGTAACGCCGGCTTCGTGGTTACTTTCCCGCACAAGGAAATGTGAATCGATGAAATTACAACCGACAACCGATAGGAAGGAGCAAAATCCATTAAACGGCGCTTTACATGGTAAGTGTGGGCAGCTTTTCTTTTATATTCGTCGCCCACGAAAGCACTTGAGCGGGAAGGCATATAAAAGCATCGGCAAACTATAAATAAGGATGTCAACGGGCCGGTGTGCCCCCTAAGTATGGGTGGAACGTGGCGCGTACACCAGCGAATGGGCCGAGCGCAGTATTGTATCGCTGCCAGTGTGCATAATGCCACACCAATAATGGAGCTAGGTAATAGGAGAAGCATCCAATCCGTGTGTGTTCTCGTAGGTTGGAAGATGTATTTCATACATTATGGCAAGTGTTTTCAGAATGTCCGTTGCCGGCACCGTGCTTCGCCGGGAGTTAGCTTCTTCCAAGTATGCCGTAGCGTACGTGGCACGCCGTAAAGTGCCGGTTCTTCAACTTGTGCCCGGTTCCAGTATCACCGCAGTCGGCAAGCCAGGCGCAACCGGACAGGAATGCGAATGCTATACACATTACACGTTCCCGGTCCCGTGGCTATAATAAAGTGAAACTATTTATGACCCACACGCCAACCATTGCCGATGGGATGGGTGGCACGGTGAGGGAGAGAGGGGGGGAAGGTGTAAGGGGCAAGGTATGCACGATACCGTTCGCATGTTAATGTTGCGATTGGCGCCAGGGACAGGGTTTGCATCAAACGGATCCCCGAGTGCTGTGGTTAGGTTAAATCCATCGCCACAGGAACGCAGGCAGGACACTATCCATCAAACTTAAATAGACTCCAGCATAATGCTTGAAGTGATTTAGTGAGACTGAGCGTTTGGGTGCGGTCAAACCAAAGGGTCGCAAAAGGAGAAATGACTTTAAAATATACATAACTCTGCTCAACTATCTTCGTTTGGAAGGGGAAAGTTGTTAGACACAAATGCCTTTTTTTGGACATGTTTCTGTTTCCCTATGGAATGTTTCATACCGTCCGCTTGAATGTGTTTGTTGAGATATTGATTTTTACCCATTGATTATGCTGTACTTCAAACGATTTTTCTCTTTCTTCCGACTTTTATGTCTAACCATCATAAAAGCATTCCCAGCAGAGCAGCCTGTCCCATAATTCCATCAAAAGCGCACGTCGTTAATCACGGTCGAGGGTACGTGTGCTTTGGTTGCTTCCTTCCTGGTTGCTTCTTGGTCGCGATAAAACACCAAAAAGAGAAAAAAAAACGTTAATTTTTTTTTTGCGTTACAACAACAACCGCGCGAAGGGGTTTTGACAGTTGGCTTCCGGTAAGCATTTTCTTCTGTCAATCAGTCACTCGCCACCGTAGCGCTTTAACTCGTGCTGTCATGGTGGGTGGCCGTAATCGTTTGACGTTTGGGTGATGATTTTTCGATCTACCGGGGCAAAGCCAAAAAAAAAAAACAAAAACCCACCCCACAAATCTGTCCCGTTCGCGACGATCTCTGCTGAGTTCTTTTTTTTTACATGGCATACATTTTTGCCATGGTTTTTCGTCGTCACGAAATTGAATGGGATTGTAATGGGAAACTCATCTTGGGGATTTTATTTTCTAGACAGATATTAATACATCTGGCCCTAGCGTAGGTTCTAAGCGCTGCCCGGTTTGCAGTGCATGAAGTGTGTAGCAACAGGAGGAGGGTGGAAAAAATATCAAAATTAACATAAATCTTCACTATATCAAAGGGGGCAAACTCGGTCGGTTGTCTGCCTTGCAGGACGGAAGGTGTTGCTTGCGTACGATGGAGCGACATACGCCACGAAAGAATCATGGCTGGTAAGATAATCGACTTTTCGTTACAAGGTTTCTTTTCCTTTTTCCTTTTTTGGTTGGTGTTGGTTGGCACAAAGGTTGATACACCGCCCAGAGTAAGATTATTGGATTCCTTTGCACTCTTGGACGAACGATGGACGTATCGCCGCTGGTGGATGTTATTGAATTTCATAAATGTGCTTTTTGATTCTGATTTTGATAGCACGGTTAAGCAGCAGCAGATGCACAGAGCAATCGTTACACGATTTAAAGCAGTTTAAATCGATCCGTGTCGGGTAAGCGCTGGTAAAGGTTATTGCTCAGCATTCTGGAAAATTAATATTCCAAAAGCTTTTCCACAGCTTTGTGACATGTGATTTTGTACGTAACCTCTTAATCACTGCTTATGCTCGAAACGACAAAACAGATTTACTGCCAACCGTGTGCTTAAGCTGGATTTCTTTATGGCGCCCATACCCGCACAATGTAACAGAACGTTCCTTCACTGTCAGCTGTTAAAGTATCACCCGCAAGGCTCATGTTTTTCAGCCTCTTATGATATTCCCCATTTTGTCGATGTCGTCTGCTGGCACCAGCCCATCGCTACAGCCCNCATCGCATCGTCCCTTTTGCACGATGTTCGATGCTAAGAGCCATCTTCGGAGGAAAAATCATGAAAGAAGTACAAAAACCCACCGTCGTTGTTGGCTCTCATACGGCAAATAGAGGGAAGGACAAACACTGTAGGCACACCTTCTAAAACATTATTTTGTGTTGCGAGTGACCTTGAAAGAAATATACATTCCATGGCAAAGCTACTTTTGAATGTGTGCTGCTGCTGCTGCAAAAGAAAGAAGTATGAAACTGTTTAAAGCTCTCGCATTGTTCTGAATGTTTCCACATTCTTTCTGGTGCACGATCTGTTTAAGGCAAAACGATTTTCATGTTTTTGATGTACGAGAAGAAGAAAAAAACGCGGAAGCTCTTTAACGATTATACATCCTCTCTGGTGGGCGGTTCGGTGGTGTATTTGGAAACGGCGCTAGTCCCTACCACGACCGGACCGGGTTCAAATCCCATCCGGACCGTTCCCCCGTAGTGAGCACTGACTATGCAACTACGTGGTATCTAATAGTCTAGTAAGCCATTTGATGGCCGGCATGACCTGGTAGGTCGTTAAGCCAAAGAGAGAGATCCTCTCTGGTGCGAGTATAAAACAACAAGAGAAATAAACAACACGTTCGTTACGAAACTTATGTCGTTCCATTTTTCCTCGGCACACAATAAAAGAAGCAAAAGCTTTATTTTTCCTCTCACTAGTGTGTGTGTGTGCGTATGTCTGCTATTGATTTCAGAACGTTTCACCCCGTTTGTTTTTTGGTTCGTTCGGTTTGATGCATTTGGAGTGTCCGTGGTTTACCGCCGCTCTTGTTTGTTCAATTTCGGAAATAAAAGCTTCACCCCGAAGCGATTCGTCACTGGTACGTCACTTACCAGCAGCGCCAGCATATTCCAGCACCGACCAAATCATCTGTTGAGCCTCACCGCCTCAACACGCGGTGGCTTCCGTTGGTCGCTTTTGTTCAATTTGTTTCTGTTTCCCTTTTTTTGTTTTGTTTTGTGCTGTGAAATGATCACTTCGTGTTGAATGGTTGGCCGATATTTTACGGCGCTTCGCAACAATTTATGGTTCAATTTCTTGCTCTCGTTCAACTCGCTTGTTCGTTCGACGATCCACCAGACATGTAGGCCTAAAGTTGGACCAAAAAATAAAAAAACCAAAAGGGAGAAAGAAAAAACACCGAATTACATCTGTTGTGTGGCAAACCTTTTCACAATGCGGAACTGATTCGAACAGAGGGAAATCAACGGATTCAACGCATCGTTTGATTGATGTGCGATTGATCTGTTCTGTCACGGCTAAGGTTAATATAACAATGTAGAAATTGGTTACCTGTTACTGAAGGATAGAAACAGCACAGATAGAAAGGGAACATCGTGTTATCGTTTTTTTTAACATGTCAATAATTGTTCATCCACCAGCAAATCGGTTTGAAGAAGAAAGATACAAACGTTAAAAATTTCATGGAGACGCCTGGTACTTTATGAAACATTCAAAATTAAAGGCAAAATTTAGGCGAATAGTTATTTTGTTGCGAGTATACACACTAGAAATCGATGCTTTTGTTTTGTTTTGTTACTGTTTATAACTATTATCTGCATAGTTTAAAATTAATGTGATAATTAACAAAATTTCTCGCAACGTTCATGGAGACGCCTGGTCTTTTGTAGATTGAAAATAAAAGTGAAGTTTTTAGCAAATATACACATTAAATAAGTGATGTATATGAGTAAGATTCTTCATCATCCCACCACCAAGCTTAAAATAGTGCTTGACTGTGTAATGTAATGAATTGCAGCATAATCCTGCTACATCGCCGGGAGCTTTTCTTTAGCCACATTTTCGACACATCCGTCGACTTGGACGAATTCATGAAAGGTAGAATCACTTCATCGAAAGTGATTGATTATCATGGTGATTCGCCCTTTCGTCGAGCGGCAAACTATCGTTGGTTCTCTTGCCTTGCCTACCACATGATTGATTGAATTTCTCCTGCTATATCTATCGCTCACTCTAACGCTGTCTTTCTCTGTCTCTCTCTCTCTCCTTCTCTTAGATGTATCTACACCGGCATAATATACCATTGTTTTCGTTACGGAAATCCACTCACGGGGCTCGCAATCTCAACCTATCTAGCGTTATTATCACCCGGCTGAGCAAATCCAACATGTGCGCGTACACTGATTATTGACGTTTCGTGTGGGAAATCCCACCGTGCACCGTGGGATTAAGCCGATATCTAGCAAGGCGAGGTTCATTAGGGGTCAACAGTGTGCTTGGCAAATTTTCTATTGAATCACCCTGCAGACGGTGCTTTGGTAGTCGGTTTGATTGATTGCTTCCTTCGATGAGCACGACAATGGTTGTGGCACGCCGCCAGTTGCCGGGGTTGGCTAACGTACAGAATGGGTATTGAAATACGATCTGCCAAAGGTGTAATTAATGCAAATGAAACCATTTGAAGACAATATTTATCCATGCAGATCAAAAGCAAACGACGCTCTGTATCGAGTTGACATGTAGCTGTATCGGAATGGAATAGGTTTTTCACCTAAAGGCTCTTCTCGGATACGTTCGCTGCGAAGGTATGCTACCATTGTTGTGGGTCGTAATGTTAAATGACAATCGTAACCCAGAGTGGGCTACGGGCCACTCCGTGCCACATGGTACGAATGCAACCGGCTCGTTGTGGTCGCTTGAGATGAAAAACACACCAACCGTTGCTGTGGTATCCCGCAGCTTATCACATTTATCATCGGATGATTAGCTGCACTCGGCTGTTGCACTGGTTTTTGCAACCACCCTATTACCCGCTGCATCTTCTGCCTTGGTGCATTTTCTTTCCTGTCGCAATGCTTTTGTGATGAGTAATGAGTTTTCCTACCCGTACGCTGTGTGTTGTGTGAAGAATCTGGACAGGACAGTGCAGTTTTCTGTGCTCGCATCAGCCCGGCAGCTACGCTGTGAAGTCTTGATTGCCAAAGCCAAAGCGACAGCTGAAAAGCCACTACCGAGGCAACAAATAAGCTTCACCAAACATCCTGCTTGCTCTTTCTCTCTCTCTCTCTCTCTCTCTATCTCTCTCTCTCTCTCTCTCTCTCTCTGTGTGTGTTGTAGGGCTTATCGGTGTGTATTTAACTGACACGTCACAGTGGCAGATGTCTTGCAGCATTTATTTATAATCCATTCTTTTCAATCTCTTCCGATCCGGGCACACTCAAACATCAGTGCCAGCCAACCGAAATGCGTAAAGTAAAACGATAACTCGTTCAACCGGCATGGGGTTTGTCAGAAATATACAGTGGCAACGGCCGAGCCAGAAAGCGCACAACCGGGGGAAGCACACGTTGGTTGTAAAGTACACAATAAGAAATTATCTCTTATTTTCTCAGCTCAGCCTTTACGGGCCTGGCAGGCTGGCTGGTTAGATTGAGCGAGATAGATGATAGAGAAGCTCAGGTTCGATTCCTCAGTGCACCGCAGCTGGGGCAGCTTCCCCATACGAGTGTAACGAAGCGAGGAATTGCTCGAATTTTGTCAGATTTTCAACGTTTTCCCTCCATTTTGAGTGAGTGAGTGATAAGCCTTGCGGATGTTCCGGATGATACATTGTGTCACGTTGATGAAAAAGTCGCACACACACACATACACACACATACGCCGCAGGAAGCAGCTGTGGAAATTGTTCATTGTGCAGGAATTTTCATTGAACAAATACTTGTGTGAATGTAAGGGAATGCCGGGTTTTTGTAAATTGAATCTGCATAGATTTAGCATAGAATGTGACGATGCGCACCACAAAGTCGCGAAAAATGGCTTATTTTGATAGCGGAAAAAATGCCACAAATCATTGCATTGTTAGGGTACAGAAATAGGGGTTACAATGAAAAAAAAGAGAGAAAAGGATTAACATTATCAGCGATTGCTTCGCCATCTGGAGCATTCTTTCCCCCAAACCCTCGTTTGTCAACGTAAATGGGGAACGCGTATTCGAAATATTTGCTTCTTCACCATTTAGCTATTTTGCGTGCTTGGTGCCCATATTCACCGTAATCGGTGCACGGTTGCAAGCCACGGAATGAAAGCGAAAGCTTTTAGTAATGTAATATCTTACATATTTATGCGTAATCTAACCGTGACGTAAAGCAAAGACGTGTAGCACTGGCAGGACGATTATGTTGATTTAAATGGGGGGGGGGGGGGGGGGGGGGGGGGGGGGGAGGGGAGTGAAAAACAAAACATGTTCCGTGCGAGTGCGAGCTTATATATTTGTGCGAAACTCGCTGTTGTTCGTGTGCAGTGCGTCCCACTCATAAACCACCCTTAAAAGCTTTGTCCGCTTGCCACACATTGAACCGTTTTGCCGATTTTTCCGTGCACCGATCGCGTGCCGGTTGTTAATACACGTGGCAGACAAGAGCGAAAGCACAACAGCAGCGATCGGGGATCTCAGATGCGGGCCAACTTTTCCCGAGTCGGTCCCAAAATGTTTTGGGCCAATATTTGCACAGTGTGCCATATGCCGGCGGGATGGGATGGGTGAGATCCACCCCTCGCCTATCCTGTCCTCTCACCCCTTTGCACGTGTTACCCCGTCAGGTGGAAAGTTCAAGATTTGCTCAAGGAGTTCGAGCGATTACCGGCCACACCGGTACGGAGCGAAACAAAACAAGCTACTTGAAATAAATAAATAAAAAAAAACAAACTTTCGCCAAGGTAACCAAGGGCTGCTGGAAGGCTTTTTCGCTTTTGGCACGACGGTAAAGCGCGCCCGGGCGCACAGGAATCCAGATCAGATTTCGATGGTTCGCGTCGTCGTCGTCGTCGTCGTGTAGGGTGCTTCTCACTGTTCTTACGGAGCAGCAAGCTTGTTTGGGCAAAGAGCAATCCCGTAGCCGGATCTGCTGTCTAACGTGATACTGCCTCGCTTCGGGAGGTAGCTACAGCTTCATAACAACACCGCACAAGAGTGGCGTACGATTTCAGCCCGAATATTTGCTGTCGTACTCTTATTTCGGGAGTTTATTTCACACCAAAACAAAACCCCCAGCATGACTATTTTGGCCGGTGCGCAGCATATTGTTGCTGCCCTCCCTCTTTGAACTTTTCAGGTGAGTTTAAATTCTCGAGCAGTATTTCTGGAATACAATTCCAGGCGATCGGGAGTCAGCGTGTTTTGGAAACATAAACTTAAGCAGAGGTGTCTGGTTTATTTGTATCGGAACCAGCGACATTCCGTTGTTACTTACGGCCAGCTCTATTGTGTTTTATAGCCGTATATATATATTTATGTGCATCATAAAAACTCCAACTCCTACGTACTTGGTGAACGGAACTGAACGAAAAAAAAGAAGCTCAACTCCTATATTGATACAGAAGACACCTGCATCGCATTGCAATTCACACGCTTCTATGTTGACAGCACATTTGCCCAGTGCTGTCCCCCCCAAAATGTTGACATAATTTTTCCCATCCCGACAACTGGAAGCGACCTAATGTCGCGCTTTCGTGTACCAGCGCAATAGTGATGAGATTATCACCTTCCGGTAGGTGAGTTTGTTACCGAGCGTACCTTCCTGCTCATTGCTAATTCAACAAGCACGCAGTCCATTTTGACTTGAGTAGGGGGAGGATGGAGGGGGGGGGGGGAGGTGTCCTGGTGGGACGAGATACGGTTTCCCAGGTGTGCAATCGGTCAATCTTGCATGCTAGAACAAACATAAGCTCGCCGGCACCGTGTTCCGTGACCGGTCAGTTAGCCCATGTTTATGTTAGCCCAGTGTTTGATTAAACTAAAATGTTCTTTCGTGTGTGTGTGTGTGTTTTTTTTTTGTTCGATCCAATTTACATCGCAATGTGTTTAATGCAAATGCTTTAATCTGTGCGCCGTGGAAAACAAATCCGGTTTAGTGTGATTGTAAAGTGTAGAGATTTGACCACTCACCGTGATGACAGCAAACGTGGAAGGTTTATCAGTGAATTGGAAAACTTTCTGTAGTGGATTGTGTGAATGTTTGCTTGCATAAAATACGCCTGATTTCACTTCCAAACGCACTGGGATGGTGTTCAAATTATGTAATAAAAGAGTCCTGTTTTTTTTTTTGGTTTGGTTTTCCACCTAAACATTGTCTATTATGATGAATTAGAAAACCTTTTTTTCTTTGTAAACCCACAACGAAAAGGAATCCACCCACACCCGGTCCACGCGAAGCGGGTGGGTGTAAAACATTGTAACCGCGTGGACACCGATCTATGGCTGTCCTGCACGAAATTTGTGGCCTGTCCATAAATTATTCACACCCGATCGTTCCGATGCGGTAAAACACCAAAAATGAGCCCAATTTCCAGCCCACATTCTCCACATCCCGTGGGTTTGTAAATGAGCTACAAAGTCACACTGGTGTGGTCGTCCACCACCGCCAACAAAAAAAAAGCCCCATCTCGACGATCGTCCCACGGCTCTCGGCTCATTCATGTTCGGCTGCTGGGCGAAGCATACCACACAAAAGGACAGCCGCCTTCTATCCCTTTTTTT
>STHB01000004.1:24788852-24800911 GCA_018908115.1 Anopheles rivulorum
TACGTGGTTAAAGCTATTTTATTAGTATTTGTAGAAAATAGTGAGTATCTATTGAGTTTCAACGAGCAGCGGAGATTAGGAAAAGTGAATGTGGGTTAATAAGAACATTCACCAAATCATTACGAGCGACATCAACGAGTAAGATGCAGGCTCGGTGATATTGAAAAGGTCCGAATAGGTCAACCAAAACCTTCCCCCGTTTGTTGATAATTATTCTGGTTCAGATATTTAGTCACGCGATGCGTTTGAAGCGGTTTTACACAACAAAGACAAGGGAGAGAGAAAACGGAAACCCGGCAATCATTAATTAAGAAAACGTTCGCATAATTAAGTGAGAAAGCTTTGTCCTACGCACGTCGTTTTGTCGCTTCGGATGTCCTTTTCTTGTGGTTGATTCTGTTTCTTTCCGTTTCTTTCGCACCCTTGGTGTATGCGTCCGTGGTTAATTCTTTGCGTAAGCTTGCGAGCAATATTTTTTATTTCCCTTTATTTTTTGTCCCTAGCTTCAAACCGGCAGCAAAAGAGTTTCACCGACTGCAGCGTGGCAAAGTTTTGCCGTACCGATTTTGTACGCTTTAACCCGGTCGCGTTTTAACGAGATGAACTTTGCGCTCGGCACACCCGGAAGGGATAAGGCATGCCCGAAACTTTCACGCTTCAAGCACCGACCGTGACGTTGTTGGACGATTGTTTGGTGGTATGGGGCAAAAACAAAAAAAAGCAAAAATGGCGCCTGCCAAATATGGCCGCCATGGTTTGCCCGCGTCGATAAACGTCCCGTGCAGATACCAAGCGATAAAGAGCCAACGGTGGGAATGTTTTACAAATTTCTTCTTTTACAAAACGTGCAGATCGGTAAAAGACGACAAATCATTGAGAACGAGCTAATTGTGCTGTAAAACAAACGGGAAAGAAATATCTCCCTTTAGAGTAGACAGACATTTTGATCGCAAAAAGGTTAATTTGAATTTTATTTCAATATTTTTTTGTTTCTTAACCAAATTGTTCTAGTTATCTTAGAAAGAGAGTTTAATATATTTTAATGCCCCCCTTTTTTTGAGGTAGATTATACTTCTTGGGGTTTTTTTTTGCTACATTTGCCCTAAATGTAAATTAACAAGCCCCCATCCTGACCTTTTGCAAGTGTCTCAGTGGCTGTACGAAAGGGAAAAAATCTCAGCACAAAAAAACACTCAATAACCCAAAGCAAACTTGGCTAGTTGCATGCACCAAAAAAAGAAACCACTCAACGGCAAAAAAGAAGCTTTTTTTTCTTCGCCTAACCTTTGAAATAACGTGTACACATACGCAAACGGCCCGGCCGGCCCCAGGTGTGTCGTGCGCCATATTGTGCATGTTTTTAAACTGATTTTTAAGCCACTGAATTTAAATATTTGTCCGAGACTTCGGCCCAACCCAGATGCTTTCCCATTTGCGTTTGTTTTTTCTCGTTTCTGTATAATAATTCGCATAAGATGGCGTTTCATGCTGTGGACGCTTGGAATGGATTGCCGCTGTTACTGGAGCGGTAGCGGCACCATTCCTTTAATTGAAGTGAGCTTTTTACTGTGAAAGTGGAATGTGTTTTTGTTTTTGTTGTTGTTTTTATTTTTCTCATCAAACACGCCCGCATTTACCGCGAATGCGAAATGAAAAGTAAGATACTTGTTTCGTTTGCGAGAAGCTCATTTCAAAGATGAAAAAGTAAGACATTTGAAGGCATCGAGCAAAGCCTAAAGTTGTTATCTTCATCGAACGTGCCTTTCCGACCGTGGTACGGCTGTGTGTTGATGGAAACGTAATTTAAAACAAGCTGTTTGCCTCCAAATCTACACTTAAAGTGTATTATGATCCACCTTTGTATATCCACTCTCACAGACACACTCACACACTGGCCCATGTACGGTGTTCGGTGGCGTGGATCTGCACCTGGACGTTAGATCTAGACTACACTACGGGACTGAAAGTTTATTACCGGCTCTTAACGTAGCATTAAACTTTCACTTCCGAGGCCAACATTTTTGGTAAACATAATTTCCTGGAAGCAGCGGGCGTTGAAACAGAGAGAGAGAGAGAGAGAAAGAGAGAAAGAGAGAGAGAGAGAGAAAGAGAGAGATCAGATTCGTGATGAAACCGACGTGCCACGAACCAGCTGAAAACTAACAGAGAAACGATAATGTTGTCTGGACGGCAAACATTTGCCGTCCGGGGCCGTTGGCTCTTATGCATTGTGATGAATGAATGGTAGCAGAAAGGAAAAAAGAAAAATCAAGGAATGTTTGTTTTTATTTGCGCTTGTTAAAGTTCACCAACGAATGTAACACAATTCAATTGAAAATGTATTCCGAGTGGTTGCTGGAAGCATTAAGATGATTAAATTTTTGTAACGTGTAAGAAGACTTTACCTCGGTACACAAATAACTCTTGTCAAACATACATACAAATATACATCAAAAGAACTGCAGCAACCTTCTCGCAGCAGCAGGTAGGAAAATCACGTTATAATCCAAATTATTAACTGAACCATTCCCAACGGTCAGTACACTTTATCGGGTTTGTTTACAAACACTCAGCTTCGCACCTAGCACAGCGTTGTTAGTGTGTTAGTACCGGCACAGCACCACCGGAAAAACACGCCAAATCTCGAGTATTTCCAAAATGATGGATGAAACAGATTCATCTTACAGCGAACCGTAGCGATTGGTTCTTGTTCTGTTCGTTTTCCGGTGCAGTTAGTGGAACAAAAGTGGAAAATGATGAGACATTTATTGACTTCCGTGATTGAGTGATGGCTTCATGTTGTTGTTTGGTTTTGTTGGTACTCTCGTTCGGTTTTTTTTATTGAAACAAGGTGGCGCTACTAAATTTCGTGACTTATCGCTACACATACTTGACGTTCGTCGTTAGTAAGGCACGGCCAAGTCGTAACAAATGCATTATAATAAGCATAAAAATAGTAGAAAGATATTTGGGATTTGCAAAGCAACGTTTCCTCTTTGCACAGGCCAGCATATCTAAGTACAGTACAGCCCGGAATGGCAAACAAGATCTGCACCGTACCGGATCAGTTCCATGGTTGTATGCTTCAGAGGGGTGCATTACGTTCCCCAAGCAAATGAAATGTCTCTTAAATGTTTATTTCCATAGTCAAGCGGTTTGTTTACTTGGGACTCCGTGCAGCACGTACCTTTACAAGCTGCTCGTTCAGCGCGCGCTTTGCGGACCATTTGTCCATGCCGCATTTCGGCTGATGTAGCAGCCGGACTGGTGGAAAATGTCTGTTGTTTTTACGGATCAATCATTTTCCCTTTGACAAGGGTTCCCGTGCATGTCGGCTGGAAAAACCGGGACTAAAGGCAAATGTGTACAGGTTGCGCTTTTGATGCTGCCATCAGCTTCGAATCATATTTCATAGTCTACGGGTCATATTTACCCTGTACGGCCCTGAACCGCTCAGAATATAGTGTTTCTTGGAAAGCTCTTCTTATAATTATAGATAGCCCCAACGAAACGGCAGCAGACCCTTTGTAACGGTTTGCTACGGGGTTGTTTTTTTCGCCCCTGTATAGAACCTTTCCGAACTGTCAAATTTCGTTATTTTGAAACGTCAAATTTGACAGCTTTGTCGGACATGTCGGCATGTGTAAGACAATCAAGATAATGTAGAATCGTTTGGATGTTACATCCTTGAACTACTCGCTCGGTTCATTCTCTGATTCAAAACACTTTAAAATTATGTTTCTCTTATATTTATTAATGAATCAGTAACAAATCCAAAACACTTCACTCAAAACAATAATAGTGTCCACAAGTGTTTTGAGTTTTAATCTAATTTGCTTTTCCGTGGTTCGCACTTGATCAAGCCGTGCTGTGGGAAAATGTTTTATCGAAGGTGAGATTATGATATTAAAAGGCAAAAGCGGATACGAGAACAACGACGTAAGCAAACATCGGGAACCGATTCCAGTTTGCAACATAATTCGATTTTGTTTTCCTCCATTATCGAGGGCCCTTCAAAGGATAGAAGCATAATATTGACCCACATATTGAAGCGCTTGAGCAATGAATCCATCGAAGCTTTCAAGATATCAACATCCTTGCTGGGCTCCCTGTCTGGAGAGAGAGAAGTAGAATACCTTCCGAAAAAGGGCTAACAGTCGTCCCACTTCCTCAACATCCAATCAATCACAAAAATTGGAGACCAAAAGCGAGCAAAGGAGATGTACATCAATTCCTCTACTACTGTTCCCATTGATTGAACCATTAAAAATGGACGCACTCCTTTCGGGACAGGTTTTGCTCTCATTTACTTCGGAGTGACAACAGAACATTCTGTCAAATATTGAATTATGATCCACTCGCTTACACTCGGACACAAAAAATCGGATCTCATGTTCTGTCTCTCGTCCCATGGAGTCGGCAGACATCGGACAACCTGTAAAAAGGGAAGGTTAAAATGGTTAATATTTCCAAGATTGCGCCCCGAAGGAACACCTGCACGAACGCCGAGCAAATAGAAAAGGTTTTCTTGTATTTGATCATTAGAAGCATTTGGTCCGGAGAATCGGTCCGGAGAATTATTTCATCTTTATGCGAATCACTCTCGCCATTCTACACTGCTAACGAAATAAGCGTCCTTCGACCTGGGAACGAATCGGTTTACGAAAGCCGAATTGTGTTTATTCTTCGTCTTGAATTTCGCTAACGATTCCCTTTGGGCAGTGAATCTTTCTTCTTCACCCATTCAAAAGCGCCACAGAAAGGCAAGGGCAGAATGAGGATATTCTTTCGTCCAGTGTCCATCGTCCATAGTCCATCGTCTTCGGTGGTGTATTGCCGTGATTCAACAAAGTTTGTCGAAAGGAACGTTCATTATGCTAGTCACTTTCTCTCTCGCGCCGATGAAGAGAAACGCGATATCGTCCGTTGTAATGATGATAAAGAGGTCCGTTGAGACGTTAATTCAATTTATCATTGCTACAATTACTNAGCGCCAGGATGTGTCGACGCATTTCCGGATGCCCCACAGATTAAAAAACGGTCCAGTACACACGGAAATCTTGGTCGGCTGTATGACCGTCATCGTGTAGGCAAGCACGATCTGTACCGTCGTCTTTCCCATCACGTTGTTGCTGCTGGACACAACGTACCGGAAGATGTACAGGAATACGATCGTCAGCGTTTATCGCATTTCACCGTCCGGACTCGATGCTGCAGTACCAGCGCCCTTGCCGCATGCAAACCCGTTGTCTACGTTAACAAAATTATATGCAGCATCATCTAAAAAAACAAAAAGAAGTTTATTAATTAAAAGTAAACAGAAGACAATTTAATTGTTCACACGCTTACCCAAGCTTTCCAATGACCAGGGACAATTTTCAGCACCACCTTCCCTAGCACCACATATAACGTAGGACGTATTTATTCCACTGCTCCTCAACATATTGTTCACTTTCCTTGACCAACAAATCCTGTCTATGGGAAAATGATTGTTTATTCGTAACCATTTCACCCACAAACTTTATTTTCTGGCGTCATTTTAACAATGAGCCTGCCTAGATCGAAGCCAAAACAAAGTAAGATGGCGAATGAAAACCGACGCTGTCAACAAATTTGCTACACACACATAGACATTCCTTGAGCTCGTCGTGTATTTACATTGGAATTGTGCTTTCCGAAATTTGGTTAAGTGGGAGAAATTTGGTTAAATGGGAGAAAAGTGAGACGGGAATATGTTTGACGAATGAAAAAGTAGAGAGAGACTGTGTGGCTACGCCAAAGTATAGGCCACCGAGGGGTGGAAACGCATGAAACGAGGAGAATGACATAAAAGCTTGCCCGCTGGGATGTCGGCATGTGTAAGACAATCAAGATAATGTAGAATCGTTTGGATGTTACATCCTTGAACTACTCGCTCGGTTCCTTCGCTGATTTAAAACACATTAAAATTATGTTTCTCCTGTATTTACTAATGAATCAGTAACAAATTCAAAATACTTCACTCAAAACAATAATAGTGTCCACAAGTGTTTTGAGTTTTAATCTAAATTACTTTTCCGAGGTTCGCACTTGATTAAGCCGTGCTCGGGGAAAATGTTTTATCGAAGGTGAGATTATGATATTAAAAGGCAAAAGCGGATACGAGAACAACGACGTAAGCAAACATCGGGAACCGATTCCAGTTTGCGACATAATTCGATTTTGTTTTCCTCCATTATCGAGAGCCCTTCAAAGGATAGAAGCATAATATTGACCCACATATTGAAGCGCTTGAGCAGTGGATCCATTGAAGCTTTCAAGATATCAACATCCTTGCTGGGCTCCCTGTATGGAGCGAGAGAAGTAGAATACCTTCCGAAAAAGGGCTAACAGTCGTCCTACTTCCTCAACATTCAATCAATCACAAAAATTGAAGACCAAAAGCGAGTAAAGGAGATGTACATTAATTCCTCTACTACTGTTCCCATTGATTGAACCATTAAAACCGGACGCACTCCTTTCGGGACAGGTTTTGCTCTCATTTACTTCGGAGTGACAACAGAACATTCTGTCAAATATTGAATTATGATCCACTCGCTTACAGTCGGACACAAAAAATCGGATCTCCTGTTCCGTCTCATGTCCCATGGAGTCGGCAGACATCGGACAACCTGTAATAAGGGAAGGTTAAAATGGTTAATATTTCCAAGATTGCGCCCCGAAGGAACACCTGCACGAACGCTGAGCAAATAGAAAAGGTTTTCTTGTATTTGATCATTAGAAGCATTTGGTCCGGAGAATCGGTCCGGAGAATTATTTCATCTTTATGTGAATCACTCTCGCCATTCTACGCTGCTAACGAAATAAGCGTCCTTCGACCTGGGAACGAATCGGAGTACGAAAGCCGAATTGTGTTTATTCTTCGTCTTGAATTTCGCTAACGATTCCCTTTGGGCAGTGAATCTTTCTTCTTCGCCCTTTCAAAAGCGCCACAGAAAGGCAAGGGCTGAATGAGGATAATCTTTCGTCCAGTGTCCATCGTCTTCGGTGGTGTATTGCCGTGATTCAACAAAGTTTGTCGAAAGGAACGTTCATTATGCTAGTCACTTTCTCTCTCGCGCCGATGAAGAGAAACGCGATATCGTCCGTTGTAATGATGATAAAGAGGTCCGTTGAGACGTTAATTCAATTTATCATTGCTACAATTACTTTGCAGTTACGATTCAAATCGGACTGCAACCTCGTGTCTGACACATCGTTCATTTAAAAGTCCCTTCGAAGAGACGTTTAAGTTGTAGGAACTTGGAGTGTGACAGTAATAAGTTATTTTGTTTGCTTCCAACGCATCGGAGTTCCGGAAGTATCCATTTCATCTTCCAACCACACAATCATAAGATTAAAAACACGTGGTCGGAGTGCGTTTGATTCTAGCATTTGTCACCTGGAACTGGAGATAAATAATGTCTCCAACCATGCATTGGACCGTTCCTACGATACGAGAACTCGCATATGTTCCATCACTCGTGTCGTGACATCAAGACGATGTCGCGAAAAACGCAAGACCCTCGATACGTTACATTGTACATCAATAGCACCGCCCAGGTATCGCCGAGAAGAGTGTGATAATCTTCTTACAGCTTCGCTTATGTCACGGCAAACAAAGTCGGAGTAAATTTCATACTGAAATTAATCACGACCACGGAAACGCGTCGTTCTAGCTGAAGTTCTCTGAGAAGGTTAGACATTCGGGTCGTGTCTTTTTCGGTGTGCGTATTTGATTAAGGAAATAAAAGGTGACAGAACAGAAGTGAAAGAAACAGACAACCTGCTCGCACAGATCGTGACACATTTTCCTTGAATACGACAAAGACGAATGATTCGCTTTTGTCTGGGAAGTGTTTATGCAAAGACAAGGTGAGTTACAATAATTTACCTCAAAATCGGAATAGCTCAGCCCACAACGATGTTTGTTGGTTTAGACAGATGTTGGTGTAGTGAGAAATTATATCCTTTCCATTTTCCTTTGCAAAGGAGTTATTCGTTCGTGTTATACTTGATCAAATATTCCCAAAGTTCCTTAAACTTATATCGTGCTCTTGGCCATTGCTGTCTATTGGTAGATCTCTTCTCATGTTTCACAGCATTTAAGATGAAATAATCGAATAATATTCATTCTTAGCAAAGAAAGTCTCACTTTGATTCGCGATTTCGATTGTTGTACTCGTGAAGCACTTGCACTTGGACAGAAACGAGTCTTCCTATGCATCTGAATCCCGTCATCTACTGCAGTGCCATTCGTCGAATCACGCCCATTTCGATTGTGTGGCCACGGTGTCATTTCGCGTTTCGCGTTCTCTACGTGCGACCGATGCTGATAGAAGTTGGTTTCCATTTCTGTAACCAAGCTGAACAATTGCAATTTATTTCCACGAGCAAACGAACAGAACAGAACAGCATCCGTGTCCTGCGATTCGGTCGCGATGTGCGTCAAGCGACGTGCAATCAATGCTCGAACAAAAGCACAAAACAAACAAATTCTTCGTGGGGCTTCCGTGGGAAAAAGGTGTACATGAAATGCTGGAATCTTCAGGGAAATGTCGCTTCATAGCTAATAAACAAACGATCGCGACAAAATTATAAAGGAAAAAATCTGAATGGCATAACACAGCAGCATCAGCAGCAGCAGGAGGAGCTACATTCTACGGCATCGGTTTAATTAATTTCTCTAATACACCGTTTCCTAGCAAAGGTGGAAAGCTCTTCCTTCAAAGATATTGGATGGTGAATAAGAGTCAGTGCGGATTGTGTTTCATTTCGTTCATTCGAAGCTGTAATCAAAGGCGTCCTGCTTCCTGGAACTCTCCTGGAACTTCTGCACTATCCGGCATGCATGTATGTGTGTGTAGTGGAGTTGATTATAGGAAAAGTTTATTCCCATACCCACCCATAGCCCCGGTTGGGGTAAGATAACTTCGATCGAATATCAACAATTCGACGAAAATGTCGCTTCCTTTATCAGCAGGTTGTGATTGGAACTATAATACTTTTCTTTGATGTGTAAAAGTGAGGAGCGATGAACAGCGCCATAAATTAATTCCCCATAACGAACAAGCAGCCCTTGTGTGTGTGTGCTTGTGGTCGATATACTTCGTTCGTCGATCGCACCGAACGTTAGCGATAGTTTAGCCTGTGTTGATGTAATTATATAAGTGCACAGCATCTGGCAATGGCTGAGTGAGAGAGATGATAATTCAATCATTTTGGATGCAAATGGCAATTTATGTATTGAATTTGCTGTGTTGTGTAAATTACTACGCTTTGGATCGGTCAGCGTAAACGCATACGTCAAACTCGTCAATCGCATGACGTAAACGGATTGAGAGTCAACGGGCGAACAGTTACATGTAAATAAAGTTAGTTGCGAACAATCCAGAAGACCACGAGGTTTAAACTTGCGTTAAACATAGTGATTTTGAGAAAACCCGTGTTCTACACTACATGCTGTATGCAGCTATTTCATCATTATGAATGGTTCGACTGCCACAACACTTTTAGCTACTGAATGGCATGAATTACCTTCGTCTGCGTATATGTTGATTTGAATGATTTTGTAATGAAAATCAATTAGAAAAAACCCTAACTGAAACCTGACTTTTCCAACCCTAAAGTCACGCCTTTATGCTGCTCGTTCTGCAACCGTTCTATGCCGTTTACTTTCCATCAGCAGAAGTGGAAAAGTTTACCCATCCGATGCGATACAATCTTCCGTTTCATCAAACTTTCACCGCAATGGATGGATTTCAATTTATTCTACCATTTTTCAACCGCACGTTGGCGCAGTGCACTACCGACTAGGGTCGGGTGGGCTTGCGTATTTTCTTCATAAATATGAAACGATGTCACACTGGTGGAAAAGTTCTCAACAGCAGCAGCAGCAGCAAAGAAAAGGCATGAAAAACGAAAAAAAAAATACACAACAATCTTTCAATACAATTTGATACGACAGTCTTCATTTTTCCTCCGGTTTTTTGTTGTTGGGGTGTGTTTCCTGCGTGGCCAAGAAGAGAAGATATACTTTCACGCGATTCGGCATGTCTGACGTTGGCTCACTGTCAAAATGTGCCACCCTCGTCGCCCAATGTTTGGGGGGGAGAAGGTTAAAGCTCAGAAGGAATCAGATGGGGAAAGGAATACCACCGGATGGATATGATGGCGTGGGCAAAAGTGCTCGTTTCACGTTTGAAGCGATAAAAAATTAAACTTACCCCCACGCGAGCGAGCAACAAAGCATGATCCGTAACGCACGGGGAAAATGTTATGACAGATGTGAGTCAAAGTCGTGTCCTCGCCCTTGATGGATGTTAGCGAGAGTTGGTTTTGTGGCACAAGGCCGGCCGGTGCCAGTGAGTGACACAAATTACCCGCTGGAAGTACGTTGGAGGCACAGTGTAGAAAGTCACACGTGTTCGCAAGCAGCTCGTTACACGTCGATGGATTATTGCAGTGCCATTCGATTGAAGGCACGAAATGCTGGCTTTAGCCAACAAAATGAACTGACCTTGACTTCGAGTAAAAGCTATTAAAAGAAATAAAAATAAATTAAATCTTCAGTGCAGCTATATAAATAGTAATTAATTGTAAAGACAATAATCATGCAAACGTGCAATTGGGCGCGTTCCCGAGCCAGCTGCTACCAAGAAATGCTGCTTGAAAAAGGCGAATCGTGTCGAGTGCCGTGGCCGGGAAACTAATCCCTAACGGCAAGCAATTTCTGCACCACCAGCAGTCAGTGGCACAGTTTTATTTTCCTTCCAATTGCATCGAATAAACGACGAGGCACCGTAAGATGGCTTTCATCTTGCAATCCCTTCGCTCCTCAATTGCCCCCCGTGGCCCCTGTCTCGCCCGATCTGTAAACATTACACACTAATTCGAAAGCAGATTACCAACCGTTTACTTCTTTCCTTCGCCGGAACCGGAACCGGCAGCCGCTGAGAAGCGCCGCAGAGGGGTTGGTTCGATGTTTGGATGCTGTTCGTCTTTATGGCCTTCGACATCGGTTATGCTGCGGGCGGCGTGTTTGCTGACAGATTTCGATTACCGCGCGAATGCATTCTATACCCGCCTGAGGGGAAAGGGGTGGAAGGGGGATGGTGGGGGGTTGGTGAGGGGTGATAGTTCCCATCCAAACCAAGCCAAGCCGCGGGGTTCGTCCCCAAAGTGCACTCGAAACAGGTGGGGAAGGGTGGTGTGTGTTTTGATTGAAAATGGCGCACTTTTGCGTTCCATTTCCGTTCGCTTGCAATTTTGCGACAAGAGCTTCGCTTTTCTTCAAACACAACACAGACCCCACTGCTTGCAAACGTCCCAACGCTCAGCAGCAAAAGCGCTACCGCAACGCGATCTTTAGAAGTTTGGAAGAAGCAAAACCTTATTTTTTCTTCTACGCAGCTCAACCGACTCAACCGCTGCTGACTTTGGCCGGAAGGTGATGATGGTTTTTGCGAATAGTTTGATTGCTTTTTTCCGCTGCGGCGCCACACCAGGTGGCGGTTGGCGTTTACGGGTGCGTTTCGGGTGGTTCAATAATAACACCAAGCCTGGCTGCACTTTTCCAGCGAAAAAGTGCATTCACAGCGGAAGACCGTCCGATCATCGGCCGGATTTTTTTTTCCCCCCCTAAGAAAAGGAACGAAATCGGTCCGGACTGATCGGGTGCGAATTGCAATTGCAACTAAGAAACATTTCTGCCACTGTGCGAGGTACGCAGGTTCGCAGTACTTCAGATCCTTTTGCTGCTCAATGGCACACCGGAGAGTTGGGTTTTCTTGGAATGCACCGTAAGTATGATGAAAACCGCAATCGAAGGTTGTTTTCGTTTACGTTTTTTTTTGTACCATTTTCACTGTCGATACACCACCGCAGAAAACTGTGCTACACGACTGCACGTGCTCCGTGCACGACTGCACGTCTATCATGTGGTATCGCACTTCCAACTGCTGTAGAAAACATGCTTGCAAAAGGTTACTTCTTAATTAATTTTATAAGTCTTCTTTGAAGTTGGCAAGTTTTTCTTGCAA
>STHB01000004.1:24803221-24813831 GCA_018908115.1 Anopheles rivulorum
ACTGTCAAAATGTGCCACCCTCGTCGCCCAATGTTTTCCGTTTGGGGGGGGGGGGGAGAGAAGGTTAAAGCTCAGAAGGAATCAGATGGGGAAACGCAATACCACCGGATGGGTATGATGGCGTGGGCAAAAGTGCTCGTTTCACGTTTGAAGCGATAAAAAATTAAACTTACCCCCACGCGAGCGAGCAACAAAGCATGATCCGTAACGCACGGGGAAAATGTTATGACAGATGTGAGTCAAAGTCGTGTCCTCGCCCTTGATGGATGTTAGCGAGAGTTGGTTTTGTGGCACAAGGGGCCGGTGCCAGTGAGTGACACAAATTACCCGCTGGAAGTACGTTGGAGGTACAGTGTAGAAAGTCACACGTGTTCGCAAGCAGCTGGAGTCGATGGATTATTGCAGTGCCATTCGATTGAAGGCACGAAATGCTGGCTTTAGCCAACAAAATGAACTGACCTTGACTTCGAGTAGAAGCTATTAAAAGAAATAAACATAAATTAAATCTTCAGTGCAGCTATATAAATAGTAATTAATTGTAAAGACAATAATCATGCAAACGTGCAATTGGACGCGTTCCCGAGCCAGCTGCTACCAAGAAATGCTGCTTGAAAAAGGCGAATCGTGTCGAGTGCCGTGGCCGGGAAACTAATCCCTAACGGCAAGCAATTTCTGCACCAGCACAGTTTTATTTTCCTTCCAATTGCATCGAATAAACGACGAGGCACCATAATATGGCTTTCATCTTGGTTCCCTTCGCTCCTCAATTGTCCCCCGTGGCCCGTGTCTCGCCCAATCTGTAAACATTACACACTAATTCGAAAGCAGATTACCAACCGTTTACTTCTCTCCTTCGCCGGAACCGGAACCGGCAGCCGCTGAGAAGCGCCGCACAGGGGCTGGTTCGATGTTTGGATGCTGTTCGTCTTTATGGCCTTCGACATCGGTTATGCTGCGGGCGGCGTGTTTGCTGACAGATTTCGATTACCGCGCGAATGCATTCTATACCCGCCTGAGGGGAAGGGGTGGAAGGGGGGGGGGAGGTGGGGAGTTGGTGAGGGGTGATAGATCCCATCCAAACCAAGCCAAGCCGCGGGGTTCGTCCCCAAAGTGCACTCGAAACAGGTGGGGAAGGGTGGCGTGTGTTTTGATTGAAAATGGCGCACTTTTGCGTTCCATTTCCGTTCGCTTGCAATTTTGCGACAAGAGCTTCGCTTTTCTTCAAACACAACACAGATCCTTCTTCTTGCAATCGTCCCAATGCTCAACAGCAAAAGCGCTACCGTAACGCGATCTTTAGAAGTTTGGAAGAAGCAAAACCTTATTTTTTCTTCTACGCAGCTCAACCGACTCAACCGCTGCTGACTTTGGCCGGAAGGCGATGATGGTTTTTGCGAATAGTTTGATTGCTTTTTTTCCGCTGCGGCGCCACACCAGGTGGCGGTTGGCGTTTCCGGGTGCGTTTCGGGTGGTTCAATAATAACACCAAGCCTGGCTGCACTTTTCCAGCGAAAAAGTGCATTCACAGCGGAAGACCGTCCGATCATCGGCCGGGTTTTTTTTTCCCCCCTAAGAAAAGGAACGAAATCGGTCCGGACTGATCGGGTGCGAATTGCAATTGCAACTAAGAAACATTTCTGCCACTGTGCGAGGTACGCAGGTTCGCAGTACTTCAGATCCTTTTGCTGCTCAATGGCACACCGGAGAGTTGGGTTTTCTTGGAATGCACCGTAAGTATGATGAAAACCGCAATCGAAGGTTGTTTTCGTTTACGTTTTTTTTTTGTACCATTTTCACTGTCGATACACCACCGCAGAAAACTGTGCTCCACGACTGCACGTGCTCCGTGCACGACTGCACGTCTATCATGTGGTATCGCACTTCCAACTGCTGTAGAAAACATGCTTGCAAAAGGTTACTTCTTAATTAATTTTATAAGTCTTCTTTGAAGTTGGCAAGTTTTTCTTGCAACAGAACTTAATATCTGCAACTGTTGGGAAGGTGTGTGTGTGTGATGCATGCAAACGGCCAAAGGGTGAATGCATGTGCAACAAATGCTTATTTAACAGCAAATAGTTAGCCACCATGTTAGCAAACACGTTAAACATATTTGCTTGCACGTTTCTTAAAGCTTGTTGAGTTGGTGCAAACGTGTTGTGGCCCGTTCAGCACAAAACTGGTACTATTTTATCGTTTCGCTTCTTTACGCTCGCTTTTAGCTTCTTTTTTTTTTGTTTACTATCAGTCGCATTCAAACCCATAGACCGCACCACAAACCAACCAGCATTGGCCAATGTTGCCAGCCCCGGAACAGTGTTACGCCAAGGTCTCGTTTGCACCAAAAACCTTCCGCTTCCCATTGCTCCCTTGTCCGGAGGTTTTGCATTGCCACCGCTGCTCAATGGGAAGAATTGGAAGCGAAGCTGTTTCTGCTTCACTCCGATGGTCCGATGTTGGTCGATGGTTCGGTCTGTACTCGCAACGTGCAACGTGAGGCCAAAAGGCAAAAAGGAACTATTGGACCTTCTCGAAGCACGAGCGAACTTGCCTGCCCCGGGTTTGTATTCCGGGCCAAACAAATGGGGTTTCGGGAGGGTTTAAAATTAAATTTCCTACTGCTTCCGATGAACGATACAATAGGAATGTAAATGCAGTGCATTGCCGGCTGGTTTGCCGTCCTCGAGACTCCGGCGCGGCGCGGCAAAGGTTCTGCAAGCAATGAGCTGAGGCGTGCCCGAAGCGTAACATCTCATTCATGATTATCCCCATCCCTAGCTACCCTAGCCGGCCATTGGGTGGAAAACAGATACCAGCTCCACTTTCGCCAGGCAGCTAATATAATGAAGAAGAATGCAGTTGGTCGGTGGTCTTCATTTACATACACCACTTTTGCACAAATCCAAATGAAGCCGACAAATAGCAATAAGGATGGCCATTATAACTAAAACATGCTGGTACCGCGGGATACCCTTCCGGGCGGTTCGTAAGTGCTGTTGGAAAGCAGATGGAAGTACGGGACCGACGTGAAGTGAGCATTTGGATACATTTACATTTTAGTAAATCTTTTTCCCCCAAAACTCGGCAATTGGCTTCGTGGTTAAATTGGGTCTGAAAAATCGGCCAGATGCGGATGGTTGAATGAATAGGTGTAATTTACTGCCCAGCAGCAACGCAAGAAGCTACAACCAACGGCCGCCATGATGGTAAAAGTTTACGTGTGCGCCGTTCGCTGCAAATGCGCCTAAAAGTATGCAATGTGTGCAAAAGTACACGAGTACGGAGGACCAGGCGTCTCCATATTGCTTTCATCGATGCAAGTTTTCTAATGAGAGTTGATGCGAATGTGAACACGCATTACATAAATCATACTCGAATCGTACCGAGGTGATCAATATGTCTCATTCCTCCACAGCTCATATGTCGCACTTTTCACCTCATAGCATTACAAATTTCCACGGTCACGGTCAGGCACGGAATTGCAGCTGGCTGCCCCGGGGACTATCATCAAAGCGAAATGCAGCTTTCCATTTTGGCTGTAATCATCTTTTGCCCACTCAATGTTGGTACGTTGCCGAGAATTCGCAAACGCATCCGACGACCCATACACACGTGTCACATATAAAAACATATATGAGATGATGTGAAATTCAGCTCTAAATGCAACGAATGCAACGGAATCGCAAATGAGATATGCGATGAGGAAAGATGCGCATGCACGTGACAGTAAAAACGTGGCGTGACGGTACTACGGCAGCATACGGGATTTTAGCTGAATAATGTCTTCTATACTTTGAGAGCGAGTAGATTATTTTAAGAAAATCAAACAGTTACATCACTAAGAATTTCTTCGCTTACAAAAGATTTCTAATGTTTACGAGCTGCGACATGTTTGTGGAAGATTCTCCCCCCCCCCCCCTTCATAGTTTTCTGGCGGAAATAGTACGCAAACTTTTAGCGTAGAAATTTGCCCCACTTTTCGGGTGCGGACATAGTTCATTAAGTGCACAGTTTAGCGTGCAACCGTTCACCAATGACCGAACTCCGGCAACGTAATCGACAGTTTCTTCACAAATTAAATTACAAACTTTGTCTTCGGTGTATACCGTGGGTGCCGGGGTCCGAAATTTTGGCTGCACTTTTGCACAATGGCACGACCGTCGCCGCGCACCGCAGTGTCCCCGGTGCCAGTAGCCCAAAATGGGCAATACACACGACAGCGTGAGTGCAACAATGGCAGCAACGTTGCCTTGTGCTCGTCGTCGGGTGCAAAACTTCGGCGCTTGTCGGCGCTCGTCGAACGAATGGAAACCCAATTATGCAACAAGGGTGAATTGTGTAAATGTTCGTTTAAATAATCGGTTGCTTCCCTGCGTCTGCTCGGTTTGCGAACCGAGCTTTCGTCTTTGTTTCGTACATTCCACCACGGAATGTGGGCGGAATAAGGGAAATCATCATCGACCGTCCTCGTCGAACGGTGAGCAAGAGCAAACGTTACGATGTCAGCGAAACTGATATTTTACATGCGAAATTTAGGGCGAATTGTGCACAAGGCACCGTCGGCTACTGGCAGCGGATGGATTCGCTGAACGGTGACCTTGACCCAAGAAGTACCTCGTGGGAAGTTGGAAGCGTATCGCCAGAGTAGCAAAGGGGCAATTCATTATTGCAAGCATGTTTTAACCTGCAGTTTAAGTTGAGTTTTAAATTACACGAAAAGTTTAGGAGCTACGCCCGGTGCGATCCATCCATCGCACGGCTCAAGAGTTGTGTGCAGGAGTGAACCACTTCCGCAGCACAGAATTAAGTCAAATTGAAAAGAACAAAAAAAAAGCAAAACTCCAACGAATCAAACGACAATCCCCGCCCTGCAGCGAACGTTGAGCGAACAAAGAAAGTAAATGAATGCAAATTATTCCACAAGCGGGAAGCCGCTAAAGCACTGAGAAACACTAATCTTGTCATCAAATTAATCGCTACAGACCGCGCTGTTGTTGAGCACAATCTCGCTGCCGGCTATCAAGCAATCAAGCCGGTTGCGATAAAAATGAACCAGAACTTGAGGCGAACGAAAGTATCATTTCACGCATAAATAACCATCGACCAGAACGGTTTGCTCGTTCGGTTCGGCCTCCGACCCGGTGCTGCTGGTCAATAGCGCAATCGCTTGCCGTGGGTGGTTAATGTTTGAATTTCGTTCGTAACGCATCCCTTTCGTGATAATTAATGCCTCCTGCTCGGCCTGTGATCGACACAACTTTTGGGTGGATGGGGTGACCATTACTGATGATGGACCCCGTTTATTTTGGTTTTTGTCGGCTACCGTTGTTTTGGCCATTATTTGGGATTGCTTAATTTGTGTAAGAGCACCGTTGTCTGCTAGATGTCATCGTTATTATGCTTGATTTTGGGGAGCTATAACCTTGAAACTGTTGATATAGGACGATCGTTTGTAAAAAGAAAGGGAGAAGGGGACTAATGGTTAATATGACAAGAAGTTTTCACGGTGCACCGAATCGCAAAAGTAAACTTCGCCTACCGTGGACACATTTACCAGACAGGCTGCTAAAAAATTATTTGCCAAAGCGCGCCCGCGGCACAGTGAAGCTAAAAATAGTTAATTCATTAGAGCATTTTGCTTTAGCAGTTTAGTTTAGGGCGGTTTCGGTAGAGGCTTCCATGTTCGTTTGCCCGATCGATCATATTAAATCGATCGATCCAGCACAACCCGACACACCGATCTGCTCTCTACGCCATTAGGAATGGCAAAGGCCGCCCGGTTTTTTGGTGTGTCGCGTGGCTTTGGGGCTAGAAAGAAGCTTGGGCCTTTTCATGATTTATGTCGATTCATTCGTCTGCGTACAATCAATCATCCCGTCGAGTGGGGAAACGGATGTGTACATATTTATATTTACTTATATATATATATATATATGCTTTTCCACCCTGCCATCCGTAAAGGATTGATTGGGGCTCGTACGCGATGTGTTTGATCGTGTTTGACAGTGGCGTAAATTTTCATAATCTATTTTGAATGACGCTGAGTAGGTCGGTTTGCGCTTTGGTTTGACTCGGTGGCAATTTACACATCCCCGAATCGTGCGATAGTAAGCTTAAGTTCGAAGAGGAGGCCATTTAATGCTCACATCACTCATTCACACCACCATATAGCCGTAGGAAGAAGAAGCAACGGAACCGGAACTGTACACCCTTTATGCTCATAAATGTATAATCAATCATGAAGGAAATTTGTTTCTACTCATATCGTTTTAGCAGACGAATTTAACGTAACCTTTGCTCATGGTGTGCTCATGATGGGTTTGAAATATAACCCACTTTTATAAAAGAGAACCCGCCCCCAACCATGACAATAAAAGCAGATAAGTTCCGGAAAATTTATGAAAAGTGAAATGTGAAAAATGAAAAGTGAAATGTGCACATAAAATCAATCTCTCATATTCGTCTCTTTTTTTCTTTCTACGCGACTATTTCTTAACATCGCTTTTGTGCAGTTCAAGCGTGACGGAGTAAATTTTATCACTCAATGTAAACCGCAAAACCAAATATCGCTCAGTTTTTATGAAGCTCAGGTTTTTCTTTTTACCAGCCCAACCGTTCATTTTGTTCGGCAAACATTGTATTTGTAGAGCAAATAAAAATATGGGAATAACTGAAGCGTAACCGGGGAACAAAATAATCGAGAGAGAGAGAGAGAGAGAAAAAAAGAGCGAAAAAGAGAGAGAGAGAGAGAGAGAGAGAGAGAGAGAGAGAGAGAGAACGAAACAAAATAGTACAAAGCGGTGGGTCCGGGCGCTGGGTGCGAAACCTTCCTTACACAACGAATAAATGCCGAGTGTGCAGACACATACACGATGTTTCTATGCACGGTGTTGATGGCTGTGCGGAAAATCAACAGTTGTTGCCCGAAGGGTCGTCTCGATTTGAGATCTCGGCGCTGTGTCGTGTCGAGCGGAAGCTTTCGGCAACTTTTAGCGAAGCGCATGCACAATCACAGTCACTACTGTCGGTAAACAATGTGGACAGGTGACAGGTGGATGGAAAGCGCGTCAAACTGACGCGTTGCACAATTTGAAACATGCATTTGGAACGTAATGTCATTATACAGTTGAATGTCGATTATTCGGGTTTAAAAAATGACATTTGCAAAACTATTTTGTGAATTTCATGATGAATATCAAATGATAGGATAACATGATTGCTATTTTATGTTGGGTCAAAACAATAATTTTTCTAATAAATTGATGATGTTTAGGCCTATAAATGTAGAACAACGTGTATGGTTGAAGCTGTCAAAACTCGTTTATATTGAATTTGATATAATCAAAGGAGGCCTTGTTTTAAGATAAAAATACAAGTTTACTAACTTTCTTTATTGAAATCGAAAATTGACGGATTATCCGTGGAAATCGATTCACCAATGTGTTGCAGCCTGAATATGCCTGTATAATAGGCAATCTCGTTCAAATTTAAACAAAATTAAACCAAAAAACAACGCATAATATCTATCGACAGGTATGCTGTTTACAACGCTTAAACTCAACTGTTCTCACGTACAACGAGTATTTCAACGAGCCGTAGAAGGAGAAAAAAAACCTAAACAGAAGATTAGCAAACACTTTTTCTGTACTAACAGCGTAGAAAAAGCATCAAAGTGCCGCAGGTACCAACGGCACGAACCAGCTGTACTACTGAGCTGCACTCAAGTGCAAACGAAACGGTGTACGTAAACAGTGGTCGTGCTTAACGCCGATGACTTACTTTGCGAAAGGCGTTCCATTGGCCAATGGTACGAAAATAAGCTTCAAACGTGTTGATTAGAGCGTCCAGCGTGCAGCACGAACGTGACCGTGGAACAAGGGTGACCACGGACGGACAACTAGCAAACACCGGTATCAACGGTAAGCCCGGTGGTCTACGACGTCGGATTTTTCTTTTCCCTTTTTTTAGCCGGACGATGGCACAAACAAGACAAATGGAGTAAGCCGCTTATGCGAGATGGATTGTGTTTGTCATTTGAAACTCATTTGAAGCTTGGCAGGGTAGCGTTCGTAAGGAAGTGGAATATTGCAGTTGATAAGCTACGGTGGAATAAATGTTTCACGAGCCGTTTGATCCTACTCATGATTACGGTCAGTATGTTGATTGAAAGTTGTACGTACGTACGCTGGCAGAAGAATAATTTTGCGGACCATACATTTATCTCCGGATCTAGTATGAATGACATTTGGCGTAATTTATTACTATACTTACGCATGTTCAACAGGCGATCTATCGTTTGCTGGAAGATTTATGTCCGAGGCATGATTGTGACCATCTTTACAAGAGATATCATCCATTTCTATGCAAATGAAGGTGCCTTTTTGTGCTAGGTAATAGCATTTTCCTCTTCTCCAAATGATTCGTTTTTATCTCTCAGGTCAAGCGATAAATGCACCTGAATTTGAAAGCATGTATGGTAAATTCGTGAACTAACTGCCAGAAGGTATCAATTTACCTGCACATGATTTAATGAACCTTTTTGCTATGAAATATGGACATTGTCAGTGCCGGCGAAAAGTTGCAACATCCATACCAAAAGCATTACAAGCTGTGGCTAAACCGATGATGAAGTTTCCAATACATTTCACTTTGCAGAATTGGAATTGTAGTAAATCTGTTAATATGCTCTGCTGATTATTTCGAAATATAACTGGTTTAAATTATTGTATATTGCAAAATTCCAAACCAAAATGCCATAGAAATGAAACGTGCCCTGAATGCCCATTGTGCACACCCAAAAACTGGCAAAGTTCAGGTTAAGTTTCGTTAGTTGCTCGTTGGTGCGGTATGATTTGGGAAGAAATAATAACTTCATTACACAATTGCTCATTTCTGTTCCAGGAAGAGTGCAGCACTGAGCACGAATCGACGAGAGAAAAATAACATTTCCTGTGATCGTGATATTGCAATCATTTCGACAGTATTGTTTTGCGCACAAGGGGCTCCACAGTTAGCTACTGTACTTTGCAGAGAGCTTTATCCTAAAGTTGAACCCTTTTTTCATGTACCCTTTTATCCGACGGAAGCCCCTACAATGAGTGGCTCAAGCGAGTGTTCGTTTTGTGCCTTTGCCCGCGCATTGATTGCTCGTCGCTTGACGCACATCGCGACCGAATCGCAGGACACGGATGCTGTTCTGTTCTGTTCGTTTGGTAGTGGAAATAAATTGCAATTGTTCAGCTTGGTTACAGAAATGGAAACCAGCTTCTATCAGCATCGTTCGCACGTAGAGAACGGGAAACGCGAAATGACACCGTGGACACGCAATCGAAATGGACGTGATTCGACGAATGGCACTGCAGTAGATGACGGAATTCAGATGCAGCAGAAGACTCGTTTCTGTCCAAGTACAAGTGCTTCACGAGTACAACAATCGAAATCGCGAATCAAAGTGAGACTATCTTTGCTAAGAATGAATATTATTCGATTATTTCATCTTAAATGCTGTGAAACATGAGAAGAAATCTTCCAACAGACAACGATACCCTAAAAGACGATATAAGTTTAAGGAACTTTGGGAATATTTGATCAAGTATAACACGAACGAATCATTCCTTTGCAAAGGAAAATGGAAAGGATATAATTTCTCACTGCAGCAACATCTGTCTAAACCAACAAACATCGTTGTGGGCTGAGCTATTCCGATTTTGAGGTAAATTACTGTAACTCACCTTGTCTTTGCATACACACTTCCCAGACAAAAGCGAATCATTCGTCTTTGTCGTATTGAAGGAAAATGTGTCACGATCTGTGTGAGCAGGTTGTCTGTTTCTTTCACTTCAGTGCTGCCACTTTTTATTTCCTCAATCAAATACGCACACCGAAAAAGACACGACCCGAATGTCTAACCTTCTCAGGGAACTTCAGCTAGAACGACGCGTTTCCGTGGTCGTGATTAATTTCAGCATGAAATTTACTCCGACTTTGTTTGCCGTGACATAAGCGAAGCTGTAAGAAGATTATCACACTCTTCTCGGCGATACCTGGGCGGTGCTATTGAATGTACAATGTAACGTATCGAGGGTCTTGCGTTTATCGCGACATCGTCTTGATGTCACGACACGAGTGATGGAACATATGCGAGTTCTCGTATCGTAGGAACGGTCCAATGCATGGTTGGAGACATTATTTATCTCCAGTTCCAGGTGACAAATGGTAGAATCAAACGCACTCCGACCACGTGTTTTTAATCTTATGATTGTGTGGTTGGAAGATGAAATGGATACTTCCGGAACTCCGATGCCTTGGAAGCAAACAAAATAACTTATTACTGTCACACTCCAAGTTTCTACAACTTAAACGTCTCTTCGAAGGGACTTTTAAATGAACGATGTATCAGACACGAGGTTGCAGTCTGATTTGAATCGTAACTGCAAAGTAATTGTAGCAATGATAAATTGAATTAACGTCTCAGCGGACCTCTTTATCATCATTACAACGGACGATATCGCGTTTCTCTTCATCGGCGCGAGAGAGAAAGTGACTAGCATAATGAACGTTCCTTTCGACAAACTTTGTTGAATCACGGCAATACACCACCGAAGACGATGGAC
>STHB01000004.1:24834050-24846851 GCA_018908115.1 Anopheles rivulorum
TCCAGTGCGGGTGGCGAAAAAAATGTTTTCCTTTTGTGCTAATTCTAGCCCACCTACGGGTGTCGGTGGGATTAAACGAGAAACAATTTATTAGTCCAGCTCGTGTCCACCATTCGACACCATTTTTAACATGAAACATGAAACATTGGCGCTGGAAAACCATCAATATCCAGCAGATTGCGAACTGCGAATTTCGTTCGCTTCGGTTCACACGGACAAAGGAAGAACGAATCGTATTTCAATCGTGTTCCCGCTTTGAATGCTTTCGACAAAATTTGCACGGAACACAAATAGAAGCGAGTAGCTTGCATGTTTAGCACTCAGCAGCATCACTTGTTAGGGTTCCATTAGGATTAGCGCAGCAACAACAACAGCAACAGCATCAAAAAAAGCCAGAAGCTTCCCTAAAAGCTTTAACCATAATTCTTTCAAGATAGTTGGAAAATTAAATTTTTACGCTTTTTACGCAAAACACAAACCCAAACAAAAAATGGAGTCGACACGCCTTCATCTCACACTTTGCAATTTGTCTGAAATGAACTGATGCCGGACAGCCATCTCTCTCTCCCCACACACATACATTGGTTCGGAGTAAGTTTTGCTGGTACAGATTATTTGTGCTTAAGCTGTAGTTTTCCCCGAGAGTCCGGGATGGGGCAAACAAAAAAAAAAAAAACAAAAACTGTGCTAAAATAACCACTTATCGGTTGAACGGAGAAATTTTGGAACCATCGTTAGAGTGGCCGAGAACTTGGAATACGCCTTTTGCAACACTTTTTTTTGGTCTCTCGACAGCCTCGACGAAACTCGAACTCCAAGGACCAAGTTTAATTGACGTTTTTCTTTTCGTTTGGCCCTTTCATCACCTTCACCCGTCCTTTACCACCTTTCTCTTCCTTTTCTACCATTAGAATCTGTATCTGTGTGTGTGTGAGTGTGTGTGTGTGTGTGTATGATAAGAAATGTTCAGCAACCGAAGCCGAAACCACAACAAGATGAATTGGGAAAACTTTTCACTCTCCTACTCGAATCAATTCGTCGGATTCGTGTGCTACTACACGTCGGCATCAAGCGTCCACTCTCCCACGATTCCTGCCACATCCTGTCAGGCCAGAATTTTGCTTTGCCTGCTGCTTGTGCTCACGTGTCTCTGTGGACCATGTTTCGCGCACCATCGGGCAGAATGCGGTCGGGCGTGAGTAACATAAATTTTCATTCTTCTCAACGGCAACCGTGAAGGGATGCCCGGCAAACCCCGAGGTCAAACCGCAAAACCGACACCCAGAGTGAGAAATCACAACGATGAACGAATGGACAACGGAGCGTGGAGTGCCTTGGAGGACGACGACGAAGCGTTTTGGTCGAGGGTGGGGATCGTGAAGGAATTGAAATTTAAACGTTGAAAAATTTACAATCAGCTACAAATCTTACATTACAATTCAGTCTCCTTCTCACCTTCTCCTTTCTCTGCCCCTCTTCTCCTACCTTCGCTCCTTGGTAAAACTCTTTCGCTTGATGGTTGCCACGATGTACCCGGGGCCTTGTTTGGATCTTTGCCATTTGCCGCGAATCTTCGGACAAAAAGTTTGTACGCAACAAATTTGGGGAATGTGTACATAAACGGATAGCAACAAAAAAAAAGAAAGCAAAAACTTCCCTCCAAGAACGTGGAAGAGATGAAGGACCATGGCAGGAGGGTTTGGATCTCATCGCCATCGCCGACGCCGCCACCGCCGGAGGACAATTCGCCATTCATGCGTTTCGTGCCCGTTCGTGCTTGAGCGATCATTAAAACCGAAACGCACACACACACACACACACAGAGGCTAAAGTCCTGGTTTAATTGTGGCCGAAAGTATTTCAATAGGCAACATTCTTCCCGGCCGAGCTTTTCGGCCCACTGCTGCTGCTGCCGCCAGCGTGAGGAAGCGAGTTGAGTTGTACGTCGGTCCTTCGCGTTGCGTTTACACACCGATAAACAACCACAGGCCGGGGACACGATCACGTGATGTATGGTGCTTCCGCATTTGCCCATATATTTTGCAAGCATTCCGGCATGCAACCGCTGTACATTCGCTCCAAACATTCCGTTGCGTCGGTCGAAAGCGGTCGAAAGCGGGAGCTTATGGCTGGGTGAAGTTCTACAACCATCCCGTGCAGACGCAAAGCGGGCCTTATGTCGAGTGCGACGAGAACTTATTCATAAATTTTATTTACTGAAAAGTTGGCAATTATGTTTGACAGGGCCAATGTTGGGGCAACCGAGGGAAATACACTCACCCGTCCGGCCTTTCCATTCATTTCCCGGCCAAAGTTGCCTTGTTTATTTGGTTTTGGTTTTGTTTTGTTTTGTTGGCCTATGTGAGTGAAAGTTGCGTTTGGATTAACCAACTTCCCGATTCCTGAAGTGGAATAGGCTCATTCACCCATTCTAAAGCTCAAAAAGTGGATTTTTCTTTTTCTTTAAATGTTTCTAAAACCATGCTATCTGGAAAAAGGAACCACACGTACAACCGCAATACGTTCGTCATCGCGGAGGTTTGGAAGGAAGAAAAGCAAAGCAAAAAAACACAGAATCAACCTCAGAAGGGTTTTTACCGTTTGCCAATCCTCTTGAACCACCTTTTTCTTCCTTCGGTTGGGCAGGTTGTTGTACGAGTTGCAATGATCCACACGCGTGGGTTTATTTGTACGCTTTTGGGAATCGTTGGGTAACCCTTCAAATTGAATTCATGTGTTCGGGTGGTGCTTTTCCAACCCCTTTTCGCCCCTTTTTTTTAAAAAAAAAACCTTTGCCCGCCTTTTTTATTTTTCCACGCGTAAAATGTGCCCACCACCGTACCGTACACAGGAGCTGTAGGATTGTTTACTCGATTAAATACACTTATCCTTTTCCTGATGCCACCGCCGTTCGTCTTCGTCTCCCTACGGATGGGTGAATTGGCCACCGCCGTATGAAAAGTGCCAGTTAAGGTATAATTTATGTGATTTTAAGGATGGTTGTATGTACTTGTTTCTTTCCTTTTTTTTGTCTTGTCCCTTCACCTACGCACAGGAAGCACGCAGGGAATGGATTAAACACTGTTCACCCCAAAATGCGCCGAAACAGTTAACACCACCCCCACAAATTCATGGGACGTGATTGAGTGTGGGCAATTTATCTGGCAACACTGTACGAGTATGTGTGTGTGTGGTGGGAGGATGGGAGGCATCGGGGGGTTCTATTTTCCCGAAGGGTTGCACACAAACGTTCACGGTTCGTGGTGAAATAAATAACGGCCCAGGGATTCGCTCGCAACACGTTAATGTACTGCGTATGAATTAATCTTTGATTGTGCGTTAATCCGGCGGCCCGATGGACTAATGGCAAACTTGTTCAACGTTGTTTGGAAAGTTCATCCTTCAAAATGGTGAGAACTTCAACGGATGGGCTTTTTACGCCATATATTTTCTGCTACTAATTGAATTCTGCTGTGCGTGTTGCATACCTTTTGG
Organism: Anopheles rivulorum; assembly: GCA_018908115.1. Taxonomy (NCBI): domain Eukaryota; kingdom Metazoa; phylum Arthropoda; class Insecta; order Diptera; family Culicidae; genus Anopheles; species Anopheles rivulorum. The sequence continues at coordinate 24,837,546 of STHB01000004.1, forward strand.
GCGCAAAGAAAACGCCCCTAAAGTTATGCAATAAAGCTCATCTTAAAGCTGTACATCTTTCACCATTCGGCACAAATTATACTCTAATAAATGGATTTATTAGTCTGAAGAGGCTTCATAGCCGTTAGGCTGGGAACTGAAACGTGGATTAGTTCACCATAAAGGATTGGGTTCCACACACACACACCAAAAACGCTAAACCCCATTTGACGATAAATGGACAGGAAGATAGGGAAGGAAAGGCACCGAAATGTCGTGGTAAATCAGCTTACTCGACACCCGGCCACATAAAAAATTCGCGCCAAAATCGAACGCCAACCCGCCATCGAGTATGACTTAAATCCACGGGAATGGTTTGAAGAAGCAAACTCCAAACGGCAAAGGATTCTTGCCAAACAGCACCATATCAGCGTACGAAACCGTAAGCACATAATCTTATCACGATCACGAAGAGAAAAAAAAAAGCTGGCGAAGCGTTTTAGTTAGCTCAAATTGAATCCTTTGTGAAACAGTGGATAGGCAACAAAGCAAACCGACCAAAAAGCATGATTGAATATGAGCAAACCGATCGTTCGCATTAGCAAGACGCAGACCCCGATGCATATCGATGTACCACACCGGTATCAAGTTGTGAACAAGGCTCGCTACGAGCTATTAAGCATGTTCCTGTAACCTGCAACTGGAACGGTTGCCAGTTGCAGTGGCTGCTCACCGATCCGTACGTTCTTTCCGAAGTGTGCAAAAGAATGCCACCGTCTGGGTGGTTCTCGGTGCCTCGGTTGCTTCTGGGATGAGGCCATGCCCTGGTTGCTGTAATTTCATTGTGCTGCTGTCAGCGTCACGTTTCATTATACAGTGCGCGTGCGGCAATTGGTGACGGCGTGGGGACGAAACCCAGCCCAGAACGTTTAAGCTTCGCATCTCGCATTCGCATGGAAAAAAGCCTCCAGCGTGTGCATGGGATGACAGTGGACCGACCAGTCGATTCGCATCCACAGCTTTGCTGTTAAAGCCTGTGCCTGACCCCTTTTGTTCCCCCTCGTTCATTTTGTTCACTTTACCGTCGATGGATAACACGGCATTCGACGCAAAGAATGAATAATGAGTTTTCGTTTGACGGTTTGCAGTTTTTCATCGCTTTTATTCCACCCACCGACCTGCCCCAAACACACCCCAAAACCTCACCCCAACCCGGGCGTGTTGCTTTATCGGACCCCCGTTGCTCGTCATCAGCATTCATTGGTAGCGATGTCCGGTTTTTTTCCGGCTATAAGTCACCTTCTTTTGTTTCAAGCCTCCCAGCCCGGCTAGTGCTCACCATGGTCCCATGGCAGTGGGTGTCGGTTGAAGCAACTGACAGCTTCATGCTACAAGGAAGGATGTTCGTCGTCGTGTGGAATCCTTCTCACAAAGCAACAACAGCAGGGAAAAAAAGGATCCCCACTAAGCGACTAAAAGCTTTCCCCCTTTTACAATGGCATGATCGTTCGAGAGAGAGAGAGAGAGAGAGAGAGAGAGAGAGAGAGAGAGAGAGAAAGAGAGAGAGAAAAGTGTTACCACGCAACGGATTCATTTCTGGTGCAGGATTAATGGGTTTGTCCTTTGGAACCACTTCATCTTCATCGATCTTGATTTTACTCTTTCTCTCTCTCTCTTTATCTCTTTCTTTCGTTCATTCTTTCACAGTGTATTGAAGCATTTGCTTCGATATGGAGCTGTGTGTGTGTGTTTTTTTCTCTTTTTCTTCCTTTTTCGTTCTGTAACAAAAGCATATCATTTTTGTTTTCCTTTACGCAGCAGCGAGTGAACAAACATTTTGCCTTTACACTAACCCTGTGTACGTGTGGGAAAGAAGGAAATAAAAAAAGAAAAAACGCAGCAACCGCATCGTCACAAAACGTAAGCAATAATTTTAAACGCGTTCATCCGTCATGTTGCTTAAGCTTCGTTACAAATTGGTGTGATTTTTAAAGCAGCAAAACGTCGAATGCATCACTGTAAATAAGAAAAGCAAAGGCAATCAATACGTTTCATTCGTTTTCTTTTTGTTTGTGTGTTTCTTTTCAACTTAAATTAAATCATAATTCATTCGATGCGGCAAATTATCTTCTTTACTTTCCCTCTTTCTCTCTCTTAAGCGCGCCATCTTTTACAATCCCATCCACCCCACCCAAAGAAAAGGGCTCTCTTTTCGCCGCCTGCTTAAATTTGCATGATACTACCACCTTAAATGTGTGCATGAATCACCGTAACACGCCACCACGGTTATTTTTGCGAACAAGGGAGAGGAAAAAAAAGGGTAAATGGTGTTGCCTTTCTTTTTTTTTTTGCTCTTTTGGTTGTATTTTGATCCCTTTTTGTGTTGTTTCCCTCCATTTTTTTTCGAAACATTGAATCGGGACAAAAAAAAGCTCTCCTCCACCTCCTTTTCTTCGCACGCTGTGGTGATTAAATTTTCATTCCAGACGCATCGGTAAATTAATGGTGCTGGTACGTTGATGTAAAATGTTCGCCTGCTCGGACCTACCCGTTTGCGCCCTTGTTTACGCTTCCCTTCGTACCGATAATGATGCTGCATCACACTCGCACTGCGCTTACTTTCCATTACTGTTGCTTGAACAGGTTGCTACTGGATACGTCAAGGTGGCCGAGATATTCAAAAGCTCATAAATTACTTCAAATAAGGGAAATACCGGAGGTAATTTTCCATCCCCTCAGCTCGGGATGTTATCGAATTTTCCCTTCCGGTTCGGTGTATCGAATTGCATTAATTTTCGCTTGAATTTACGTTACTTTATCGACACTTGCCTGTGTATCACAGTGTAGGTCATCATCGTATCGCATACAAAAAAAAGAAGCAAACAAAGATTTATCTTTAAAGAAAATTGTGTCAAAAAGCTAACCACGTCCCACATCTCTGCCCTGGCGAACAGTGTATGTATTGTTGATGAGTTGCAAATATTGGCCTGAATGGCCGGTCCCACCCACACTCATCGCACGTTTTTGTGTGAATAAATTTTCGAACAGTCGAACGTCGTGTTTGGTTGCCGTTGCGCTAAGTAAAGCCTGTCCGTGCTAGTGTTTTGTCCCATCCTATCTGCAACAGTCCGGACGGATCGCGTTTTGCTCTGTCAGTCGCAACAACAAATGGTCCGTGCTGGTAGGATTCCCACGCCTTTTGGATAAATCCTTATGTTTCCCCTTCCTGTTTGGCCTTCCTCCTCCACCCCCTCTCTCCCTCCCTCCATCCCCCCCTCTCTCCTCCTGGTCATCAACCAACCAAACGCGATTTGGCCAGATGTTGCCGGACCTTTATTTTATTCGCCGCGCCCCATACATCCTGTGCGCCGCACGGTGAACGGCCCGGGGGATCTACGTCAGCCAAAAACCTGGGGGCCAAAATAATTTGCACCAAACATGGACAAAATTGATGATGCGTGAATTATATCATCCCTGCCGTACTAGCCAGCCCCTTCCGGGATTAGGCACGAAAATAAGGTTATCGACACGGCTCCACACGTTCGCAACGGGACGAACCCAGACCGTTGTGGTTGTTGCTGTTGTTTTTTTTTATAGTGTGGCGGCGGGCCGATTCGACAGGTTCGAAGTTTCGAAATATGGCGCTTGCTAATGCTAATTCTGTTAGGATATTAGCTGCGCCTGACCTGAACCACACATGGGAATGTGCGCGTGTGTGTGTGCCGGTTTAATCTTTACCGATGGATCTCGTTGCATGGGAGCCGGATGAGCATGTCTGTTCCCATATTTATACCTGTTCGTCTGATAAGGACGCACATTATTATTTCCGGAACGTGTCAAATCTGCGATAAACTAAACCGGTCCACGCGCTGTGAAAGAGTTTGTAATTTGATTATGGGGCACTAGTTTTCGTGCGGCTGTTTGTAGAAAATGTTAGGTTAGGTATTTAGTATGAAAATTACAACGGTTTGCTTCGATTTACTCCGTTTGCAAAGCCTACTGACGGGTTCTCCGGAATGTATGCAATTTGCAGTGCAAAGCGCCTAAAGGTATGCAATGCGTGGACTATTTTATTTGTTTCCCTGTTCTCTAGGGAAGGATTGAAGTCCCGTTTTTTTTGTATTTAATTTGATTTCAATGCTAACGTTTGGCATGAGTTTAGCAAAACATTTTTATTTAATTTCATTTCGTTTTACTGGACCATCAAAACAAACCCTCTCATACATACTCCCGGCTCCGACGCTGTTCGACATTGACAAAGAAATTAATCTCTCTTCCGTTCGAGAATTGCGGAAATGTCTGTCGGTGAAATGGTTCCACGAATGGGCCAGCGAATGCCAGACAAACAAACAAAACGCCACCCAACCATGCTACCACCATCCCCGGCAGCAAACGGTAATGTCTGTCGGATACACATTTTTCTCAGCTAAAGTGCTGCGATGAAAGCGGCACGATGACGGTAATTGGGTCCTGTATTTATGGCGAAACTTTCCCCAAACAGGAGGTCATAATCAATATTTTTTATCAGTAAAGTTGTTCATTCCTTCCTTCGTTCATTCCGCGCCCTTTACGTACGTTCGGTATCCCAAACAGGTCTGTGAGGTGGAAGGTAGGTACATCCTTTTAAAATAAAACCGGCCAACGAGTTTTACCCCTTTCTAGCGAATCGTTTTTATATTTTCAACATTCCACTTGGCAACGTGTTGCAGCATTTGGAACGATTTAATTATGTTACCTTTCACAAACACATGTATCTAACTTGGAGTACTATACACGGTGCAAACCGGATGAAGTTCCTTAATTTGATAATTGGCCGATTGAAAAGAGTTGTTTTGATCATTGTTTGTATAAAACCTTCGGGAACTTTCAATTATACGCCTGGGCTAAAATGGGAAGCGTCTAAGGTGGGTGGTCAAATGTTCAGTAACACCACCACAAAACAAATCTCGAAACAAGGTCAAACAATCTGTTTTATTTACTTTAAGCATTAACCTACCGCTTCTGCCAGAGCCCTTTTTAACAACTCCTAATCCAAAGACTCAACACCCTTATCTTTTTTGTCGGTTTTAGCGAGGTTTGGTTTCTCAATTGGGAAAGGAAATGTAATAAAAACTTCGGCAAACAGAGTTACACTCGGCCAGTATTTGCGAATGTACGAACGGGGCCAGTGAGAAAACTTTGTGAATTCGTGCAAATCATGCCATCTTTCCCTCCCCGGACATGGAACGAATGGTAAAGCTGGGGCAGACCATGGCTGCGTGGCTCACGACCAATAGCTGCCCCGAAAATCACTAGGGGTTGTTTCATCGATTTGATTGGACGATTCCTATCGCCCCGCGCAGCACACAGAAGTCAGGAGTTTAAGTGAAAAGTTGCTCCACAACGACAGTATCTTGATTTGGGGTTCGGTCGCTTCCCAAACTCCAAAACACGACAGTGAAAGATGATCCACCAGCACGAAAAACGAAAGTGACAACAAATTACCAGTTTGTAGTTGGTGGGGATTTACAAAAATACGCATTAGAATGAATGCTTTCGAATACGAAAAAACAGCTCTCAAAACAAATTGTGATAATTCCCCTCAAGGACGTAAATCTGAGTCACCGTTTCGGGGAGAATGTCGCCCGCTCATTAAGCGTTAGGCGCTTCAGTTCCCCCGAGGGCAATGCATCATGCGCGATTGCACGTGAAGGATATTTTTCATCGCCAGCCAACGGCCATTAAAACGGCCAAACGGTCATCAAAATGCAGTGAAAGTCCGTAAAACGGAAGCTGCCCAGCAATGGTGTATGAATAATGAGCAACAGTTCGTTAATGTTTTGATGAGGTTTTTTTTTCTCACTGCAAACGACACTTTTGATATAGCAATTATTTAAATTTCTGGCTCGTTAAAATCCTTCCCGTTTTGCTACTTGGAAACAAAACCACAAGCGATCAGCACTATTTTCGTTAAAGTAATTACATTCCCTTTTAATGCCTAATTTGAATAATAAAGGGGGAGTTCTGGCACGATCCGGCACGCTATTTGTTTGAAAAATACGATCAACACACCATTTGACAACAACTTGCGCTCGTGTACACACGCCTTCATCAAATCTTATCGCACTGAACCAGCTGGCGGTGGCCTGCTATGGTAATTTTAATACGCGTTACCAAGTGCAACCCAACAGAGCCGGAACAACAACAACATTGTCGTTGACGTTACATAACAAGCGGAATAACAATTGTGCGCATCATGAATCTGGCCGGTAAGGTGGTGCTCATAACTGGCGCTAGCAGTGGAATCGGTGCGGCAACCGCACTCAAGTTCTCCCAGCTCGGTGCGAACCTTGCGCTTAGTGGACGCAAGGTGGACAATCTGAATGAAGTCGCCAAGCAGTGTGACGGTGCACCGTTTGTTGTTGCCGGAGACATTACGAAGGAAGCTGACACGGAGCGTATACTGAAGGCGACACTCGACAAGTATGGTAAGCTGGACGTGCTGGTAAACAATGCGGGCATCATCGAGACCGGCACGATCGAGACGACCAGCCTGGAGCAGTTCGATCGTGTGATGAACACCAACATCCGCTCGGTCTACCATCTCACGATGCTGGCGGTGCCGCATCTGATCAAATCGCAGGGCAACGTCGTGAACGTGTCCAGCGTGAACGGTATCCGCTCATTCCCGGGCGTGCTGGCGTACAACATTTCGAAAATTTCCGTCGATCAGTTCACGCGCTGCGTTGCGCTCGAACTGGCGACCAAGGGCGTGCGCGTGAACTGTGTCAATCCGGGTGTTACGGTCACCAATCTGCACAAGCGCGGCGGTATGGATGAGCAGACGTATGCCAAGTTTCTGGAGCATTCCAAAAACACCCACGCCATGGGTCGGCCGGGACAGGCGTCGGAGGTGGCCGACGCGATCGTGTTTCTGGCGAGTGACGCGTCGTCGTTCATCACCGGTGCCAGTTTGCCGGTCGATGGCGGCCGTCATGCGATGTGTCCTCGCTAGAGGGTCAACCCATTAGTTTGTAAGCAAAAAAAATATGCATTCTCATCCATGTGTTTTACAGTGATAAAATCGTTTTACTTCGAATAAACTTCGTTGTTCGAAAGATAAATGTATGCGTATGCGTTTTGTTCGTGCGCCATCGCCTTCCGCTCTACCGGGGACACATGGCGTGTCTGCCACCGTCCACGTTCAGCGTCACACCGGTAATGAAGCTGGCACCATCCGAAGCCAAGAAAGCGATCGTTGATGCGACTTCCTCGGCCACACCCGGACGTCCCAGTGCATGGGTTTGTTCACATTTCTTCAGGAAAGCGGCATACGATTCCTCGTCCATTCCGCCACGCTTGTGAATGTCGGTAATGATGACACCTGAAGAGCGTTGGGAAAAAGAAGCGAAGATTGAATCTCACGCGTGACCAAACTTCCGACCAGATGAACACACTTACCCGGATTGACGGCATTGACGCGCACCTGCTTGGGTGCCAGCTCCAGTGCGGTACAGCGCGTGAACTGATCGATGGCTGCCTTCGACATGCTGTACGCCAAAATGCCCGGAAACGATCGATTTCCAGCCACGCTCGACAAGTTCACAATGTTGCCCTTCGTTTTAATCAGCAGCGGGACGGCCAGCATGGTCAGGTGATAAACACCCCGAACGTTCGTGTTCATCAGCTCGTCGTACTGCTGCAGGCTGGTGTTTTCGATCGACCCATTACCCAAGATGCCGGCATTGTTGACCAACACGTCCAGCTTACCGTACTTGGCGACAATTTCCTCCAGCACGCGCTTATTGTCCTCCTCCTTCGTCACGTCGGCCACGATGAGCAGGGGCTTACTCTTCGAAGCTGCTTCGCACGCATCGCCCACCTTCTTCAGATTAGCCTCATTGCGTCCGGTAAGGGCGAGCGATGCCCCGAACTTGGCGAAATAGATGGCCGTACCTTCGCCGATGCCGGACGATGCACCCGTAATCAACACCACTTTGCCGGTAAAATCCATCGTAGCAGGCACTGGATGAACGAAGCGTGAGCGTTCTACGAAGAGCCGGAAACCTTTAATGATCTATTTGTCACGCGCTAATTAGCCTATTGCCAACACAATAGAATCGATTCCGATTTATCTACCGCTGCCGCTTCTTATCTTACCGTACTGATGGAATGTTGTTCTTCCAGCCGTTGTCACAGATATTGCACGCTTCGCAACGCTTTTCAACTCGCTAATGTAAACCGCTTCCAGCTGCGAGCCGGCATCTGTGAGCTGTCATCGCTGTTGTGCTGTGATGTTTTTGTTTTGGTTTTGCAAACCGTACCGGTTCTTTCTCATTGCTCGTTGCGAAAAACTAACGAACAAAGGATGAATTTCGTTCTACCCGGAGCCAACGTCAAGAGTATGTGGTTAAATACATCCTGCAGCTATCTTAGCTTGCACTGTTATACTCCCATAGTACAGCAATGTGCTCGTTTCAGTGCTGGCCCGTGCCGTGAACTGTTTCTCCAAGATCGGCAACGAACTGTTCTTCGAGGCCACCCCGGATGGGCTTGATTTGAAAACGATCAACTCCACCAACACGGCGTATGCGGTGGTACGGTTTAGGCGTGATTTTTTCATCAGTTTCCAGCAGGGCAAGACGGACACGCCCGATGAAAACTGCTGCAAGATATCGGTCAAACCTATACTGAAGATATTCAAGAGTCTTGCCACGGTAAGAGCTGAGATGCCCGAACCCGCATTTCACTGCATTGCCTCACTGACAACTGCTTTCCCCAACCCCTTTTACAGATACAAACGTGTAAAATCTGGCTAGAAGTTAACCAATCCAAGATCATATTCCAATTCCGCTGCAAGTCGGACGTGCTGAAGACGCACAAAATATATCTGCTGGAAAGCGAACACATCAATTCGCTCAACCTGTCCCAAACGTTTCCCAGTGAAATCGTGGGCAATCACAAGGTGTTCACAAACATTCTGGTCCACCTGTACCACTCGGTCGACGAAATTTCGTTCGATTTAAACGACGACAAAACGGTAGTTTCCAACTACGTGGACAACGATGAAACCGATCGGTCCACGCTCCGATCGACGCTTGCCATCGATTCGTCCGCCTTTCAAACGTACCGGCTGTCCGCCAAAGCGAACCTAATCTTCTGCTACAAAGAGTTCAAAGCGATCACCATGTTCGCCGCACTGAACAAGCTGAACGTGCGAATGAGCTTCTCCGAGCCCGGCTCACCATTGATGCTCGAGATGAGCAAAGGGGAAGTCGTGCAAGGCAAGTTCATCATGGGCACCATGAAACCATCCGCCCAGTTGAACAGCAGACGAGCGCACCGTCG
>STHB01000004.1:24880449-24950973 GCA_018908115.1 Anopheles rivulorum
TCCGCCAAAGCGAACCTAATCTTCTGCTACAAAGAGTTCAAAGCGATCACCATGTTCGCCGCACTGAACAAGCTGAACGTGCGAATGAGCTTCTCCGAGCCCGGCTCACCATTGATGCTCGAGATGAGCAAAGGGGAAGTCGTGCAAGGCAAGTTCATCATGGGCACCATGAAACCATCCGCCCAGTTGAACAGCAGACGAGCGCACCGTCGAAAGCAGATTGACCGAAACGTTTCCAACCGTTCCGTCGGTATGGATAGCGAAGCAATCAACACCTACTTCACCGAAGATATTTCCAGCAACGGTCACACGGAAGTATCACAGAACACACGTTCCCATCCTGCTGCTACTACTGCACGAAAAACGGTCCGCGATGTGATGAACGCAAGTTTGTTAGCTTTGCGCAACGAAACCGATTGCAATGCAGCACGCAACGAGCGTACACAACGGCCGGCGGAAGCAAACTCGGTTCGACAACGATTGATGGGCACGCCTGCCGCTTCCAGCACCAGTGCTGCACATTCATCGGAAGCAATTTTTGCCGAAAAGAATACGGAAAATCTTCCCTTTCTCGAGGGGCTGGACTTTCGCACCTCAAACGTTAACAGGCTCGACTCCATCCCAACCATGTCGGATGACTCATTCGGAATCCATGAGCAGCAACCACCACCGGTACAACCGGACCGGTTAAGCTCCGCCAACAACCTGTCCGCCCTGCGGAGTAGTGATTCAATGTTTTGCCGCAAACGGCCTCAAAATGAAAGCCCTCCACCGAACGGCAACCGGGAAGCGAAACCCACCGAAGACAGCGTTCCCGAGTCACCCGATGTGATTGAGGAGCGTAAGCGAAAGCAGGCCAAACTGCGACACATCTTCCGGCGGTGCTTTGAACCAACGTTCAATCCTGCCTTCCAACCGGGTTGCAGCCAAATCTATGCCCCCAACTCGGATTCGGAAAATGAAATGGACACGTAAATAGACGGTGGTGGACATTGTTTCGGACGGCTTCATCTCAACAAACAACAATCGGACACACTCGCAGGGATGATTATGATTTTTTACAATCTCGTCCGTTTGTTTCTTCTTTATTGTCCTTTTTCTTCGTACTGTTCTATATTGAGCGATGTCGCGGCTATCACTGTCTTTTAACTCTCAAAAAAAAAAAGTTTCCAGTAGTAGTAGTAGTTGTTGTTGTAGTAGTAGTTAGTAGTGGCGGTTGCAGTAAAGTCCGTTTGTCCTGATTGTACACAACGTACGAATAAATTAAATAAATAAATAATTTAAATAAATAAATAAATTATCTTAAAACTCCTAGTCAGTTTTCGGGTTCTCCGTCGTCCGTCCGTCCTGTTGTGATTCCTGATTGTGTGCACAGAGCTTGCAGCATCATCGTATCGCAGCCGCGCGCGCGCGCATGATAGATGGACGTGATGGTAAAATTTGCCGCCGGTTGTCGCAACTGCCCGTTCGGTTGCTTGCTCATCTATGCATCCCATGTTTGTTTGTTTCTACTCTCTCTATCTCTCTCTCTCTCTTTCTCTCTCTTTCTCTATCCTGTACTCTATGTCTTTCTCTCTACCACCTCCTTCAACGAGGTGCACGGACATTAAAGGTTCGCATTTGGAGTTTGGTCGGTTTGCTGGGTGTTTAAGCGGGAGGGATAACGTGTAGCGGGTCCGGTTGACGGTCGGGCGGTGGGTGTTCAAGGCGAGGATGCGCAAGCGAATCCGATCCTACCACACCAGAGTCGTACGCACTCGAATGCAGTTGTGTGGCGCTGGGAAGCTGATCGCATCCGATTGATGTAACGATCGGGCGGATCTTCATGAAACACAGTTTGGTTTTTTCCCCCTTCTTCTAGTCCTACACAACCCCACTCTGATGTTGAAAAGCATCTCCACCCTTCACCCTCCACCTTCTCGCACCTTCCTTCACCGCACCCAAAAGGTGAGTTGGTGGAAACCCGCTCACCTCATCGACGACGACGATCCTCAGATCATCTTAGTGTTTGCGTGTATTTGTGGATGCGTGTGTTCTTGTGTACGTGTGTGCGTGTGTGTCCTTCTTCTTCGTTCGCTTGGTCAAGGGACAGGATAGGCGATGGTGGTGGTCGGTGGAGATGTTGGGAAGAGTGAGTGAGGAAAAGAGGAGGGACGGGAGGGGGGTGGGGGTGGGGGGGGGAATTGAGGCGGCGTTGGTGTGGCGACGGCCCACCGCACCGGGGCCCTCTCACACGTCCGACTCGGCAATGTCCTCCACGGCGCTCTCGTCGATCAGCTCATCGCTGTCCTCGTCGTCATCGTCATCATCGTCGTCCTCCGCGTCATCGTCCGCTGCCGTGCCGGCGACACCGCTCGCCGTCTGCTGGTCCTCCTTCTGGCCGGTCGCCGCTGCCACGGGCGTCTCCTCGCTGTCATCGTCCTCGTCGTCATCGTCGTCGTCATCGTCATCGTCACCGACCAGGGCGGTCAGGTAGTCCTCATCGTCGCCGGTCGCCGGTTTCTTCTCCGGTTTCGTCACGGTTACGGGCTGAGCTGGAGCGTTCGCAACAACGTCAACTTTATTGTTATTCGTGTTTTGATTTTGTACCTTTTCTGGCGAGCCCTCGTCGTACTCCTCCTCCTCCTCGTCATCCTCCACGGCGGCCTCGGTAGCGTTCTCGCCCGTACCCTGGCTGGCCAGCGTTTCGGCGATCTTGTTCACCTCGCTGTTCACGTCCAGCTCCTCGGCCGGCTTCTTCACCGAGCTGCTGTCCACCTCGTTCTGGGCTGCGGCCGCATCGGCCAGATCCAGCAGCGCCTGCGTGTTCTGGGCCGCGACCTTCTTCTTCGTCTTCTTGGCAGCGGCCGGGGCGGCGGCGGCGACCTGGGCCACCGGTTCGGCGACGGCCTGGGCGACTGGCTGGGCGGCGGCGGCAGCGACCTGGACGGCGGGCTGGACGGCGGCAACGGTATCCTCGTCGTCATCGTCATCATCATCGTCATCGTCGTCGTCGTCATCGTCGTCGAACGCGCCTAGGAGGTCATCACCAAAAAAAGACAGCGCATCGTCCTCCTCATCATCATCGTCATCGTCATCGTCGTCTTCTGCAGCAGCCGCCGCAGCCGCCGGTGCCACCTGGTTAGCCGTCTGTTTCTGCTGGTCGACAACCGCCGCCGGGGCCACCGGTGCCGCTACCTCCTCATCATCGTCATCATCATCATCGTCGTCATCGTCGTCGATCTCATCCTCGACCGATCCTGTGCGAGCGAGCGCAGGGAAAAGAGGCACGCACACCATTACAAACGCACTTTTAGCCCGGTACCGCACCTCACCCACTTGCAACTCCACTTACCGATGATGTCTTCCTCATCGTCATCATCATCCGCGTCGTCATCATCGTCTTCGGCCGAATCATCGTCATCGCCGAGATCGAACTCGTCGGAATCTTCGTCATCGTCGTCATCGTCATCCCCACCGGCAGCCGGCACAACGGGTGCGATTGGTGCGCCATCTACAGGTGCTGCCGCAGCAGCTAGTTCTTCTGCCGCCTGCCGAGAGATGAGCGTTCCTTTATGTGCATTTCGTCCCTCTGGAAAGGCAACAAAAGGAAGAAGGAACAATGATAAACAATTGTTCGTTAAACGTAAACAAGCAGCATCACGCCTACTTACCATCGTTTACCGGTTTGGAGGCGGCAAATGCGATAATGATCAGAATTAGTAATAGCTCCAACAGGAATGTGACTTTCATTTTTATATGTTCTGCAAGAAAATACAACAAAAAAAGAAGTGCTAATGTTAGTGTGGATTGCGATTGCGAGAAAAGTAACTCAGTTGAGTGACAGTCACGGACTACTGTAATGACATCTATTTCAAAGCCTGCTACTCCGGACGTTTGCTACCGTTGCTGTTACTACGATCACCATACTTCAGAATGGTGCCGTGACCAGGATCCGCGATACGTTGAGCAAATTCTTAACTCGTGAATTGAGAAACAATTTGCAACAAGAAACTCTTGAGGAAGAGCACCCCATTGTTGACGTTGTTGGAACGCCACGAATGGTTGTGGTATGCGGCTGATATCGCTACACTGCGTAAACGCAGCTGAACTCGATTCCGCAAACTTTCTTTTGCGTCAAAAAGCACAAACGGTGTTTCTGGGTGAACGCGCACCGGACCGCACCGACCGTAGAGAGCTGGTATGCTAATTATTCATTCATCATAAACCCCTTCTCCGATGCTTCCACACTCACACCAACCCACACCACCCTACACACCCCATCACGGGGGTGCTGGGAGAAAGATTGCGTGTACGATCCCTTCTCCTTGACCGTGGCGTGGCCGAGCGCGTGCGATCGTGGCCGAGAAACCAACGCGAGGCGTGGGTCAACGACCGTGCGCGAGAGCGTCATCATTAATCGACGGACCGTTTTGCCCGACCGACCGAGTGGATGGATGAGAGATTTTCTCTTCCAGCAGGTTGCTGAAAGTGAACTTTCTTTTTCACCGTTTTCTCAGCGACTGGCCAGATCGGCAGCACCTTCTGTACGATCAGTTTGTTCGATTTATACATCTTTGTTTTGTTGTTATGTTCGTGCCCAAAACGGAAAGAATGTTTTCCTGCGCCTGTCTTAAGCGGGATTTTAACGTTCCCAACCCCAAACCCCAAACCAGGGAAGGTGTTTTTTTTTAACTTTTGGTTTATCGATTCCTTTCTCTTCCCTTTCCCGGAATGTGAGGGTGAGAATACCAAAACAAAAAAAAAAAGCAAAGCACAAACCAAACCTGTTCCCAGGGCTGATTGCTGCTGCCATCACCCCATCATAAAGGTGATTCGTTCTGTTCCGCCTTACGGCGACGATCAGTTTTTGGGGAAGGCCTATCGGGAATAAAATATTACCACCGTCCATAATGCCGTTTTGTTGAAGCATCGGATTTAGCAGTAGGACGCGTAAAACGAGGATTCTTTCACTCGCTCGCTGGGACGTGCGTTTAATATGCTTTAGTTTATAAGTTTGTTCAACTCGGACACCGCACGTAGACCGTGGCGTGGCTGTTGCGAGGCGGTAGCCTTCACATTCGTGAAGAAATGGAAAGTTCCAACAGGTTACCTTGGATTATGGTTCAATCAACTTTCTCCACCACGAACCAACCAGCAAACAACCGAATCCGAAATGTTCGAGACCTTGCGTGTGCGTGTGGTCAAAATTAATATCCCATAAGCATAAAGCATAAAACGAGATTATCGGTATAGATGCGCAACCTAATCTAACCGGTCCGCCAGTTTCATCCAATACGCATTTTGAGCAACTTTCGCCGGTCCTTGCTTCTCTCTTCTTTTATAATCTCTTTCTCCATCTCTCTCCATCTCTCTGGAGCAATGAAATAATCACGCGCAGGAAAAGCACACCCCGAACCTCGCTGAGATCAAGATGATGATCTTGAATTGATCGTGCAAACACAGCGATACAGCAAACAAATACAAAGCGGTGGTACCAAAATGGGGATACGAAATTCAAGCCCGATCCGAGTGGGCTAGCAGCAGCACACCAGAAGGCACCGCTGCACACCGCGGCTGTGGCCTACTTTGAACGGTGGAACTGGTAACGCGGGCGAACCAAAATCTTGTAAGGAGGTTTCCGGAAGGCCTTCATCTCCATATTTAAATGAAGGTGCGCTTGCCAACCGCCTAATTGGACCGCCTCGGTCCGGCCCGGTTCGTTGTGGAAAGTATGCTAATCGCCTTCAATTGCCTGTGATTAGTGGCGGAAAGTCCGTACGGACCGATTTGATCCAATTTGCTGCCGTGCGTGTGGTTCGCCCGTATTGAGGTTAATGCTATTCGCCAAACAACGGCCACCTCAAATAACCTTGAGCATCTGTGTTTACCTGTTGCCCCGGAAGGATGAAGCATATTATGAGATTTTCATCCAGCTTAATTGCTTTTCGGGAAGTACGAACGCAGCAACCAACTGTACGCCGAAAAGCCGAGACAGAAGAAACGCTTCACGCTCGTACCGAACGAAAGACTTCAACGCCAAGCGACGAACCCGCCATATCAACTCGGATTGCTTGGAATTTTCACTTTTTACCACAGTTTCTCGTAAGGTAACTAAGTGTCCGGATGAACGTGTGTGTTTGTGTGTGCGCGCGTGTGTGTGTGTATTTTCTTAAAACAAATCACACACGCACCACGTAGGCGCGCAGGTTTCTCTTTACAGGCCAGGGAGATGAGCTCATTGTAAAGGCTCGCGCGGTCGAGTCCGATCCGATTCGAAATGAAAGTGATAAAAGAAAAGAGAAAGTTTCCTGCTGGTCTCGCGGCCCATGCTCGCGACACAATGGAAGAAGGGTGCCACCCAAGGAATGTGTGTCCGTCTTTCAAAACAAACACTTTACACCGCAACCCCCGTTTTGCGGGGAAAGAAAACTTATTTACGCTCACACGATCGTCTTCGAATCGGCTATCGAACAGTTGATTGATAATGTGATCAACAAAAAAAAATTTGTACATCTGCAATGAAAACTCCACAATTATGATGATCATCCAAGCAAAATAATATAACATTATAGTTTGCAAAGGGTATGTTTCCTAACATATGCCCTCTTTATGTGGCTTCTATTTTTTTTTGCGGACAAAAAAAACCCATACTTAGAGACCCCCTTTCTAATGAAACCACCATTTGCTATTGTGGCGAAATGGTACGTTTCCTGACCAGTAACCGAAATGGATCGTGGCACGCTAGTCGAAAGAGCACAAGCACAAACCGAACGCCACCGATTTCCGCCTGGTTGGGCGGACAGGCGCGCTCTGCAACGGAGTCCAACCGGATAGGAATTTCTAGGTCAAAAGCAGCATAATAATTAATATTGATTCTTTCCTCAATTTGGAACCGTTATCTGTTCGATATACGCAAGCAGTGCTAGCCACCCAATACGCGTCCCGGGCACGGGATCCCACCACCAGGAAGTGGGGCTTTTTCTGTTGGGAAGCATGAATTTGCATTCGATCAAACGCCTCCCCTCTTCCATCCCTTCCACCCCTTCTTCCTTTCCTCTCTTCCTTCCTCCCTCCCTCACACACACACACACACAGGCACACAGGCACACAGGCACGCACATGCTCACAAATGCTCACACAGCTGTACACACGAAAGAACACAGTCCACGAGATCGCATCCACGAGTCCGAATCCGAAACATTATTTCTCCCTGTTGCGTATCCCGGCCTGTCTGTATGCGCGCGCCCGCATTTGTGTGTGTGTGTGTGTGGGTCTGTGGGGTGTGGGGTAGAGAGGGATGAACACCATTCCCGAACGGTGGAGGAAATAATCAATAAGAAAGATACAGAGCAGCCCAAAACTTTCAACAACCACAACAACGACGACAACGACGACGACGCACAACAGCACCACAAACACAACAACAACAACAACAACCCAGCCGAAAATTATAGTCGCCCTGCAGTGCCTCTGTGTGGGAAGGGCATCAGCCGTGAGGTGGAGTGGTGTGAAGTGGAGTGAAATCCGGGAAAACAGGTCATAAAAGAAGTGGGACCCACTCACTCACTCACTCACTCACTCACTCACTCTTCACCTTCGCTCTGGGGTTCGGGTGGTTTTTGTTAGGGTTCGTCGTTGTTTCGAGCCGATTTTCGGACCGTCCCTCCCCCCCCCCCGCCCCTCCCCCTCTAGGAGATGCCAGGAAAGATACGGTTCGGAAATTTGGAACTCTTCAAAGCGAACTTTGGTTTTGCACTTTTCAATCCCGGATGCTGGATGCTGGATGGCCGGGTTGCTGTTCCACCGCCCATCTTGTCACTGTCGTCGTCTGTCGCGCGCTCTGTTCGATCTTCCATCCCATTAGCACTGGCTGATGCTTGTTTTGCACCGTAAGCAGAGTGAACCTGCCCGAGAACTGGGTGTCGGTGGGAATGGATGGTGGTCGTAGCATGTAGCCTGCTCGCCCTAATTAAGCGAACCCGCTTGTGCCAGTGACGGTGGCAGTGCTGCCAGCTCATTCCACACTTTCCACACAATTTGCTAAAGAACCCGTACAGAACAGGGCGATATCGCGCCTGATCGTACAGCCATCAGGCCTCCGGGGTCGGGTGTTGTTGGCGAAGTCTTTCGGCGGCTTTGTGGCGGCTCGTCCTGCGCTGTGACTGATTATCACCTGCCGCCGTGCTTTCAAACCACAAACCACAGCTTCTCGTGCCAAGTCGGCCAGGCGGATTTAGGCATTGGCGCATCAACCAGCGTTTACAGGTGGAATTTCTGGCAAACGGGGCTCTTGGCTCTCTCGTATTACTCACTTCGGGCGATTTGGAAGAACTAACTGCGGACTAATAGACCAGCGAACGTGCCAACACCGCCGGGTGATAGCAGGCAAATACAAACTAAAACGAAAGCCCGGTAACGAAACTACTGCTCTAACAGCACACTAACACACCAGATTGAGCGGCAAACAGGGCGTAGACACAGACTACTTTCTTCCACCGTGTACACCTCGATACTGACTGAACTGTTTCTACTTCTCAAACTCTTAATGAAAACTTTGTTCCACCGAACGTACCGCCTGCCCGTGGGGGTGCCGTCCCGATCCGAGCTTGATGCCGATCTTCCGCGAGAGAGAGAGAGAGAGAGAGATCGCGCCCCTACTTTCTCCCATACCCCTTTGTTCCACCCGTTTCCCGGTGGGGAGTTGGGCGCTTTCACGCGATCGCTTCACCAGCCGCACACCAACCAAAGGGGAGGGGGGGGGGGGGGAGAGGGACATTGGAGCGGCTGAAGCAGCGAAAGGTGGCTGGCCGTTTTTTGCCTTCTTGCTTTCCCAGCAGTAGGACCAGAGCGTCTTCTTGGGGCCTTGCCTGCCTGCTCACCGATGCCGAAACGATGTTACTTGTCCCGTTTGGTGGGGAAAGGGTGAAACGGAGGAGTGGTATGGGGGGGGAAAGACGCGAAGAAAACTGAAGAAGAGAGGGAGAGAGAGAGAGAAAGAAAAAGAGAAAGAGAGAGAGAAAAAGTGTTACAAATATGTATCCAATGTGCCGTTGATTCGTCGATTTGCTCTTTCGCTTCTGCCCGTGACTGACTTCCTCTTTCGTTCTTTCACTCTTTCCTTTTCCCCCATTCTTCCATCCTTCAGTATTCTGCTTTTTTCTTTCTTTCTTTCTTTTCTGTGTTTCTCTTCCCTTTCGCTCTCTCTCTCTCTCTTTCTCTCCCGCCCATCCCTCTGTTGGCCTGTTCCCCCTTTTGCATCTTCACGCACCCCCGACACCCTGCGGTGTCTAACAATTTTCCTATCTTCGTTTTTGGAGTCGCTCTCGTTATTATCAGCGCGTACGGTCACACATACATAGCCCCAGGTTCCTCTCTCAGATGTGTGTGTGTGTGTGTGTATGTGTGTGCACAGCAGCAGCCCGAAAGGAACTGGCACATTTCACCCGCCACCCTCTCTCTCTCTCCCCCTCCTGCTCCCTCTCCCCCCTCCCCCCCCTACCCCCCTCCCATCGAAACGATCATCGAACCCGATCGAGATGTGAAGGCATCATCATCAAGCACACGCATCATGCTTGCACGCCCAGTAGGTGCGCTCCGTGGCAGCCTGGTCGTTTTCCGCTTTTTCCAACGCATCGCCACGATGACCATGGGCCCGGTTGCTGTGTGGACTCTGGGACTTTTCTTGCGCCATTTGAGATTTCTTAATAAGCAACTCATGCAACCCGCCGTATCGGGATCGGGATCGGTGATCATCATTTCTTTTAAAAGCTTGGCTAGCAGCTTCCCGCAATCGTCATCGCCCGTCCCGATGATCGGTCAAGGTGTCGTTTTAGCAATGGACCAACCATTACTGTACTTCTGCTTTGTTTTATTTCATTTTCACCCGATGCTTGAGCTTGATGCAGCATAAAGTTCACCCATTACGCTAAACACATTGGCGCAACGATTATACAAATGAGTGATGAGCAGTGCGATCGCTAAGTGTACCGACAATCAATTCTTCTTGTGCACGTTAGCAACAGAAACTACAATTTAGAATGTTCAAATGTCCCTTAAAGTACTACCCAACAAAATGGTAGAGAAACGGTCAAATTACCTGCAAAAAAAGACTTTAAACTACCCAGAAATAGCCTAAAATTATAAAAATATACCTGCATCTTGCAATATATTTAGCTTTTGGAGAATTTCCATTAAAATGAGGCACATCTCGGTGTCTTAAATTGTAGCCTGCAGGTAAGTAAATCAAAGGATAAAGCAAAGCTTTATATAGAATCGATCCAAGCCGTACGTTCGTCAGTGTGAAAGCAAATTCTGCCTGAAACAGACGCAGCGTCTAGTCTAACGAAGTTTAAGTGATCGTAACTAAAATCATTCTTATTGTGTCACATCAAAACGCATCGAAATGGCATACTGGGAGAGGAATTCCTACAGCAGCTACGATTCGGAAGATGTTCCGATTTGCCATTCAATTCCTGGATCACTGTTCATCGTATCGTCGTTTGCACTCGTCGTACTGTCGCAAGTTCTGGAGAAGACAAATTAACGAATTTCAACTAGCTTAGACTCCACACTAAGCATCGCAAGAACAACTGTTTAAAGCGAATTATTATTACCGAAATATACTGCATTCATCTGTGCATACAGCTCCACAAAAAAAATCTTTTAATTATTAAATTGCTCTTCCCTTTTTCGTTTCTTGGCTTGTTCTCGGCTTGATCTAACACATTACCACCTTGCCAATTTTCGTTAACGGCCCGACACGATTCCACGGCCGCTAATCAACGCGATGAACATGGCGAACGATCACCTTATGGGGCGGAGCATTTTCCAACCCCGTTGCTCACACGTTGCCTTGCCAGTGCCGTTCGAGTGTCGTCGGTGCGCAAAACGAATCAGTGCGGAAAACTGCAATCACTAAACGGAAGGCTTCGGAAGGTTTTTGGGGAAAAAGAGAAAAAGCTGAAGCTGATGGATTGTGGTTTATGGCGGGCGTGTTAAAACAAACACACACACAGAACACACAAAAACTGCACTTTAAAGTGATAAATAGCGTGTATAACGTCGTGCACAGCACAGCGACGGGTGTGTACCGGGTTCCGGATTTCGAAGATCTCAATTATCGCTAATGGTTTGTTGTGTTTGTCATTTGGCGTGTCCCACCTTTGTCGACTGCGATGGAATGCGAATTCCACAAAGCAAAGGATGCTGGCCGCGGCAAGCAAATATTTAATGCTCCAACCAATTCGTTGACAATCATCGGCGGCAGCTCCAGAGTCCGTCGCGCCCGATGACAGATCGGTGGAATCCCGACCGATGCCTCCCAGCCAGCCCACATGCTGTTGCCCCCTGTTTCGCCCCTTTTTCTCGGCCGCTTTCGGTCGTGTCCGCAAACAACTCATTACCATAATTCGATTCCGAGATTCCGATGCCGTTACTTTCCAACTCACATCCGCCATCGCGACCCATCGGTCGGTCGGTCGATCCGAGAAACGATCGGTGGTATCCGGCCGCACAGGCCCCGGTGATCACACCAGGTCACGGGTGAGGGGTTCCTCCCGACACTGCCCAAGAGTCCTCCCTCCCCCCGGGGGGTGTATTACTCATCCACGCACGTGTTCCGCTAGGTTCGACCGACGGCATTGGCCACTAGGTTAATCCCCAAGGCTGCAACGGTACGGTATTCTGGTGCCGCGGATAACCCCATATCCTGGGTAGGGAAGAACGCCGAACGTCGCTCCCGGGTAGGGGAGGTGTTGTTAGACCTCACGCCCCCCACCTCCGGCTCCGACCCCGGCTGCCACGTGCGTGGATTGGGTAAGGTCGATAATCGGCCGAACGATTATTCAACTACGTCAGGCTTCACCAACATAATTGTGTATCTTAATTTCTCTACGTCCTCTTATCAAGGTCCTCCCTCTCTCGCCTGGTCCTCCCCCTCCCCCCCCTTCACGCGGTAAAGAAGGTTGGCGAGAGGTGGGATGGTTCCCCGCGGTCGATACCGTTTGCCAGGGGTAGATCCAGTTGACTACTCGGGTTTTTGCTCGCGGCCAGAGGTCTCACACGAGCACGAGCCCCGCGAACCGGATCCACCCAAGGTAGCTACACAGATAACATTAACACACTTTGGGGTTCGGATGAATAATTAAATTTTCTTCTTTCCCGAAAGCGTCATTCCGCTTCAGCAATACAAACTGAACCGCAAAACGTCCCGACCCGATGGTTGGCGGGTCGCCCGCTTGAAATGGACGAACACATCCTCTTTGCTTTATCTCGACGATTTTCAACGTACAATTTCACCCAACCTGGCCAGCAACTTCCACCATACGTGTCAAGCGAAGCAAAAGGCAGCCCCAAAAATGTTCAAACCGCAACCGTGCCCGGTGGTCACTGACGCCACGGCACAGAAAGTTGAGTTCCATAACTCCCAAAATGGACACGGCAAAATCAGCGGCCGTTGGAAAAGTACTACATGAAAACAAAAGTGATCTTTTTTTGGTTTGTTTTGGTGGTGAAGACCCCGAGATGGAGACCCGATGGACATCGAATCATAATGTACGCCACCAGTTCCGGATGGAGTGACGACTCCCCATTACCAATCATCGGCATGCCTGACACGTGCTCGGACACACTTTTTTACCGTGTTCGCGTGGTGGTCGCCACTCATGCTGCTCGAACGCAGAGAAAGTGTTGCATATTTACATTCGAAAAAGCACGACCTCATCCTCCATTTTCGATCGACGAATGGAGTCGAGTCAACCAAACACCCAACCCACGAAATTCCTTCCATCTGCTGTACTCGGCTGAAGCACGGAAGATCTTTAACGTGCCGAAATGCGTGGTACCTTCCTGCTCGCTCTCGTGCCGCGTCCACGTGGCGCATCCGTCTCACTCCTGTTCACCGTGACCTCCAGCGTTGGCCTTTTCAAATGTTCGCTGCCACTCAAACCGGTCCGCGCCGAAAGCTTACCCCGATTGTTTCGATCTCCGCAGGGAAACGTCGCTTCCTTTCGATTTGATGGGAACTTTAACCTAATGCGGCTTTAATCAGCCAAGCAGCCGAGTGGAAAACTCCATTCCTGACCGGGTTGCTACTACAATTCCTGCATTTCTTCACCATCTCCTCAGGCAATTCTAGGACTGCCATGAAGGTGTCTTACATTGTGCTCACCAGGTCAACAAGAGCTTTGCCAGTTCAAAAATTCCACTTTAAGCTCCGTCGATCCAGGACAGACACTTGTTCCACGCCTTCTTCTTAAACATTGTAGAAGCATATTGTTGATATAAAAAAAAAACAACAACAACTAATGATCTTGCCTGCTTGCCTGCCTGCGTGTCTGCTGAAGAAGAAATCAAGCGAAACAAAAACCTTCGCAGCGAGTTCCGGTTTCGAAGAGAGTTTGGCGTCAAATCGTCGTGCCGGTCGTTTACTGGACGGGCGCGCGTTTTGTGTGTTTGGCCCCGGGGCCGTGTGCAGACAGAAAGTATAATGTGTGAAAAGTTTCACTTTCCTCTCGTGATCCGTGATCTGGCGAAGGGCGGGTTCGTCGCTTGCGCTTGCGACTTTCGACTTGCGCGATTGCGCGCCGAGGGAAGCTACCGAAAACTATTATCCAACGCTGCAACCGCTGCATCCCATCGCATCCCTGCACACACACACACACCCTACGCCACCCCTCGTAGCATGGGTGTGAGCGTTTTGTTCTACGCTCTTTGGGTGGACAGACGGTGGACATTGGGTTATGCAAACAGGCGTATGACGTAAGCTGCCAAAGCAGTCGAAGCAGTCGAAGTGCAGCTTGTGCAGTTGAGAATTTGGGACACACCCGATGGAGTTTAAGCTTTGATTGATATTCATCAAAAAGCACGATTAAGAGACTTAAAACAAGATTCGCTGTAATGTCTTTTTCGCCTAATCCATTGTTGGGATGCTCGTGCGTTTGCAGAAAACCGTGACACCCGCTGACTCGCTTTCTGTTATCACTAGAAATTCCAGCGTACAGCGACCGCCCCAAAAGAAACTGATACAACAACACTCCAATTCCGATACGCAGCACAGGAAGTTTCATTAGAAAGTCATAAATTGTGTTTCGCTCCGCGCGCCCCAGACCGCGCCACCCACTTTCAACACATTGCACACACCGATTAGAGCGATTGAGGGGTTGGTTGGGGCCCGGCGACAGGGTGGGAACCCAAAAACGACGAACCCCAATATATAATCCGCGCTTCGCTCGGTGCGTGCTTGTGCGGCCACAAGCGGTGTGATAGCGATAGCGTTTCGACCAACCGGCTGGCACGACGACGAGTACGTTGACTCTCCTGCACACACCGACGGCATACACCGCCCGATACGTGGTACGGTTGCGAATAATACCCGGGGGGAGGGGGCCCCCTAATACGGTACCGGGCGGGCATCGACGTGAAAATCTTGTCGCTGGCTGTGTCTATTTTCACCCGCAATTTGTACATTGCTCCGTGCGGAAAGCATACCAAGTGTCATGGGCAAGGTGTGGTATTCCACGCTTGTGAGTTGGTTTTGCTGCGTTTCGGTTTCGGGTTTTCATTTCTTTCTTGCTTCCCATTGCTAATCTAAGGCCACGCCACGCTAGTGGGTGGATGGGATGGCAGAAACCTTCTTTTCTTCTTGTTTTTTGCACACACACACACACACATGCACGGTGGCGTGAAAATGAAGAAAACATAAACATAGGCAGTAAATTCCACGCAAGAAAACATCATCGTGTTTCCACCTGTTGCTTTTTGCTGCTCTGACCTGCTTCAATGAGCGAGGCGTGATGCATGGTCAATTTCTCTGTCGAGGGATTTCTTTTTCTGCCCGCAAACGCATTCACGGCGCGACGGGCGGGAAGCGTTCGTGCCCATTGCACGCAGTACAGTTTTGTATTTTTCCTCACATTTGCGCTTTGGTGTGGCGTAGTGTGCCGTTTTTTTTGCCGAAGCGGCACTTGTATTTTTTTCTTCTTAAAATTCGAAATTACTTCTTCAGGAAAAAAAAACTTATCCTTTGCAAACCCTTCGAAAAGCCGTTAGTTACCGATTTACTTTCTTTCAGGTCTTACAGATCTGTACTTACTGTTGACTGTTGACTCCGTTCGCTTCTTTACTGTAGTTTTCGTGTTTGTTTCTGCCTAATTTAAATGTTAATATTTGGTACAAAATTAAACGTGAGAATGTCCTGCAGCTTGCTCTGCATCTGGTGCGTGTTGTCGTTCATCTTTTTCACCGAGGTGGTCGTATTCTGGAGCACCATCTGAAACGAACCGATTCACCTACCCCCGTCACAATCGCGCTCAGACGAAGCAATGCGAAAACAATAAAAACACACGTTACCTGTGATTTCATGAGAAAGTTGTCCGTCTCATTGAGCTGCTTCGAGACAGATATCACCGTGTTGTGGATGAATTCGTTCAACAGCGATATGCATCTTTCATCTGGAATCGAAACAAGCCACTAATTAAAAGATTGTTTCGGAACGTGGAGGCGGGAGGGAGTGGTGGGGGAGGAGGGAGGAGGGTGCACTGTTTTCACGGTTTTTTTTTCTCCATCCGCCTTACTCATCGTACGCCGCACGTGCATTCGCTGCATCTCCTCATCCGAGACCACTACGGGCGGTGGTGTGGATAACGATGATTCAACCGCTTCCCGGGCAAACGTGAACGATGGGGGCGCCGTACCGGATGACGATAAATGGGGAATTCCTTTTTCGATCGATATTACCTGTCGGAACATGGCCCACGGCCACGGCCGTGGAGAATGAGTGGACATTTTAATCTCGCCACCACTTTCACTCTCCGCGAAGGGAATGGAATGCGTTGGAATTACCTCAGTCTCATCGTCATCCGTTTCGGAAGCTTCTCCAGCAACAATGTTGGGTGATTTACACTCCATTTCAAACCGGACAAGCTCACGCACCGTGCAGTCTGCTTCGATTTACCACCTGTTTGAGAAGCGAGAATCAAAGCGTTCCGCGATTACTACGATCTGTTTACCTTTCGGGTTGTTTGTTGACATACGTTCTGCGGCGATTGCAGCTGTCATAGAACGCCTGTCAAAGCGCGTTCTGGGTGAACATTTTGAACGAGACGTTGCCCTGCTGCTATGCTGCCTCCTAGCATAAACAAGAGCACACAAACAACCGAATCATTGTATTACTTATACTCTGTTTATTGCGATGCTTCTATTTCATTACTAAGAAATATATACGTCAGCTTCAAGTCACAGTGGTAATAAATATATGTACTTGTATGAAGATATTCTGTCTCTGTCTAGGCAGACCGCTTGTTCTCGAGCACGCGAGTGTACACCGGGTGCTTCTTGTTTTGTTGCTTAATACTGCGGAGGCTGATGCGGATACTGCTGACCCATCATGTTGTTCTGGTTGGGCATCTGGCGCTGCAGCTGAGCCACCAGATTTGGCGTTTGCTGTGTACTCATACCCTGCCCTTGATTCTGCATCATGCCTTGCGCATTACCTCCTTGACCCATGCCTGTGAATAAAGTATGAGCAAATCAGAACATACACACTTCTGGCTAGCTCTGTACAACTACAACTACACCTTACCTGAATGCTGCTGCATTATCAAGCGCATCCGTTGCTGCTGGAACTGTTGCTGATTCTGAGGCATGTTACCAACCCCCGGTTTACCACCTTGGCGAGGATACGGTGGAACCGCACCCTGGTTTACACCCATATTGCCCATCGTCACATTCGGTGCATGTTGCCCATATTGACCACGGCCGGCCGCCATAGCCGCCCGCTGCTGTGCAAGGAACTCCGCCTGAGTAGTGCGCTGTTGCTGGGCCATCTGGTTGAAGTTACCCATCATACCGCTGCCCTGTCCACCCTGCTGGCCCATGCCCTGGTTGCCATAGTTGGGATAGTTCTGATTGACGTTTTGGTACGGCACGTTCTGTCCCTGGAACATGCCACCCTGCATATTGCCCGATTGCTGCATATTTTGCATACCCATGCCAGGGTTGCCCATGGACGGATTACCCATGCCACCGGCATTCGGCATCCCACTGGTACCGCCCATACCGCTCTGTCCACCACCCATTGGGGCTGCATTGCCGATTCCTGCGCTGCCCATTCCGGCACTAACCATTCCTCCAGACGTCACCATTCCACCGCCACTAGCACCCATTCCTGTGGCGCTTCCACCCATACCGCTGTTTCCAGCCATACCGCCTGCACCCCCGATTCCACCGCCACTGCCCATTCCCTGTCCCACCAGCGCTGGATTTTGCTGCGGATTCATCATGCTCGTCTGTATCATACTGCCACCGGATTGACCCATAATCGAACCTCCGGTAGTGCCCATCATGGCCGGAGTATTTTGATTCATTATGCCTGCGGCAGCTTGCTGGCCCTGAGCACCCTGGCCTGCTCCCATCATACCACCAGCAGCCATACTCTGAGCGCCCATCACCGCACCACCACCAGACGCCCCAATTCCAGCATTGCCACCAGCCATGGCCGGATTCATCGGGCCCATGCCGGGCTGCGCGCCAACAATCGGATTGCCCGGCATGCCGGCCCGCAACGGTCCACGCATAAATTGTTGCTGGGGGTTACGCTGCGGTTGCTGTTGTTGTTGTTGTTGCTGCTGCTGCTGTTGTTGTTGCTGTTGTTGTTGCTGCTGCTGTTGCTGTTGTTGCTGCGGTTGCATAAAACCTGTTGGATGGCCAGCATTGATTGGCAGCTTGGAACGCAACATGTTCGAGAGAGCCTGCTTTGAGTTTGTGTTTAGCTGTGGCCGATCGAAGCGTGTCACTGCAAAGAATAAATTAAAATGTCAATCAATAACCCACCGAAGCATGGCGTACTCGCGCACTACTTACTCGTTGCTTGACCCATTCCGGAATAGAACATTTGTTGCTGCTGTTGTTGCTGTTGCAGCTGCTGCTGCGTCTGCGGTCCTTGCTGCGATCCTTGCTGGGGTCCTTGCTGCGGTCCTTGCTGTTGTGATGCCTGCTGAGCTTGCTGTGGCGTTTGCTGCTGTTGTTGTGCCTGTGCCTGTGGCTGTTGTTGCTGCTGTTGTTGCTGCTGCTGTTGCTGTTGTTGCTGCTGCTGCTGTTGATGCTGTTGCTGCATGGAGCCGTAACCGCCCCACTGCTGGTTGCCTCCCTGCTGTTGGGCCAACTGTGCCATGGGGTTTACGTTGCCAACGAAGCCCATGTTGGGATTGCCTTGGGGTTGCTGTTGTTGCTGCTGAGCTTGCTGTGCTTGCTGCGCTTGTTGAGCTTGCTGTGGCTGTTGTTGCTGCGGAGCTTGCTGCTGCTGTTGCTGCTGATTCATCATACCACCACCCATGCCAGTTCCAAGCCCACCCATTCCCGCCTGCATTCCTCCGATGGTTCCCTGTGCGACCAGCTGCGCTGGGTTGGCTTGACCATACTGCTGTTGCATATGCTGTTGGTTCATCGAGTTCATTGGACCGCCCATCTGCATGGCTCCCATGTTGTTGTTTTGCATCTGTTGTAGCGTTTGCTGCGGTGTCATGCCAACCTGTTGTTGCTGTGGTTGCTGCGATCCAAGCTGCTGCTGCTGCTGCAGTGCTGATTGCTGCTGCTGCTGCTGCTGCTGCGGAATGTTGTTTTGCTGTTGTTGCTGCATCATCATTTGATTCTGCTGCTGTTGCTGCTGAAGCTGCTGCTGTTGTTGCTGTTGAAGCTGCTGAAGCTGCTGCTGTTGCTGTTGCTGCAGATGCTGCTGCTGTTGTGCCTGTTGCTGCTGCAAGTGTAACTGTTGCTGCTGCTGTTGCTGCAAATGCTGCTGTTGCAGCGATTGTTGTTGCTGCATCTGTTGCTGCTGTTGTTGCTGCTGTTGCTGCTGCTGCTGTTGTTGCATTTGCTGTAATTGCTGAGGTCCTGCAGCGGTTTGTGGTACAATCGCTGGCATGATCGGTTGTTGCGGTTGGCTTTGCTGTACTTGGGCAGCTGGTGTGGCTTTCGGTTTCCTTTTGCGAGTCGTTTTGCTCTTCTTCGATCCCGTGCTCGGGGCCGGCGATTGGTCCGATGAAGGCGTATCGGCTTTCATGTCGTCTTTAAGCTTGTCGGGTAAGGGATCCACTTCTTCCGGAGGCAATGGAAGTGGCTCGTAATAGTAACTGCTCGGTTTGAACAGGCTGTGCGTGTGATACTTTAACAAACGATGCGTTTCTTCGTATGCTAGCGGTTTGCGTTCAATCTTCACCGCTCCAAACCATGCCCATGACAGTGGTGCGGGATTTTTGTGACCTTCCAAGAGATCCCAAACGCTCACACGTTGTTTATCTCCTAGCCGCAGACCCTATGGGAGAGAAAAGTAAGAATTTATCATTGAAACAGTTCACCTTTGACCATTACACCAGTACCACGGCTATACTTACGTTCTTCTTTTCGATGCTATCAATTGCGATTTTATTGCCTTTCGCGTCCGTCGAGGAACCTGCCGAATCGCACGTAAGAACCTCACACGTTTGCTTCGCTAGCGGCAACAACTGTCGCACGTATTTGATCGAGGGGCCGTTTTTGTCGCCCAGCTCCTTGCGTAGCTTCTTCATGAGATTAGTGTATAATTTCTTGTTCTCATCACGCTCCGTCTGGCTGTCGCTGACTAGCGTTGAATGTATCAACGTGGCCAACATATCGAGCGTCGTAGTAAACAATTCTCTGTCGGAAACACACAACAAGAACCCTTTATGAGTTTATGATCTTTCCTCACAAACAAACACATATACACTTACGAATTGTTGCTTAAATCAATCACACCCTGGCTGATAAGCTGGGCAAACAGAATCGCCCAGTCCGTTGTAGAGGTGGCATTTTTCATAATTGCATCGAATAGTCCACCAACAAGCGAGTAGCGCAGCTGTAGTGCGTCAAGCATTTTCTCAAACCCGCAAGGATCCTCAATACCACCGATAGTTTCGAGCTGCAGCAAAACGAACGAATCATTATTACTAACCTGCTAGTGCCAGCATTCATCTTCCTGCGATACTTACACTTTGGTCCCGATTTTGCAGGAATTGCGATAGCTGCGAGTATAGCGATTGAAGCAAACCTTCCTTTTGTTCGTCTTGCCCTTTCAGACAGGTCAGTACCAGCCCAAGGAATGGTTGATGATTTAGCTGCGACGATTGTTTGCTGCCGAAGGTGCTACCATTCGAACTGACCGAACTGTTGCTATTAGCTCCATGGTTGTGGCTATTGTTGTTGCTGCTGCTATTACCCCCATTGCCATCCTTGTGCTTGCTGAACATGCTCGTGCTCTCCAGGACCTGTCCCGATACTTTTAATATTCTTCCCTGCACGGCACTCGGCAGCTTCGAAACCAATGGCGCCACCAACCAGGTCGAGGGTTTTACCTTCTCCTGTTTCACGTCCGGGTTGCTCATAATGAACTCGTTGACGCGAAACACATCAATAGCTGCCCTTGCCACCATATCTAGCCAGTTGGACAGATCCGGTGAGCTGCAGTTGGTTTGCTTGAACATAAGCTGCAGGTCTAGCCAGGAAATGCGTAACGACCATTGTTCCAGATTTTCCAGTATGCGCACAATGATTGCCTTCTGATCGAGTTCAGCGATCAAGTTGGATTCGTGCTCGGGATAGCAGATCATGTGCAGTAAACGTTGCGCTTGCTTAGCGGTCAGCAAATTATCGATCAACATACCATGCTGGCATAGTTCTTCCGCATGTTGCAGGCAGCGCTCCAGAACCCATTCCTGCAAAATGTATGAGCCGGGAAGGGAAAAGGAATTCTAAAATGCAAACTTTAACAAGACAAGCGAACTCATTTACCTGTGAGCAAATTTGACGCAGCACATGTTGGGCGAAATCCGACAGACTTGTCGCGTTCTCCTGGTTAAGGTGAGAATTTTGCTGCCTGAAGAATGTAAGATTACAACATTACACATTACATACACATAAAAAAGTAACACCGTTACGTTTTAGCACAAAAAGGAAAATGGTGGTAGTGTGGTGGATGGGAAAATCGAAAGGTAATGGGATGCTAAAAGAACAACAAACGGGAAAGAGTCAAACATATGAAATGAAAACAATACACAACGCATTCCCCACGGTGCGAAAACGTCCTAGCAATGGACAACGCAATGAACCACTTGTGAGATATCTAAACGATACGAAACATTATGGTTTTGTTTGGAAAGAATCCTTATGAATCGGGTATAGAATAAACTAACTTCGCAGTCCATCGTTTGTACAAAAAAAATGAAACAATTTAGACAAAAATGAAACAATTTAACAACTTCTACAATGATAACACCGATGAGAATGATGAAGGTGGGCAGTGAAAGTTTCCGTCACGAACCATTGGCAACACCCGGGCGAAACAAACCACCAAAATGAACAGGTGAACAAGTGCAAACGCCATGGCAAAGCGACGTGCTTTGGCAGGAGATTCCATTCCTGTCGAGCTCTGGCTCTAGGCCCCCCTCCCAGCTAAATGAAGTGCGCGCGAACAAACAAACAAAAAAGACGATTAAATGATACCGAAAGCGATACAACACGTGTAGCATGGGACATACACAAATCAGAAACAGAAAAGGTAGAAAAGTATGCAATAAAACAAATGGTAAGTAAAACAAACGAACTCAAACGGCAAACCATTCGCACACCTGCTAGAGTATAATCGAGCGGAGGTGGTTGGAGAGAGTTCCTCCAGTTCGATCATCCTAAATCAGGAACCAAGAAAAATGAGAAAAAAAATATAGATTGAAAACTAAGTCAACTAACTCAAACGGAACACAAAACGGGAACGAATAACAACTATCGAACGGCTTGCTTGGATTTGCTCTCGATTCTATCGATTGTTTCTACGGACAAACTTCGTTTCAATGTGTCCTAACGTCAGCGCAGGCATTCACTCGCGTATTAGCCACCACAGCATGGTCAGGTACTTACGAAACATCCAGCATCGATTCGTCCGGATTGCCCAATATGGAAAGATCGCTCGTGCCGAGAATGTGGCTCAAATCACCCGATCCGGCCATACTCTTGGGCGTGCTGCCTGGGTGTACCGGTGTGTTGAGCCCACTTCGCTTGCCAGTGCCGAATATCGAAGATACCTTGTGTGCCGTAGCATCGCCCACGACGAGAATTCCCTTCAGGACGGCCAACACCGGTGCTACGCCAATATTTTTGTGTGCCGCAGCTAGCAGATGTCGATCGCAACTCAGCTTGATGTTGTGCGCATTGCCGACCGTTATCGGGTTGGGTGATGTGCTGACCGAGTACAGACCCGGCTGTGGACATTCGATCGTTTTGAAAAGCCGCAGCAGCAGATGGCAGGACAGTCTGGCACCTGCCTCGATTTCCGGCGTTGTTTCACCGCGTCCTTTGCAAGCCTGCACCAGCGATGGTAGGGCCACGTGTGCCACAAAGTTCTCCAACGAGAAGCAATGTCTCGCCACCAGGATGCTCGTGAAAACGGACAGTGCGTTGTGGATGTTTGTGTTCTGCACGTCCACCTGCGTCAGAACGTCCACGTAGTAACCGGCATCACGGTTCGAACCGCACAGTGCAATCAACACACCCAACCATTCGGTGCTGAGCGAATTGCAGCACGCCGTAAGTTCCGCACACATGGCCGCAATGTCGTTCAGACAATCGTTGTCGATGTCGCGCGTAACCGCCACAACGGCGTTGCACACGAAGCTGTACCGGTTAGAGGCAGATTCGTTCAGTTGCCTAGCCCAGGCAGTTTCGATCTTTCCCCCACGGCGTGGGTTGGTGATGATTTCAATCATAAACTGCGGATTGTACGTATGCGCCGACGGAGTCGGTTGGAGCGGTGTGTATAGCGCTTGCTTAATCTTCGGGTACGCATTGTGGAAGGGTTCCTGCTGCGGACGGGATTTCAAGGACGAACAGGCCGAGTAAAGATCGTACAGATAGGCAAGAATGCACCGTTCGGCCGAACTGCAATCGCTCGGGTTGCTTACGTGCTTCACGATGCGACACAGACCCTCGAAGATCGCGGTCGTTTGTTCCTGCGAAAGCAACAAACAGCAATGGTACCGTCGCAACACACCCACCACATAAAGGCTGAGCGAGGTCGTGTAGCTGCGCACTAGTGCTAACGAACTTTTGCCAATCAACTGCAGCTCCACCTCGGGCAGTTCGCGCAAAATCTGGATGCAGGTATCGATCAGCCCGTAAATGTTGAACGCCGACTCCATCAGATCGAACAGGAACGCTACGTGCTCCTGAACCGGTAGGTAGTTACTATTGCCGACGGCAAACGCATTCAGCATTTCCTGCACCTGCACCGCACACTGCCAGGTGACGACATGCTGGTCAAAGTACGACATTGCCTGACACTTGTTCGAGGTCGACTCGAAGTTAAATTCGCTGCGCGAATGCTTCTTCACTTTGCCACCCTCGGCCACGTCGATGCTGAACTTCTTCGAGAACAGTTTGCAGATTTCCTTCGACATTTTCTTCACCGCGTGCTTCTTCTCGTCCCGCTCCTTGCCCACACCGTACAGCAAGATGTACCGCTGGTTGCAATCGTGCTGCGAGATGGGATCGTCCTGGCAAAGCGGGAAATGTTCGGTGTACAGAAAATGACGGCTAGATGACTCCGCTTTACCGAGACCCGTGCTGCAGAAGGTTCGATCAATCAATCATTGAGTGGAATGCGTACGAACACGAAAACAAAAAAAGATACTTACACCGATGGAGCTGCATGTTCCGGATCCTTCGGGCTGTCCGGTGCATCCATCGAGTTTTGCTGATCCTCCTTAATGTGTTGCAACAGCTTGTCAAGATCATCATCCACATTCGAATCATCCAAATCCTCCAGTTTGGCTTTAAAGTCCGTTTGCAGCACATCATCCTCCATGCCGCCACCATTGTTCGGCGACGAGCTGGTGGCGGGTTTGTTCGAAATTGGTCCCGTGCCCAGCCCAGCATTACACATCCCATGGCTGTCGAGGGACAGCATACCACCGGCACCCGTCAGAAGATCACCACGCGAGATCAAGCAGCACATGTAAGCGTCGTGCGAAAACACGTCGTGACGTATAAGCTCGCTAAACAAATGTACCAGGTTCGTAAACTGGGACTTGTTCTGCGAACTGCCTCCTTCCTCCAGGACTGGCGCGTGATGATCGAGAAAGTCCATCAGGATATGCTGAAAGACGGGTTGACCACCGTTTAACCCACTGCCGGACAGCACCGAGTCTTTGTCGTCCGAATTGTTGAGAGTATTGTTGTAGCTATCGTTTTCCAGTGCCGTCAACACTTCGTTCTGTCGTTTATCAAGCAGCCAGGCCACCACCATTGCCCGGTGTTCGCCCCAACGCTGCCACGAAACGGCCCATTCGCATAGAATCTTCACAATCGATGAATCTTGCTCAACGTTCTGAAACGAGTGAAGAGAGATAGAAAATGTTGAAAATGTTTATCCCACACGCCATTATTCCATATTCCGACTAAACGTACGTATTCAAATTGCTTTGTGGCCGCATCTTTCCCATCAGCAGCGTTAACACCACCACCAACGTTGCCTTGTCCGGTGGTGCCACTTACTCCGCCTGCACTGTTTTCCGACGGTTTGATCGGTTGCACCTGGAACGGTGGGAAGATCTTCGAATACAACGAATCGAGCGAATTGTTCGAATCCATCCGATCGAAACAATGCCCATCGAGCGCATCCAGCGTGGCCAGTATCTTAAGGCTAGCATTTCCAGCCGCTGTTTGCCACTTGTCGATGCACCAACGCGATTCGGCATGACGCGAGCGTACTTTGATGCTTTCCTCAGCCTCGAACAGTTGCCGACGAATGTCCTCATTGGAATGTTCGTATCGGGTCGGCATTGGCAGGGCGGATGGTGCTACCGGTAAATGGTCCAGCGGACTTCCGGAGAGCACGGATGAGGAACGTGTTTCACCAACACCGCACCACACTAGCGCAGTCGGGCATTCGAGTGTGATGACCTGCAGAATGGAGGACAGCTGCAACACTACATCGCGATGATGGGAACAGTGCAGATATTCGGCGAATATCATTTCGTACGGATTCACCTTCGGCGGGTTTGCGTCCGTAGATTGCGATACTGTCCCGTTCGTGCCCTCTTTGGACGGTTTGTCGTGTTGCTTCTCTTGTTTGCTATCGGTTAACTCGTTGGCCGATTGTTTCCCATTGCCATCCGGATCGGGTGAGCTTAGATTGATATTGTGACTCTCCGCCATCTGGTTTATCAGTTGGGCTAACTTTTTCGACACCGCATACGATAATCGGCGACAGAAGCGCTCCGATTGAACAAAATCGTGCAGGTACTGCATTGCCAGCGGGAGATACACTCTCAGCAAACCGTCGTCCGCGTTCGGGGAAGACTTCATTTTTTCCAACAAATCAATGATCCAGTTCAGGAACTCTTGCTTGTCCAGCAAACCCTCCTCGTACATGTACTTGCAGAGCTGCGTACTGTAATTCCACTGCCTCTGGGCAATTCGTTGCTCTTCCTGAGGGGAAAGAGGCTGCTGCTGTTGTTGCTGCTGTTGGCCATGCATCGATCCTCCGACCGGGTTACCACTGGCCGGGCTATGCATGCTACCAGCCGGGCTCGATAGGGGCGGCGGAATAGTTGAAGGATTGGTTCCTCCTGCACCGGCACCTAATCCCAGGCTGCTGTTTGTACTGCTCATACTGCTGGACCCGCTTCCCGCACTACCCGTGGACGGTTTCTCCTGCAACGGGCCCTGGTGATAATGCTCGTGGAGCTTCGGTATGAGATCCTTCATGAACTTTATCATCGTTCCCGTCCATTCGGTGGCCGGATCGGGCATTTGGCGCTTCTTTATTTTTGCCTCCGAAACCGCCACTGTGTAGGCCGAACTCAGCTTAATAAACCAGGCAGCTCGCTGCATCGTAACTTGATTTTCGCACAGCATAGCGAATATTTCCTCCTTTTTGTTAAACGATGGTGCCTTCTTTGCCAAGCTGCTCAACGGTTTCGTTCCGGCCAGATCTTTAAACCACGTATCTAGGGTGGTTTTGTTACGAGCAGTCACGGGCCAGAAGTTGTCTTTCGGGTTAATTTGCTGCTTCTTTCGCCCCGAGTCCGGCAATGTCATCAACTCCTCCTTCTTAGCCAGAATCGCATTAAAATAGGCTCCGACCTTACTCGCCGACACATTGCAATTGCGGGCGGTGCCGAACTCCTCGGACAGTTTATGTTCCGTCGCGAAACCATGTTTGACGTGCGTGGACGTGAGCTCATCTTCCCGTTGTTTTGCTTCCTGCGGATAGACATCCGGTGGCCCAAGGCGGGGCCGTTTCAACGGACGCATATTCATTGTGAAGCAGCAGTTCGGTGCAGTTACGGCTGCAGTAGTCAGCTGGTTGTGGGAAAGCTAACACTTCGTGCTACAGGTTTGCAGATACGCAGGAAGATTGTTCTTCACACAGACGTCGTACGAACTAGCATCAGGTGCTAGTTCCCAAGCCAAACCCCATTCGCATTTGTACGCTTCTGCACCATCTGCCGGAGTGCACTTTAGGCGAATCGCACTTATTAAAACACAACACTGAATGCTAATCACCACATTTCGATGGATTCGATGGATTACACAAGAAAAACTAGAAATTAAAAGCCAAAAATTGGTGCCAGCAGGCGATCGAAGAAAACAAAATATGGCTGCCGGATAATGACAGTTGCCACAGTATGTAAAAATCCAGGTTCGACCATTGCACCAAATTTACTGCTCGGCATTGTTTACTTTAGTCGAGCGCCCGAATAATCGAGGAATAACAGGGCGAGCCCGGATAAAACGGAAGCAACAGCATGAGTTGCCGCGTTCGCTGTGAGATCCGTTTTGTAAACAAATCGCACGCACCGCCCATACCCTGCACGTAAACAAGGTCAAACCCCCTTTTCTTTCTATGTTTTTTCTCGTAACTCGCCTACTAGGATTTTACACGACAATCAAAAAGCACTTCGCAATCAGTCTGTTTAAAAAAAAACGTTAAAAGCGATTTGTTTGAAGAGCTTGGGAGATTTATTACGCTATCGATAGGCAGTAAAAATACACAATGCGCGCATATCAAACGCTCCGATACACATTATCTACTTTTCTTTGGAAAATCCCTGCCAATCGGACATTTCCGATTCCTCGTCGGTTTTCTCCACTCCCGTGCAATGGATGCCATTGCGAAGCATTGGCGTTCCCTTGCCCTTGCCCAACACTCGTGCCACCAGGATCAATTCCAACCGCCTGTTAGATTCCTCTTTGCCGCATAAATGCATATGTTCCTTCAATAGTTTCTCCTTGTGAGCAAAAAACTCGATTGTTACAGCGAAGTGCTCCACGCCTTTCACATTTACGGTACTGGAGGGAAAATCCAGCAGCCTACAGTGTACGTTCGGTACTGCCACATCCTGCGCAACGAAGGCGCTATTGCCCTCGACCGTGAAACCCGCATCCCTTATTGCCTGCGCCGGCACACTCAACTCTATGCGGTAGCGATGATTTATCTGCAGAAATCCCAGGTGGACGGTCAGGGACGTTCCATCTGGGGCCACCTGATAGATAATGCTGTTATCATGTAGCCCGTCGTTTATCACCGCCTGGTCAAAGTGGACGTGATGTGGAGAGTCTACCATTCTTGTCAGCTGCAAATATGATATCGATGTTAAAGCAAACGCGCAACACGTGATGGGCCGCGAGCTGGCTGGCCAAAATTGAGGCCAAACGCTGATTGATGCTATCCATTACCATACCTTAAATCGTCTGTCCTACGGCTGTGGTCAAGTTGGAGGCAGGAATCGATGTGAAGAATCNATCATGTAGCCCGTCGTTTATCACCGCCTGGTCAAAGTGGACGTGATGTGGAGAGTCTACCATTCTTGTCAGCTGCAAATATGATATCGATGTTAAAGCAAACGCGCAACACGTGATGGGCCGCGAGCTGGCTGGCCAAAATTGAGGCCAAACGCTGATTGATGCTATCCATTACCATACCTTAAATCGTCTGTCCTACGGCTGTGGTCAAGTTGGAGGCAGGAATCGATGTGAAGAACCAACCACGTTACCACGTTACCACGTTGTTCTGCTTGCTGTTGATGACCTCTTTGCCGGACTTCTTTTCTTGCACCGTGTGTATTTGGTTATTTTAAGAACACGCAATCTCATTGCACCGTGCTCGCCGACACGCCACTGGTTTGTGATGGTAAAAAGCGGCCCAGCTGAGCCATTGTTGACTTTTTGTAAGAGAGCAAACTTATCGACGAGATGAACAATCACGAAGTACGGGGCGTTGAATAAATCTCTACCATTCGAACCGACGCGGAATCGAACCGATATCGTACGTATTTTTGCCAAACTCAATTAAGCTATGATTATACGAACATCAACAAAGCGCGGAACGGATCGGAAACTGGAACAAAATTGCAACCAAATAAACTAACAAAACAAAAAAAGATATTCATTCCGATTTGTAGTTTTTTAATGGTAAATCTAAAAAAAAGGCAAAAGATTGGCAACATTTTATATTGAAATTTATATAAATTTAATGATAATTTCCCACCTGCCACCCTGTCGTGTTCTAACTCGCATAGTATTGAACCATATGATATAGATTTAAGCGCTCATGCGGTTGCTGTCATCAGAATGACGATACAAAGCGACGGTTTGGCAAAACAAATCGCATGTTTGCAGGAAAAATCCGGCGAAGTCGTACAAAATGTATCTTACTGAAATGCGGTTCTTATAAATCGCCATAACAAATCGCAAAAACCATGTCTTGTCACCAAAATACACTCCACCAAGCAGAGCAATGGTAAATAAAATCTCTGTCTGCAAATCGTTTAATGTCATTCGCACCATCGAGTAAAGAAGAAGAAGAAGAAACTTCAGTCGAAAAATCGAAATCGTCACCAAAGGGCTACGTGAACAATGGCGAGCGGAAATACTCCTACACTAGCGTGTAAGTAATATCGAAATGGGTTTAAGCATGCTCTGCATCCGCTCAGCAAACAGTTAAAGGTCGGGCCGATGCAGGATATACGCCTGTGGCCTGATTTGCAGGACTACCACGCTTTGCCGGGAGCACACCACTTTGAAACATGCTCCCAGCAGGCTGGGTGGTACATCTGCTGCTGCGGGTGTTTCACATTCTCGGTGACGTCACAGATCGTGATCGTGTGTCTAGCGTGGATTGAAGATCGTGAATGTTCCACTCGACCGTGGTCCATCGCGGCCAGAATTTTGGCGTTAGGGCCTCCCCACTCCACGATTCGGCTGACCTTGCGTTAACCTACAAAGCATCAAGCACACTAACGTGTCCGTGTCT
The DNA here is from genome assembly GCA_018908115.1 of Anopheles rivulorum. Classification (NCBI taxonomy): domain Eukaryota; kingdom Metazoa; phylum Arthropoda; class Insecta; order Diptera; family Culicidae; genus Anopheles; species Anopheles rivulorum. The sequence continues at coordinate 24,909,752 of STHB01000004.1, forward strand.
CTCCATCTTTATTTGTTTCCCGTCCATCCTGACAGTGCGATCCGCGAAAGGAGTCGAAGTGTGGAAGCTCGAACAACAGAAACAACAGCTCACATTTGTTCCGGACGCGAGGTTTACTCCCGACCAGAGTAAATCTTGTCGCGCTATTGTTTATAGCCCTGACGGACGATTTCTGGCCTGGGCCAATGGTTCGACGGTGCAGCTGTGCCGGGTGTCGGCGGACTCGATCGTTACAATTGCGTCCCTACCTCGACCGAAGGCATGCTATCTGCGGTTTTCGCCGCTCAGTAGCTACCTGATGACGTGGGAAGTGTACACCGAGAACCCGCAGGAGACCCCGAAGGAGAAACCGAATCTGTTCATCTATCGGGCGGAGACGGGNTCTTGTCGCGCTATTGTTTATAGCCCTGACGGACGATTTCTGGCCTGGGCCAATGGTTCGACGGTGCAGCTGTGCCGGGTGTCGGCGGACTCGATCGTTACAATTGCGTCCCTACCTCGACCGAAGGCATGCTATCTGCGGTTTTCGCCGCTCAGTAGCTACCTGATGACGTGGGAAGTGTACACCGAGAACCCGCAGGAGACCCCGAAGGAGAAACCGAATCTGTTCATCTATCGGGCGGAGACGGGCGAGGAGGTATTCTCCATCATCCAGAAGCGTCACCAGGATTGGCAGATGCACTGGAGCTGCGACGAAACCATTGCCGCTCTGTTGGTCGGCGGAGAGGCACTCTTCTACGATCATGGCTCATCCGGGCCCGGCTTTAAGCAGGTGGTGAAGCGCTTCGGCAGCCTCCGGAACGGTGGGCTCTCGGTTGCCCCGGGGCCCTCGCCACCGCACATCGGGGTCTACATGCCCGGTACGAAGGGAGCCCCATCGATGTGCCGGTTGTTCAAGTATCCAAACCTGGAGATCAACCAACCGGTCGCGTCGAAAAGCTTCTTCCAGGCCGACAAGGTGGACATGATGTGGAACCGGAAGGGTACCGGCTTGATTCTGATGACCAGCACCGATGTCGATACGACGGGAGTGTCCTACTACGGCAAGCAAGCGCTACATTACATGACTCCCAAGGGGGACTCGTGTGGCATCCAGCTGAAGGCAGAAGGACCCATCCACGACGTGGCCTGGAGCCCCAAGTCGACGGAGTTCTGTGTAGTGTACGGTTTCATGCCTGCCCGGGCGACGCTCTTCAATCTCAAGTGTGACGTCGTGTACGATTTTGAACCGGGCAACAGGAACTCCATCTTCTACAACGATTTCGGCAATCTGATCCTCTTCGGTGGGTTCGGAAATTTGCCCGGCTACATCGAAACGTGGGACTTGCCGAGACGCAAGAAGCTGGCAAGCTTCAAAGCTCCCGATACTACTTCCCTTGAATGGAACCCGGCCGGGGACACGTTCATGACGGCCACGACCGCGCCGCGGCTTCGCATGGCGAACGGGTTCAAAGTGTGGCACTATTCGGGCGCCCTGCTCGGCGAGTACGATTGGACCGGCGAGCTGCTGGAAGTCATCTGGCAGAAGTACCCTCCGGGAACGTTCAAGGAGGTGTCCATTTCCGACGAGAAAATCGTGGGCATTGTGTCCGCAACGCCGGTCGCCAGCAAGCAGAAATACATTCCGCCCGGTGCACGGAACAGTGTCACTGTCACGGCCAGTGGCCAAACCATCGACATGAGACCACCGATTCCGGGCCTTCCGCCCGGGTACCGTTCTTCGGTGCAGATTAAGAATAGCAAGAAGAACAAGAAAGCTGCCAACAAAGCGGCGGCTGCTGCTGCTGCTCCTGCTGCAACGGGTGAAACGGGCGCCGAAACGGATGTTACTGTTACTGCACCCCCACCCAAAAAGCAGGCGGCAAAGAAAAATGCTAAAAACAATGCCGACGGTGACCTGGCCAATGGCAACGCCAATGCCAACACCAAGACGAGCGGCTCATCGAAGAACGAGAGCAACATCGGCATCCAGAAGGTGTCACCCACCGGTGATCCGAATAAGGACAAAAAAATTAAAGCAATCCAAAAGAAGCTGAAGGACATCAAGGTGCTGAAGGAGAAGCACGAGCGTGGCGAAACGCTCGTGCAGACGCAGATTGTAAAAATGAACTCCGAAAGCCAGCTGATAAANCCCTTGAATGGAACCCGGCCGGGGACACGTTCATGACGGCCACGACCGCGCCGCGGCTTCGCATGGCGAACGGGTTCAAAGTGTGGCACTATTCGGGCGCCCTGCTCGGCGAGTACGATTGGACCGGCGAGCTGCTGGAAGTCATCTGGCAGAAGTACCCTCCGGGAACGTTCAAGGAGGTGTCCATTTCCGACGAGAAAATCGTGGGCATTGTGTCCGCAACGCCGGTCGCCAGCAAGCAGAAATACATTCCGCCCGGTGCACGGAACAGTGTCACTGTCACGGCCAGTGGCCAAACCATCGACATGAGACCACCGATTCCGGGCCTTCCGCCCGGGTACCGTTCTTCGGTGCAGATTAAGAATAGCAAGAAGAACAAGAAAGCTGCCAACAAAGCGGCGGCTGCTGCTGCTGCTTCTGCTGTTCCTGCTGCAACGGGTGAAATGGGCGCCGAAACGGATGTTACCGTTACTGCACCCACACCCAAAAAGCAGGCGGCAAAGAAAAATGCTAAAAACAATGCCGACGGTGACCTAGCCAATGGCAACGCCAATGCCAATGCCAACACCAAGACGAGCGGCTCATCGAAGAACGAGAGCAACATCGGCATCCAGAAGGTGTCACCCACTGGTGATCCGAATAAGGACAAAAAAATTAAAGCAATCCAAAAGAAGCTGAAGGACATCAAGGTGCTGAAGGAGAAGCACGAGCGCGGCGAAACGCTCGTGCAGACGCAGATTGTAAAAATGAACTCCGAAAGCCAGCTGATAAAGGAACTGGAAACGCTCAAGGTGGCGTGAAGCGGAATTGTTGTATTCGCACATTTGAAGCTATTATCCTTACGGCCGGGACAGGATGATGCGTCTAAACGAATATTTTCGTGTACAGTTTTCCTCGGACCGTGCTAGCGGCGGTCTATCACTCCCAGCCACGTGGTACCTTAACGACGACGACAGCTCCTGATAGCAGCAGCGGCATCGCCATCGAACGTGTAGAAATATTTTTGATAATAATTTTTCCTTTGTTAACAACATCAAAGCACACCGTTCGGAGACAGTCCGGAGTCTTTATGGGTGAAATAAAGCTATAACTTTGCAAGAAAACGGACGACACTCTTTTGCAGGTAACAACACGTTTTGTAACACAGGCTGGCTCCCGTCGGTCATTTATTCCCACTTGGATTTCCGCTTCACGAACACTTCCTTTCCGTCTTCCTGCACGGCTGTATAGTACCCTAAACCTTCGTACTTGGATCGCATGTAAGCTATGTAGCCGAACATGATGCCAAGACAAACGAGACCGATTCCCATCACAACGACGTTCTGGAGAAAATAATGGTTTGAGGCGGTACATACATTTGGCATGATTCAAATTTGATACGTACGGGTTTAGCATACAGTTCAAAATTAATGGCACGGAAAACGTTTGTAGAGCGCATGGACCGGATTCCGTCCCCGGGTGCGGCTTCCTTAGGCTTTTCGCTCATCCTGCCTGGCCCTGGTATGATTATTCAATCGCACTGCAACAAACCCCACTGGGTCCCGGTTTGTTTGATTTGCGCTACAAAAGCACACCAGCAAGAGAAGGAATTATTAAGCGTATTTTATAACATCTTCCCTATGCGATAAAGTGACACGGTTAGTGTACATTTCTATTTGTAAAATTTGCCTTCCGCGACTCACCTGTTCGATTATTTTGATTTTCCGAGCAATTTCCACGCAAAACGCTAGCCCGCGAGCAGAGGTGACAGTTCGCTGTCACAACACAGCCAAAGCCCGTTTGACAGTTGGTGGTCGCACTTTGTGGGAACAGGTTTTTACCTGCGCCAGAAAGCGAAAGGTGCGGAGACGCAAACGCAGACACAAAAAAGCTTCGGTGGTGTTCGCGGATACGGAAAACGGGCTCAAACAAACTGAAAAGTGCAGTGCAAAAACAACACAAGAGTGCATCATTGCGCACGGAAAATGGTGCACACTTGATCCGCGAGTCCGAAAATATGTTCATCCAAGTTACCTTTGCTAGATCGATCGACAAAGGGAATTGCTAAATGGTAGCGCGAAGGGAAAGAAAGATTTGGTGTGGTCGTGTTGAATGTTTTCCGTGCGTGTGTGATTTTTTGTAACGTTTTGACCCGTTGCTTTTGTGTGTTGTGCGCTCGGTGTTCGGTGAAGAAACATGTCGTCCAGTGAGATTGAAGAATTTGTAAACGGAGCACTCGTTTCGTGGGTAAGTAAGAAGCGCTACACTCTAATGCTGCGGTTAGAAGGGTCTGTGTGAAGGAGATGAACGAAGAAAAAAAAACCAAAACGCTCGCCTACTTTGCAACCTCATCCCCCTCTACCCACGTCTGGCACGTCAGGCCAGTTTCCATTCCATGTTTTTTTTTTTTGTTTGCTGTTTCACACGGGAATGCGGTCCGCAAGACGTGAGACAAATTAAATTTCCTCCTTTGCATATTGTCTTGGATGTTGCGGAATGGGGGGGAATACTTCCACATTAGCAAATCACCCCCGTCATTGGAACGCGATTAGTTCCTCTAAATCTACCGATACTCCCATACCACTGCGAATGCATAATACCACCCAACCCACTCCGACCATCCCATCCATCCGACCCGCCCGGTAGCCCTTCTTTTGGTCGTCGGATGAATCGTTTTCTTTTCGCAATTCTTTCTCTTGCGTGGGTTTTGTACACGGTCTTCTCGGCATTAAAAATAGAGCCATTCGTTCGAATGATAAATAAAGAGAAAAGAGGAAAAACATACCATTCGACCTCTCCAGCAGCAGCAGCAGCAGCTGGGTAATGTCTTGCCGTTCAAAAGCACTTCACAGCAGCAGCAGCAGCAGCAGCAGCATGGTTTCGTTTTGTTGGTGAACGGCCTCGATGGGTCGTTCGTTCCTCGCTCTTTTTGGTATCGATGGTATTTGACCCTTTTCCTAACAAAATGCACTTGTGCCGAAATGGAAAGGTAAAGTAGAAGGGGACGAATGGAAGAAATAAACAAAAACAAAACAACAAAAAGAGACACTCGCAGATAAAACACACAATCAACCAACCTAAAGACGTTTTGTGGTTTGTCGCGCTTTTAGGTCGACGAGCCGTTTGCGTGAAAAATTACAAATTCGAATGCCATTTCGCAAACAGCTCCAAATTAAATCTCCAATATGATACAGACGACAGTCGTCCCCACTGTTTGTGTTTGTCTGTTATCAACCTGGTTTCTCAATTGTTTTGTATTTTTCACCGTAGATTGAATCGTGTTTACCGCGGCATGAAATAATCGCCGGATACGTGTCGCTGCTCGATGGCACGATATTGCACAGCGTGTACCTACAGATAGACCCCGAACCACAGCATCATCCGGCAAAGATACGCGGTACCACGGAAGTGCTGACCTCGCTGGCCGCTGCACGAACGCGAAATTTTGACGCGATCGTGAAGAACCTGCGCAATCTGTACGATGAAGAGCTTGGCCAAACTATCCTAACCCTGCCGGACTGTTCGGTGTTGGGCCATTCGCCAGAATCGCGTGCCGGTCTGGAGCAGATGAAGCTGCTCATTACCTTGCTTCTTGGGGCGGCAGTCCAGTGTCCAAATAAGGAGATCTTTATCGCCCGCATCAAAGAGCTGGACGTAAACACGCAGCATGCAATCGTCGAGGTAATCAAACAGGTCACGGACAGCCAGACGTTGGTGCTCACACAGGAAGCCCTGGAACAGTTATCTCCCGAGCTGATGTGCAAGCACATTGTCCGGTTAGCGAAGGAGCGCGATCAGTACCATGGGAAATGGATGTCCTCGTTTATTACCGACAGTGAGCAGCAAGCTCTCGTAAACAGTTCCAGCTCCAAAAGCAGTCTGCACAATGCTTCGTCTGCTTCGACTAGCACGGCCAACACACCGTCCACCACATCCGAGAACAATCATCTCGCGGTTGAGTTGGCCGACTACAAGTCGAAGCTGCGAAAGTTGCGCCAAGAGCTGGAGGAAAAATCGGAACTGCTCATGGAGGTAAAGGAGGAACTGGATCACAAGTGCAACCAGTACGAGAAACTACGCACGGAAAGCCAAGACTGGTACTCCGAGTCGCGTCGGGCCGCAGCGTATCGCGATGAGGTGGATGTGCTCCGGGAACGTTCCGAACGTGCCGATCGGCTCGAGATGGAAGTACAAAAATTGCGCGAAAAGTTGTCCGACGCTGAATTTTACAAGACGCGTGTGGAAGAGTTGCGCGAGGATAACCGGATGCTGCTAGAAACGAAGTAAGTAGCGCTGGCATGAGTAGAGCATATAAATGTAATCACTAATTTCTTTCCCACGTTTCAGAGAAATGTTGGAGGAACAGCTAGCACGATCACGTAAGCGCAGCGATCAGGTGATGACACTCGAGGCGGAGATCATCAAGTTCAAACAGATGATGAACGATATGACGCTGGAGCGGGATGTGGACAAGAGCAAGCTGCAGGAATTGTTGGAAGAGAACGTGCAGTTGCAGCTGGCGACGAAGAATCTAATGGCCGGTCCGGATGCGAATGTGGCGAACCAGGCTCAATCCGACACGGATACAGATGATCTTCCATCAAACGACAACAGTCTCTCGGAGCAGTTAACCACGAATGCTCAAGTAAGTCATTCTTGCTGATCCTCGGCCACGTCATTCTGAATGATCCTAATACATTTCTTTTACTTTCCGCTTATCTACCAGACACGTGCGCTAAAGTTGGAGCTGGAAAATCGTCGATTACTTGCCGCGTTGGATAGCCTGAAAGAATCATCCTTCCACGAAAACTCGAACAAGATTCTGGAGCTGGAAAAGGACAAGAAAAAACTGTCGCTGCGTCTGGATCAAACGCAGGAAAATTGTAACCGGCTGGTACAGCAAAACGGTGAGCTAGAGAACGTGTTTAAGAATGCGCTCGAAGAAAACAAGAAGCTGCAGGATGCGATCGATTCGAAGCAGCAAATGATCGATCGGCAGACGCACGATCGCGAACTCGATCGCATACGACAGATCGATCTAGAGAAGCAGATCGAATCCCTGACCAAGGATAAGCAGCGTGTGCAGAATCTGTTCGAGAGCATACAGCGTCGCACGATCGATCTGGAGCGTTCGATCGACACCAAGAGCAAGGAAAGTGTGCAGCTAAACGAGCGGTTGAAAGAGCTGGAGGATGTGCGCAAGGAGCTGTACGATTTGCGCGGCAAATGCTCTACAGTCGAACGAGAAAATGTGAACCTAAACAAAGAGCTCGTCAAGTACAAGGAAGTGTTGGAAAAGTGTGAACACGATCTCGACACAGTCGGTGGTCAGCTGGAAGCGAAGGAGAAGGAAATCGAGCAGCTTGCAAAACAGGTGGACGAAGGTTCGGGCGTGCTGGTCAAATTGCAGGAGCTTGAGAAGGAGAATCAGGAATTGCTCTCGCAGCAGAAGATGCACTCCGATACGATCGCCACGCTGCAGAAGGATCTGTACGATGGTACGATGGCAACGAAGAAGGTGAAACAAAACCTCGAAAGGCTCGGGTTGAACGATACCGAACTGGAGCGGAACGACATGAACGTGGAGGTGTTTGTAGAGAAGCTCTGCAAGAACCCGGAATCCTTCAAGACGGTGCGCGAGATAGTGCTGAACGTGGTGGGCAAGGACCACGGTTCGTCGGGCGGCACCAAATCGGCCGACATTTGCGTCCTTTGCCATCGGCAGGAGATATACACGGTGGAGAAGAACATCGAGTTTTCGAACTGTGACGAAACGGCGGCGCCCGACAGCGCGGCGAATGTATCCGAGCTGGAGCAAAAGTTGGATCAATTAAAGCAAGAGCACGCTTCGCTGCTTGCTGCGCAGGAATCGTTGCAGGAGGAAAATGCTCGCCAAAAGGTGAAAGTCGCAACACTCGGGTCACAGATTGCGTCACTCAACACGCAGCACGTTGCGCTGCAACTCGCCAATTCGCAGCTTGCCGTCGAGAAGGATATGCTCGTGAAGCAGGTGGAAGCAAAGCGACAGCAGTACGAATCGTTGCAGCACGATTACGTGGCGTTGCAGTGTCTGCACGAGCAGCTGAGCAGCGATTACGATGCGCTGAACGGCGAGAAGGAACTGCTGAAGAACACGATTCGTGACCTGAAGACCGAAAATCGAGATTATCGCGAGCGGACGGTAGCGCTCGAGCGAAAGATCGAAGAACTGCAGGCTGAGCTGCACTCGATGAAGGACGGTCTGACGAACTTGAACAATCTGCGCGCGGAGCATTCTAAGCTGAAGGACGACTTCCGGTGTCTGTTCACGACGAGCGAGCGGTTAAAGCAAGACTATAAAAACTGTCACGATCAGTATCGAGTGTTCCGGACGGAGAACAGCCGTCTGAAGCTGCGTAACACCGAGCTGTCTGGGGAGCTGACGAACAAAAAGGAACAAATCAGCAATCTGGAGATTGAGTACACCAAAATAAACCAAAGATGCGAGGTAAGTGGACACAGGTGGATGGATGTAGGGTTTGTTTCATGCAGATATAGCGAACAATGTTTTCTTGCTCTGCAGATGTTGCTAAACATGAACGCCAGCCTAGACATCGATCGACGCACGCTGATGGATCACGTGTCGCAGATCCTTGCCCAGTACCAGGAGCTGTTGGCGCACTCGCTGGAAGACAAGCAGCATTACCATGACGAGGAGAAGAACTTCACCGATAAACTGAACAACCTGAACCGCCAGAAGGAGAAGCTGGAGGAAAAGATAATGGAACATTATCGCAAGCTGGACAGTTGTTCACCGAAAAAGTAAGACAAATTGTTTTATTCATTTCATAAAAATACTAATAAAATGTTTCATTTTGGATAGGAAACCATTTGGACTGAATCTGGTGAAGAAAATGCGTCGCGCAGGATCGGAACTGATGAATCGTGTCCCAAATAGGGTGAGTACTGATCAATACGGTTGTTATAGTCTCCTTGCTAATTGGGCCATTTCGTTCCAAAACTAGAATCGCCGTTCCTGGGTGGAAGAACAACGTCTCACCCAAAGCCAGTGTCTTTCAATGGGTTCGGAATCGGGCGGTAACGAATCGGACAATAGTATTGAAGAGCCCAATTCCGTCGCATCCGATACGAACCTGCTGCAGCGTGGCTCCCAGCTGCGCCAAAGTCTTCAGAGAAAGCCAAACAATGAAGCGCTGAATGCGACTCTGCTTCGTGGAGGAATTCGCAGCAGTCTTCAGGCTTCCCGGCGAGATGAAGTAAATCCCGCACATAGAAACAGTTTCCAGGGGTAAGCATGCCAACAAAACTAGGGATAAAAGATCGCAATTAATTATGCTACTCTGCTTTGTAGGTTTGATACGGCTACCGATGCATTAAACCTTGGCACAGCTGGCACGCGTCGTACGGTGTACCTGGACGATAAGATCGTCAACTCTGGCTCCAGCACACCCACCGGTGGTGTGGCCGTCAATCCGTCCCCTCCTCCATCGATTGCTACGCCGCCGCCTCCTCCACCGCCGCGAACGGATCAGAACAGTGGTCCAAATCATGGCACAACCACCGCCAGCCAGTCGAACTCACCAGGAGAGCCTACGTTTGTGCTGTTGAACAGAATTTCTACCACCACGACCACGCTGAAAACGGAGACAACGTCAAATTTGCTGCCTGGTGGTGCCCAACAGATGGAAGTTAGTGGTAATCCGTCCGGGGCACCTAACGCCGGTTCAACGGCACTATGTGGCATGGAGGATAGTAACAAAAAGGATTCGAATGGTAACAACAGCAAGAAGAAAACAGAACCGAAGAATCGAGACAGTGCGATATGGTACGAATATGGATGTGTTTAGGAAGGCGCTCATAGGCGCGAATATCCAATGCAAGCATTTATTTAAAAAACGAAGCATTGCAACACAAAAACATATACGAGCAGTATTGTAGTAAAGAGAGAAAGAGAGAGCGAGAGAGAGAGAGAGAATGAGCAGGAGAAGCTGAGAAAGGTAGGATGAAATGGCCTAGCATTTTGACTGACGGCGCATTTTGCTGACGATGAAGAAGGATATTGGATAGAATTCTGAGAACGCTGAGCGGCAGAAGGTTCGTTCGTTCGTTCGTTCATTCGTTCGTGCTGCACTAGCATATTTACCCAGTTAACAAGTGCTTTAACATAAATACCACACATACAAATTATTGGCATAGCGCAGGCAGCAAGCAGATGTAACGAACAAAGTTTACTTGAAATAAGTCGAATACCATCATGACGTACCCCATGTGCAGGTATTTGTAGCAATGCATTTCTCGTGTGCATAATAATAATACGCGCATCGCTTATTGATGAACACGTCGTGACGTCGGATGAGCAACCGTGGCTCATCACATTATCCCAAGTGCTTAACGTAATCTCCATACAACGAATCCTTTTTGCTGTATTACGAAACGTAAGGAATCTCTTAAAAAGTATCTCCAAGTTTTTTTTTATATGTATACACATTACTATAACTGTTCCATACATTTCCTCTCTGTTTTCCTGTTTAATGTATATGAACTTAGATGTAAGTTTTGTGTCGCGCTCAAATCGTTACTGCCCCGCCTTATTATTGGGCTCGATTGAATAGAAAAGTAGCGCCAACCACCACCACCACCACCACAACAACGAATACCACTAACATATTTTCGTTTTGTCTTGTGATAACATTTAACTGCTAATATTGCTCATTACCATCCAGTTTTTTTGCTCTGTAGAATTTTGTTCCCTCGGAATTACACCCTCCCCCACCCATTCGGATCGGATACTCATGTTTTTGGTTGTTGTGTAACAAACATTTTTCACACAAGAGTTCCGATGAAACAAATGAACAAATCAAAATTATACCAGTAGTATAGCGTGCTTCCTTTTTGCGCGAGGACATAAAATAGGATGCGTTTACTAGAAATGGGCTAGAAATGGAGACGAAAATAGTAAGGAAGATTCACCATTGCCGTTACTAGCATTTGTATTTAATCCTTTTTAGGTACTAATGAAAGCATCCATGCAGGATGTGAGTGAGACGATTTTAAGTGAAATAAAAGAGTAAAATAATTGTACTCGTAAGCCGATATCTTTCCATATAAAAGCATACAATTGGAGTAAACAATTGATAAACAAACGTTCCGTTGAGATGCTTCATAAAATGAAGAAAATATGTTTTAAATAAGTAGACAATTTCTGAACGAGCGCGGAAGCACAGTAGAAGTTTCCCTAGTTGTCAGACATACGTTTATACGCTCTCGTTTGCGTGTTACACAGTGGTAAAAGTGTATCTGCGCATAGTCACCCGAACACGACGGGAAAGGTACGTTCATGCACGTTTGCTCTGCGAACAGACACACTTCAGTGGCCATCGATACGGGTTTGTTCTGCTTCTTGTCACAAAACGTAAACAAACAAATCGAAGATCCGTGGCTGCGAAGGTACATCGTGTTTTTTGATAAAAATTGCTGTAAAAAAATGAGCAGTAGCTATTATTTTGCCATTGTCGGTCACAATGATAATCCCATATTTGAGACGGAATTCGTCACGGTAAACAAGGAAGCTAAGGTAAGGTCATCTATGTTCGCCAGGCTATCCATTCGATTACCCTCGATGGCTCCGAAAATGTACGTGTCTAATTTCGCTTATCTTCCAGAAGGAGGATCACCGACACCTTAACCAATTCATCGCCCATGCCGCACTCGATCTGATCGACGAACACAAATGGAAGACAAACAATACGTACCTAAAGTCGATCGATAAATTCAACCAATGGTTCGTGTCTGGCTTTGTTACTGCGAGTCATCTGCGCTTTGTGATGGTGCACGACAACCGGAACGATGATGGTATCAAAAACTTCTTCAACGAGATGTACGAAACGTACATTAAATACCTGATGAACCCGTTCTACATGCCCAACACACCGATCAAATCGCTAGCGTTCGAGAAGAAGGCCCAACTGTACGGTAAAAAGTTCCTCGGAACGTAACTTTTTCCCCATCGTATCGGCACATTGGTGGATTGTTTTCGGGTACATACGAAATTAATATTAATAGGCTATAAAGAATCTAATTTAAATTAAGTTAATCATATGGTATTTATCTTAAGCACTTAAAGAAATGCATTCGAAAATCAATGTTCTGCAAATGGCTGTGATTGTTAGGTGATCCATCACATAATTGCTAACTATAATTTTCTATACTTTATTGGTACGCGGTTCGACTGGTAATTAGTCAAAAATGCGACGAAAAAAAAAAAGCGTACGCATTGATGTTCCTTCCGTTACGGACGATTGCAGAGTATTTGCGTCCCGGGTAATATTCTTTGCAGCAAGGCGAGAAACGATAAAAAACAGTGTCCTTTTTCTGCCAATGTTACCATTTTTCCCCAAGCGGTGATTGAATCGCTTGCGCTGAAAGCAGCTAAAAAGGGAAGAACGATAAAAATAAAACCCTTCCGTAAGCCACGTGATGTACGTATGTATGCTGGCGGTCACGAAGGTTGTGTATGGGGCCACCCTTTGCTTCTGGCCCAGCGATGCGCACTAATTTGGTTTATCCGGTTACGGTTGAGGAAAAAAAATCACGATACGAACCATTCCAATATACTGGTCCGGTGTGGCACAGCCGCACTCATTTGCCCTTCGTAAGCGTTCAGGATACGTACACACATACACACGCCAGGCAACAGGTAACCCGCTGTGTTAACGCTTTGATAAATTTTCATTATGCTACGATTAAAATCATCAAACGATTATGAACGGTGGACGGTCCGGGTCAGGGAGGTACTAGGGAGGAGGGAGGGGGGAGGTCTCGCACGCGGCAAACCAGGGAGAAGATGTCGTTTTATTATGATGAAACAGTTGCCGGGCTCTCTGGATGCCTTGCCCTGTATTCTGTTTTCCAATAGTCCACCACCCGATGGGGGATGGGGTTCCAACCTGGCACGTTGGAGCACCTTGTTGCATCTGCGCTTGCCGCTGTAGAGGAAAAGGACATTAGGTTGGCTGTGTCTGTCGGTGGCAGCATATCAGCTCGTACTAATGCCCACGCCACCCTCACGCCACGGTACACCCCCCTATGTGGGAGGGGATCTCGTTTATTACCGGAAAAATTGCGTCCGACATTGTGGATGTGCGGTGGGAAGAAAAACATGCCGTTCCAGTCATGATGATCCATCCGATGATGGTGGTGGTGGCCTTTCAAGTGCATAAATACGCAGTGCGCGCCAACCCAACAACAACAACAACAACAACCTGTGGAGCCCTAGTCGTCCTTTTTATTGCTTTTCCATCATCCGACCGGATATGGACATGAAGCGTACAAGCGTGTACGCTCTTGTGGGTCTTTTGCCTTGTCCCAACAGCAAACAGAGACAGTTTGGTATTGAGTAATAAGCGTTGCCATAACTCATTTGGCACCTTCCTTTCCTTGAGGCAGCCAGCAATTGCGCGACTGTCCCCCAAAGGTGGATGCGTTCGAATGGCATACCGCCCGTTATGCTTATTCAACTGATTGATCAAAACGCTTCACGGTGCGATACACCGATCGCTGGCCAACCGAGTGGAAGAAAAAGGACAAGTGCAAAATGCATCGGATAAAGTATTCTCGAGCCGGATCCCTTTGCTTGCGATGCGTTTTATCGGATGCATTGCGCGGTGTCAGAAATAGCTGGCGGTAAGCTAAATCATGTAATGTACGATTGAATAATTATTTGCTCGTAAGCGTAACTTCCAGTGTGAGAATGGTCGGGTAGGGACTGGGAATCGTTTGAAAGGGATAATTATATCAATTAAAAGTTGTCTACCTTAGAAGATTTCTTCCATTTTGTTGCAATATTTATTTGGATTTATTGTATTAAATTAAAATTGTTAAATAAAATTAAAAGGGTTGTTTAAATGCATCAAAAACAACCAAAATCAATACATATTTCCAGACCTTCATTTTTATAGTAATACTACTGCTCAACAGATGGCGCCACTGAGTGTAACCAATCAAGGATTGTTTATTTGGCAAATTATTTACAACAGTTTTATTCGTTATTCATTTTTGTAATAAACTTTCATAAGAAAGCAACTAAAAAAAATATAAGAAGCTAATTTGAAGACAAATTTAAGTGAACGTAAATTAAAAATATTTTAGCGTGGGGATAAAAGATTTAAATTTACTTACAGATAACATTTATTATACAGAGAGGTTCTTCACCATATTCTGAAAGATATTATCGATAAATTTGCAATTTAATGCCACTAAAAACCAATCTTTTCATCAAAAACAAATACTTTCCGCGCTTGTTTTGCTATTTGGTTGCGCTATAATAAAACATGGCCCCAATTGTACTTGAAACACTTCTATCGCATCGCAATATGGCGCTGCATTTGCAATTTTTATAACCTATCTCTCCTCCCCCTCCACACTCAACCCAAGATTGCGTCTCTTCCTCTCCTTCCCTTACACCCCTCCCCCCTTCCCTCCCTCCCTCCCCCAACCGGGTAAGAACGTATGCAGGATGGGGCGTTTTGTAGGTTTTATGGTCCACGTGTTACGAATGTACATTTTGCTTTGATCTTTCGAACGCGCTCGAACGACCGTAACCACCACACACTTCCGCTGACCCTTCGGCTGGCCACAATGGCAGGGAAAGGATCGGCAAATGGTTCCATTTTCAAAGCACCACCAATTCAACAGGCCGGTGTGAAGCCGGTGCGTGAAGAAAATATATCTCAGCACTTCATTAACTAATCTCCCTGCGTGCGTCCGTCCGTGCGTGCGTGCCCGTGGATAGGATGGGATGGGATAAAGGCTACTTGGATGGAGAGAGCGAGACCCTTTTTTTCTTTCCTCAAACGTTTTTGTTCTGGTTCGTTGATTGTCTAAGGGGGAGTGCAATTATTAATATAAAGCAGCTGCACATTTTGCACTGCTCCCTGTTAGGACCCAGCAATAAAAGGTCCACTCCTTGCTGTACTGTACTGTCCTCCAGGCGGTGTTGGACCGCTGACCGCTTCCCTACGCTTGCAGCTCATACAACTGGTTGCTGCTATTGATTAATTATCGCCCAACGTGCCCATGTCTGCGTCCGGTGGGTGGACAAACCTTTTGTATGCTCAGCTGACCGTGAAATTGTTGCTCCCTCTCCAACAGGCCCAAGTAGCAAGAGCAGAAGAAAAAATGAAGCACAACGATAACATATATGGGTACGAATTTTCACACCTTGTTCACATCGTTGGTCAGTTCCGCCTAGTCGAACGGTTCCAGCGTGCAGCGTGCCATATCCCGGGTGAAGCGATGAAGGATACAATATATATTATTTATTCGTCACCGTTTATTACACACGCCTTGCAGACGGATAAACCCGATCGGAATATAATGTTTGCGCCGGTACCGGATTTTGGATTGATTTTACATCCCCAAATATGGTGCGCCACGCGGCAAACAGGCTTCCCGGATCGGAAAGTAGCTAATTAAGAGTTCGTTCGAATTGGCTGCTGTATGCCACTCATTGCTTAATTAGTTCGATGAGGCTCTTGAAATGGGCTCATCGAGATCAACACGCAAACGACTAATTTCTGCTAAAGTACCCCCTCATCACACACACACACAGAGTGACACTTATTGGCGGTGCATGGCTACAGCATGTGATGGAAACGCATAATCAGTGCCATAATTTTCCCGAACCCAACCGTGTAACCGTGTTCGCTCCGGGAAATGCATCCCTCATCGCATCATCTCTGCGGATGCGGATTAGATGCACGGAAAATGTTTACCCAAACGGAGAAGCATTTTAATTTGCATACGAAATTTTGCACGTCGGCCGGCGCCACGCTCGGCGAAAAGGTGCTGCTGAAGATGAATATTTAATTGCTGATATGAAGGGGACTAGACAGACGGTTGGAGAGCACTTTCTACAATTTTCCAACACAAACATGTTTTATGAGTTCATCGAAAAGGGGTTTTTTTTTCCTGTTGTTGTAAGTATACTTATCATAAAACACTTACAACTGAATCGATTATTAAATGAAGCCGGGAAAACCCATTCTCTTTGCTGTCCTTTCGTTCTACAATGCTTTCGAAAAAAGCAGATCCATTAACGTGCGGATTAATCGATCAATCGACATTAAACCAATGGGGGTTTTTGGAAAAGGGGAAAGAGTTTGGACGAAGGCCTAATAATAGCCGGTCATGCTAACAACGGGCGAGATCTGCATGGGCGTTACCAGCAATAATGGCGTTAGCCACTGATCTAAATATGTTTACCCAAAGAGCACAAACACGGCCGTAAAGAAATGAAAAAAAAACACACACACACAGATAACAACGACATACATCAGCACTGTACGGCTTGCCGTAAACGAAAGGAGAGCGGTTTGCTATTGCAAAGGTTTTCGAGGTTTTTTTTCGAGAAAAACATTGTTATTATTCTCTTTTTCTGTTTGTTTTTTACCATTTACGTTTTGTGAAATAGGTCCAAGAATTCGTCGAAAATCCAATGATGCAACGACACTTTTTAGTTGAAATTGTTGTCAAGTGAGCTTCACTCCTTTTACTAGGAGATGACTAAAGTTGACTTTCGAAATATTGATTTCTTTTTGTTCGAATGAGTATAACATTGACACATTTTTCTCTCAAAATCTCTTTAGGTAGTTGCCATTTTGCTATAAATTTAAATTATTAAATTCTTGCTGAATCTTCATGGGAGGTTAGAGCGAGAAGCTCAGTTTTGTTTAATGCTGTCGAAAGAAAGATGTTTAAATACAAAATTCTGTCTATTTATTATAGTTATCTGTTTAATACTTGTATGTACTCTTCAACATTTTACCATAAAAAGTATTCAAGTTCAAAAGTAAAGCAATTTCTGGATCCATTTCATGTAGAACTGAAACTTCTCGCGAATGAATGGACAAATCTTACCTTTTATGCTTGATCGATTCTCACTGCAATCATATGCAAAACTTTCAAGTCGAGAAAGCTTTGAACACATTAATGTCAAGCAGAGTGAAGTGCGATCAATTCCAGATCTAACTGAACACATTTTAGTTCAACTTGAAAGGAATCCAGAAATTATCCTATCTCTCCTACTTTAGTTTGAAAATAGTATAGCAGGACAGTTATTGACAATGTCCACAGACTAGGTAGACCCGCAGTCGTTCCTGATGAGATTTGATCCACGATCTTCAGTGTGATTTAGCATAAAACCACGAAAGCTCTCATGTCCCCTAATGTTATATTGTTGAAATCCCTCAATACATAAAGTAACTGAGGTCAATCCTGCAATGATCCAAGATCGAGATTAAGCCCCCACTGAGCAAGTTTGTTGAGTCAATCGAAACTCCTTAAATGCTTCTGAACTTCTTTTACTACACAAATATTTTACACAAAATTGTTCACTTGCACTTAAAATAGCATTCTCCAATATCCAATAAGCAAATCGTCCCGCGAAACCCAAACCAGACCGGTCCAGAAGAATAATTGAGAATTAAAGCCGGCGCTTGGTCGTGATTGATTTGTGGCGAAATTTGCGCACCGTACTAACTTTATCCACGCTACATGGCGAAGAGGTCATGGAATGCTGCCACTTCAACGTTGACTCCTTGCTCGTGCAAACCACGACCACGATGGCGCACGAGGAATGCTGTACTTTGTGCTTGCATTAAAGAAACTTCCCTTTCCTACGGTCTCCACATCCATCTTCTCCCCTATTCCTTCCCTTTTCCACCCAATTTCCATTCGATCCATTCGATCTTTAACCTCCGCTTGTCGCGTTGCTGCTGCGAAACGGAAACAGCCCCCGAGGGCTGTAAATTCATACCATACCAATTTCCGTGGGTTCGCCCTCCAAAGAAAGAAGGACAAAAAAAGATGTCTTCGCGAACGGCTTGAATGCTTACACGAGCAGCAGTAAAGGTAGGAAAGGTAGGAAAGGTAGGTAAAACTAAAATAAAAAAAAAGCGGAAGCAGAAGCCCGGAAGGTTAGCGAGTGAAATATGACGGGAACATTTGCGAAGCATCCTCTGGCGACAACGACAGCGACAGCGAGTGTCACACAATGTGCGCGACCGAAACACGCGACAGTGTACGCGCCTTTACAGAACAACAACAAACGGCAAACGAGTAAAACAGCCATTTTGCGGAGGCAAAAGCAAAAAGAAAGAAAACAAAAATAAAATCGAAATGCTCAAGAAATGCGCGACCGCGGGGTGGGGCGGTGGGTTCGCGGATAGGAAAGCAAACATAAATAAACAAAACTGTTGTTCGAAAAACATCTTTTCCTTCGGCCAAAATTGAACGGGGTTTCTTTTCCCAAACGCGCTGGCGTTACTATTACTGCCGTTCGACGAAACATTCGATCGGTGGCGGTGAGATCGTTTAGGAAAATGAAGTAAGGAAAGGAACAAAAAAAAAGGCAAACAAAATGCAAATAATAAAAGAAAGGAACAGCGAACGGCGAGGAAACAACGGCAATGATAAACGTGGCGTGTGTGCGGTATTGAACTCCGAACACAAACAGAGCGTTTCGGTCGCATCGCAACAACAAGGTTAGGTCGTGAACGTGTACACTTCTCCGCTTACTTGGATTTTCACTCTCTTTCGAGGGGTGAGTTTAAAATAAAGAAGCCAAAACCAAAAAACATACAAAAAAAAATCAACAAACCGCTCCATCCACACAACACACTCTACATGTAGCACTCACACTGTTACACTGTCACTATCGTCACGCGAGAACAGGTGTGCAGTGTGTTTAAACGCGCGCGTTCGGTTCTCCGCTCTTCGTACACCGCACACGCACACTCAAACACACACATCAAAGAACGACCGTTTCTCCATTTTCGCAGCAATCGGTAGTGTTCGTGTTCGTGTGTGTGAGAAAAAGGAAACAAAAAACCGCGTTCGTCGGAAGCATGCGCTACTGCGATTCCTTGTTCCCGTTCTGCTCGCTCGCGTACAAACGAAACCAACCTTTGTTTTATCAGATGCTCCGGCACTATGGGCTTGATCGGTGGGAAAAAATTATGTCCTCGGGTGAGCGTGCTCGCCGGCCAAGTCCCTTCCTTAATTGGCCTATTTTCCCCAAGCCCAAGAACGACAGCCCCAACCGGAGCGGTGAGCAACGGCAAAGCGAAACCGAAAAACCCCCGAACACGAACACGGTTAGGCGTGCCTTACCTTGGTGGGATGACCCTACGCGAAGGAGAGTAAATGGGTGGTGGACGATGGAAGGATGGGGATGGGGGTGGAAAAATCGGATAGAAAAACTGGCCGACAGCATCGGGCTCGGACGCATTGCACACGTGTCCGTCGAACGGTACGGATCGCGGATCGATCCTTCCACACACGCACACGCAATACGCGCACACATACGCACACATTGGTATTGCGCGGCATGCGTGACATCCGGTATCATCGTTCTCATTTTCTGTTTTTCTCCCCAATTTGCCAGAACCACACCACACACACGCAAGGGCGGTTGGAAACTCAAGTGCGAAAAACTCGGCGTGAAAAGTGTGGGAAAAGCGTGACGGCATCCGGTAATTGCATAAGTGTTGTTTTGTGATGGAATGCGAGTGTGATAAGTGTGACGCGTGAATCATCTCCTCGCTCGAACTGATAATAAACTACCAATCCACCCTACCACTCCCCCTCCCACCCCTCCTTCAGTGTCCTCAAAGCAGACAACATTTTTGCACGTTTCAAAGCGTTTGCTCCAATCGTACGGCACGCGCTGGATGAAGAAATAGAACCGCTTGTTCGTGTTCGCGTTTGGCCGTGTATGTGTGCGTCGGGTGGGTTTTTAATCTTCATGCTCCCTCTCTCGTGTATGTCCTTCCCACTCCCCCCCTCTCCCACCCGTGTGTATGTGTGCGTACGCTCATTAATAAAAAATAGGTGTGCTTCTGTCGAAAGCGACTGCGATCACGAGTTCCTCTCGTTCGGCTGTGATCCGTCCAGCTGGTGTGTTTGCTCCCCTTGCTCCCCCATTATCACCCATCTCTTGCCACCATTTCCTCACCCGTCCATTTTCGTTTGGTAGTGTGTATAAATGGTCACGAAGTTCGTTTCGTGCCAACAACAATCGTCATCATCGTTGCCATCGTCGTCGTCGTCGTTTGTCCGAAGAGGTTTTTTGGGTGTTGGTGAGTGAGTTCGTTGTATTCGTTTAAACACCGAACAGAAACCGAACATTCTCGCTCTCGCTCTCTCTCTTTAGCTCACTCTCTCTCTCCCTTCCTCTCATTCGTTCTCGTTACATTCGAGGGTGGGAAAATGAAAGAGGTTTTTCCTCGTGCGATCTTCCATCTCGGGACGGAACTTATGGAATTTTGCATCGGGCACACAGTGGCACAGTCCTTTCTTTGCAATCAGCTTGTACGGTGCGTTTGTTTGCGTGTTGCAGTTTTGTGTCGTCACCGTTTGTGTGCCCACCGCCAACCCTTTCAGCCAGGCAGCCTGCTTGTCAGGACTGCTGGCCTTGTGGTGTGGTCCCCACCGTTGTCCCACCAGGAACAGGAACAGTTTGCTAACAACCAGCAAACAATGGAATCATTAACACAGTGAACGCCAGCAAAACGAAGGCTTGGGGAGCGGATTGGGAAGGAGGTGAAAAGGAAAAGGTTCGGTGGGGATGTGGGGGGGGTGAAGGTGTGGAAGGAAAATGGAACAGGGGGCAAAAAACCAAACTCTTTAACGCTTTCCAATCAGTGGTGGGGCAGGGAAAACAATCTCCCATTGTTCAAGGGAAAGTGCATCCCAGCTGCACTGCTGGGGGGGGGAGGGGGAGATGAGTGAAGGGTGCAAAAACGGTACCTCCCACCCCTTAGCTGGCCAAAACTATTTCCAAACGAAACTTTTCCATCCCCCATTTCTCCCTTACCCGGGGTTTCTTCACCTCGCAGGCACACGGCAGGTGGTCAAATCGAGCGCTCAGATTAGCACAATGGCGTTCGCTAAGGGTGGCTTTTGCACGCTGGGATGCTGGGATGCCATTTCTCGTTCGTATAAACCGAATGAAGCAAAGAAAAGCTAAAACAAACAAACAAACAAAACGAAGAAAAAGAAATAGCGGAGGGGGAGGGGGGGGGAAGGAGGAGGAAAAAACCCAAGCGAAAGTATCTTCCAAACCAAATGTCCAGCACTACAGGGTACGCTTTATTTTTTATGTAGAGCGAACAAAGTATTGCAAAACCAACTTCGGACATAAACGGGCTGCAAAGAAAAGATCTGCCCAGGTGCGGAGCACTCTTGCGAATACGTCCCAATAAAGGGCAAGTAGGAGGGAAGGAGAAGAAACACAGGAGGGGTGTGGGAGGGGGGGGGGGAGGGGAGGAAGCATTACATCCTCTCAATTACATCGTGTAACGCATGCAGGGGTTGCCAATTGCACAAATGTTGCTTCAGACGATGGTCAAATCGACGTCAAATAGACGAGCGAAACATACAAACATCTTCTTTATTATCCAGCGTGAATAACCACCTGGATCATCTACACACAGCTTACCGTCTCGTACTGTGTGTTTTTGAAAATACAAACAAAAAAGCACAACAAAAGCAATGTGACATCGAAATTTAAAAAAAAAAATAGAAGGAAAAACAAGCGTTGCCTTGCTGGGAGGGGGATGAAAGTGTTTTATTCGTTCGATCAGTCAGTCACTGTGTGCATGTGAATGTGTTTGTGTGCCATCCTATCCTTGTATCTGTGTGTGTGTGTGTGTGTGTGTGTGTGTGTGTGTATGTTTGTTCTGTCTAGTGTTGGTGCGAGAGTGAGACGGGAAGAATTAAATTTTCATCATCAGAAGCCAGTACACCTGCATGCATAATAGATGGCAAAGTTGTTGTACGTCTTTTTTCTTTCATCCCACCTCACTCCACCCTCCCTCCCCTTCGCCCCCCCCCCCGCATCCCCTGCTACTCATTTTTCTAACCATCCTCTTCCCCTTTTCCAACCCCTTTTGACATTACACACCCACACACGCACACACTCGCAGCGTCCTCTATTGCTCCATTACTCGCCCGTCCGCCCGCCCTCAATAGTTAACCGTACAGAGATGGTTCGCCTTGCGTGCGTGCGTGCGTGTGTTGTTGTTTTTTTTTGTTTGGGTGTTTCAGAAGTTTCGGCTGTACGAGGGTATGAGCTGTTTGACGTGCTAAAAATGAAAGTTTACTTACTTATGATTCCTTGGCTACTGGCACAGCCAAACCGCTTGAATGGAACAACTACGGTACACCACCACCGTCCCCACCAGTGTTTGTAGCGATTGAATAAGAACGAAACATCAGCATCTAGAAAGGGAAAGCAACAGAGAAAGAGAGAGAGAGAGAGCGAGAGAGATTAAAGGGAGAGAGAGAGAAAGAGAGAGAGTGAGATGATGATGGTAGGAAAGTTGCTGCGGTTGCTTCGGGTTTTGTGGGAATGTGGGAAATGCTGGCTGGCGAACGATAAAACGAAAAGTTTTGATGAATTGAGATGCACAGCATTAGTAGTGTGCCATGGAAAGCTAAAGCTGTGTTGTTGTTGTTGCTGCGCCCTCGCTGTAAGCCCTCGCTGTGGGCTTTGTTTCGCTTGCTTCGCCATATCGCTCCCTGCTTTCGGGGAGCTGTTTTGTGCCTCGTGGCTCGTGTTCATGATTAAAATCCGCTTTGTTTGTTTGTTTGTTTATTTTCGGCCAGAATGGGAATGGGGGTTGGAAAGAAAAAGCCTTATTTTACCCCGGCACCTTCAGCAAGGGTGGGGCCGGGTTTCAGTTCGAGCGCTTTGCGTCGGACGGTCGACGAGCGCTTTTACATTTGAATTATCAACTCTATTATCATTATTATCATCGTCGACGTTGTCGTTGTTGTTGATTCTGTGTTTTACCTGTGGTGTGTCTGCCTGTTTCGGATGCCTGGTCGGATGCAACAATTATTTTTAAACAAACGCACCAGCCCTTCCTTAGTGAGTGGAGGAAACCCTCACAAATGGCCGTCTACATTTCCTTCTTCTCCCATCTCCTTCCACCGTTTCCCCCCGCTTAGCCGCCCGGCGATGCTAATGTGTATTTATGTGTTATTGTGTACTTCATTTCCCTCCATTCCTTTGTGCTTGCCAGTGTTGGCTAATATAAAGCAACAGCAGCAGTAGCAATAGCAGAAACGGTGCCAGCAGCAACGGAGGTGGTGGCAGGGTGGCGCGTCCCTCGTTTGTGTGTGTGTGTGTGCGTGTGTGTGTATATTTTAAATTGTTTCGGTTCAGACTGCTGGTTTCGCTGTGCTTTCGAGTAATCAAACAACCGTGTTAAGTGTACCACAGTAATAAACGTAACTCAAGCAAAGAAAAGTGTCTCCCAAAAGGGATCGTGCGGAAGTGTACGTTCGAGCAGTTCGTGTGATTGAGGAGCAACAACAGCCCAAAAAAAAACAGAAAAAGCAACAAGAAAAAGCAGAAACGCTCTGTAAGTATTAAAATAAAGACATGACACGTTACGCAGCTTTAAAACATTCGGAAAGACATGGAAAGGAATACAATATTGTGTGTTTCGGGAATAAAAAAACAAAAAAAAAACAAGACAAAACAAACAAAAGCTTACACACATTCGTTTTCGTTCGAGACGGGACGCTTGCTACCAGTTCCATTTTTTACTATATTTTATTTTCGGCAATAAAGTGTACGGTTCACTGTTTGATTGCAGATGACACGGTTTTGTTCGTGTGTCCCCCCTTTTTGGGTTTTGTGCTTTTTTGCTTTACTTTTTCACCCCCTTAATCTTGCCTGTTCCGGTGGTGGCTGGTCCAATTCCAGGGAGGAAGAAATAAAAACTTCCAACCCCAGGTGTGACACACCGGTTCAGCCCCACCCAACCCAACGGTGGGTCTATTTTGGATGGGAAATTTATGTTCTTCCTTACCATTCCTTCCACACTCTTTGCCACACACACACACATACACACACGACTGTCGAGCGTACCGGATCAAACAAAAGGGACAAGTACAATCACCTTACGCACGAGCACGCAACAGAGAGACACACACGCACATCGTTGTCGCTATTGTACGCACCAGAAAAGGTGCTTTGGAAGTGGGTTACACGAAGGGAGAAGCACCTTTTGGGGGGCATTCCTTTTACCCGGACACTTCTTGACACATTGACTTTATTGTCCGTAAACCGATTGCACCGGAAGGTTAGCTCGAGCTCGAGCTTTGAATGTTTCCCCAGCATCTCTGCTGGCAGACATTCGACGTGCTGGTAACGACGACAAAGCTCTGCCCCAAAGCTGACCCACCGCCCGTACTCACCGGGGTGGATGGGTGGTGGGCTGTTTTCGCCAATTATCCAAACTTTCCCAACAATCATCAGCTACAGGGGTGTGTGTGTGTGTGTGCAAACATAGACCCGTCGAAATGAGTTCCGGGACACCTTACGGTGGTACGAAGGAAGGAAGTGGAGGTGGATGCTAAATACGGTGGAGTGAAGGTGCGGGGGGAAAAGGGGGAACGGACGGAGAACAGAACTGGCCCTTAAAATATACCAGGGGTGGGATAGATAGTGAACAGCGAACGGATGGACAGGAGAATAGTGTTAATATCCATTAAAATATTCCCAGTACTGCACCCTGGTGTGCCAATGTTTACCTTTTCCATAACACTTGGCCACGATGGATCCTTCCACACTCACACACACACACACATACACACTCACATAAACGTCGTTTTGCTAAACAAATACAAACAGACACACACACAGGCACAGAATTCAGTGGCAGACAGATAGCCAGCACCACCGGTTGGTGCCTTTTCCGTTGTATGTTTTTACCCTCTATTTTTACGTATTTAGGTGGTAAAGGGAACCATATTCGTTCTCCTTCTCCACTTCCACTCCACCTATTCCCCCCCCTCCCCCCTCTGCCCTTTTGCCCTTTCCCACCGTCTCATTCTAAGCTGAGCTGTTGGCCATGCATGTGTACCACAGTGCGTTCCGTACACAAGGTTCCCACACTGGCACATGGAGAGCAAGCGAGCAACAACAACAACAACAACAAGAACGAAGGAAAAGTAAAGTGAAGAGCGAGTACAGAATAATGTAAGAGTGTGTCCAGCCCGTTACCCTACCTACACCTTCACTTGTCCCCCGACACACAAGGCACACCAACCATTTCCCACAGCGATCGAAACGAATCATCCATCGCAGCGAGTGGCGTACGAGCCGTGCCGTTTGCTGGCTGACCCGGCACAAGCCTCGAAAGGATAACGAACGCGAGTTTGTGCTGCAGAACGCAAGGCATGAGGCGGTGAATGAGCTGGGTGGAATGGAAGGAACAGACAAAAAAGAACGTCGTCGTAAGTAAACGTGCGAAAGCGAGACTCTCCTCTCTCTCTCTCTCTCTCTTTCTCTCTCTTTTTTGTGTTCTCCTCCTTCATCCTTCTTTTCCACCCATCACCCTCCCAGCACGAAAGTCCCCCCCCCTCCCCAAGTGTTGTTGCATTTACAAAACTACATCCACTACCTTGTGCGCGGTGAATGAAAAGTCATGCCAACACAAACGCGGAGCCCTCGAGGGGGCCTGGCACGAGATTCCTCGTAGCCCAACGGCACTACGGCCTCGGTGAAACTCACCCAACACACACGTGCGCACGGCGTACATGTTGGGCCGTTTCTCACGCTTTTTGTGCTTTTCATTTGTGCTGTACACGGCTGTTGTACAATATGCTGCCGAGCCCGGCTGACGGGTGGGCAGGCTGGCCAGTGAAGGTGGGAAGGGTGGGAAAATGGACCGATTCTGTACAGGATTCCCCAGGTTGCACTAGATATTCGTCCGTCGGTTCGGAACACACACATAGGCACATAGCCACAGACATACATGTGCATATGGACGGTGAGTGTTACGTACGGGAGTTCCCGAGGATAGGATTTCCCACCAATGTGTTTGCCACCATGTTTCGCACGATGGATGAGACTCCGGTCTCCATTGTGTCATTGTGTTCGGGTCAGTATTTTTCTCCCTTTTTGGTGGATGTGTGGTGCGATCAAGCGGGACTCACCGGCTGGAAGTGGAAAGGCGCACTTTCCAACAACGGTCCCTCCTTTTGGACCCCTCCCCGGCATGTAATATTCGACTGCTACTGCTGATTATGCTGGCAGCAAACACACACACACATACACAAAACGGCCACATTCAAATATTATTCATACACGCGCGAAAAAACGTCCGTAAGCGGATTTTGATAGGACCGCTTTCCACAGTTAGCACCGGTTACCGGGGCGAATCTACTACTTCTTGCTTCGGTGTGGAATGTTAACGGGAGCTTTCTTCTTTTTTTTCTCCTTCGCTTTGCTTTCTTGCATACAAAACACGAGTGTTAAAATACCATTCGGTGAAGCTATTCGGATTTTGTGTCTACTTTTTCTTTTTGATTCCCCAAATCGTTGCCTCCACGATGGAGCGATGGAGACGCCCGGTCGTTTTGTAGCGCGCTTGGAAGCATGAGCATACCTGTACCCGTGATGGGATGAAGCCTTTGCTGCCCATATCTTGAATGGAATCCTACACTTGTGAAGAAAGAATTTCTTCCCCCTCGCATCCCTACCCAACCCAACCCGGGGGGGAAAAAAGAATTCTTCATTCTCCTTCGAGCAATGGAGACGCCTGGTGGTTTTTAAATTTCGATGAAGACGCGTTGCCCTTGTCTCGGGATGAAGACATTTTTTTTTTGGTGCAATACACACCTTTCCCATTCAAATTAGCTGAATCTATCACTCAGCCAAGCAAAAAAACGAAAAACAGTACGAAACAATGTAAAAGTTTTTGGGTCGAAACAACAAACAAAAAATCACTGTACGGAAAGAAAGGCCAACATGACCCCTTTTCACAGGGAAGTAGGATACGCATACACCGCCAACCATTATAACTAACAGCTTCACTTTCCGTCGAGGCAGACACTTTCTGTCCCACGGGATCCGACGTGCTTCCATTTGCAGCAAACTTTTTTCTCCCAGCCAGCCCCCACCCCCTAGACATTTTGTTTGCGTGCCGTTCCCAGCACTGTTCCTCCACGCCCATTCCATTCTTCGGGAATGTTTCGTGCGCTAAGATGGCATTAGGGCAGCAACTAGGGGGACTAGGGTGAACATTAGGCGAAAAGTGCTCAACCATCATTAAAAGTCGCTACTCACACTACAGCAAGAGAGAGAGAGAAAGAGAGAGAGAGAGAGAGAGAGAGAGAGAGAGAGAGAGAGAAACAGCCGAGAAAAAAGTGAAACCAGTGCCGGTGCCGTGTGTTTGCAAAATCCCCCAAAAAAAAGAAATGAAGAAGAAGCCATTCGATAGAAAATCGATTCCCGGCTTCGCATCCTATTACCATCAACGCGGAACGTGTGTGCTACTGTGCTGTGCTGCTACTATGCTCGATACAACCTGCGAAAAGCGTTTATGGTCCATAAGCACACACGGCCTGCCATGGCGGCCCCCCACAAGGTTTGTGGGCAGGTGGCTGACGATAGCTTTGGCTTTTGCTTTCGTTTGTGTGTGTGTGTGTGTGTGTGTGTGTGTGTGTGTGTTTCACCTCGCCCCCTCCCTTTCTCCCCTCCCCCCAAACCACCTTCTCCCGATGGGAAATTACATCAATATCGCATCAATATTTGCGTTCCTCTCTGTCGCTTTGCATTAGGCCACGTTCAGCCGGTGCGCGATTCTTCACGGATGCGTTTCATCGGCATCAGCTTCGCACATCAAAAAGGAAAGGTAAAAAAATGCCAAACAGGCTAACAGAGAAAAAAAAAGGCACACGCAGCTACAAACCCAATTGAGAATTCGATTGAAGGTGAGCTGCTATTGCTAATACGTTTCACTTCCGAGCAGCATCTCCTCGGTGGAATCCTTGAAGTATCTCTCTCTCTCTCTCGCTTTCTCTCTTTCTCTTTCTCTTGTTCGCCACACTTCCAAGCCTCCCCCCCCCCTCTGTCTCCCACGGGTTTTTTGTTTCTTCCCGAAGAGGTGCGCGAACGCATGCCGTCAGGTTTTGGGGCTCATGTTAATTGTGACCACGAAAAGGTCGGGTCTTTTATTGCCGGCAAACGACGACCGACGGCGCGGTACCACTTTTAATGCTTTTTGCTCTGCACGAACAAACGCACCGCGATACATGGCCAACCCTAACCTAAATGGCCCACTGCCTCAACAACTACAACAAAAAAAAAAAAACGAAGGGTGTATACAATATTGAACATTTTATGGCCAAGGATCGGGTAATGTTTCCGCGTGGTACTTCTTCTTCTCTTTTTCTTCTCCCTTAGGCCAATCTAGAGTCCCTTCCCCCCCTTCAGGGAGGAGGGTGGTAGGATGTGTGATGCAACCGACGGCATCCTACCACCCCCCCCCCCCTCTCTTCATCACAGCCTTCCTTTGAGGGAAGCTGCCAGCGGATACGATAAATGGCCGCACACTGAAGGCGCGCGCGCGATGTTGAGGTCGCTAAAAATGCGCTTCACTTTTATGTGCCATATTTTGGTTTTATATTTCGTTCCGAACCACTCCGGGCCATCCACCTACCCGGGTACCCTGGCAGCCAGCTGCTGTTCTCGCTGATGTGCGTGTGTTATGTGGAAACTGGAAAAATAATATCTCTCTATGCGCCTCTATGTGTGTGTGTGTGTGTGTTTGTGTGGGGGAGAGGGGGTTATCTTTTCCCCCGGTGGTGGTGGTTGTTGTTGTTGTTTAAGAGCTCTCGTTTCGTGGTTTTATCTAATGCTTCTTGCTAGTCCACTAGTCCACCAAGCGAGTTTACACGCTCCGTACCCAACCGGAGGGTAAAAAAAGGGGTGGGAAAACCTCACTTCCCTCCCCCCTCCTCCTCTTTCCACCTCCCGTCCTTCCTCTCCAAAGCTATTTCGGGTGTAACAGTCCCAATGCGCATCATAAATTGGTTTTTTCTGCAAATTTGCAATACTCTACACCAAATATTCAAACTTTGTGTTCGAACACGGATCGGTGCGGATCGGATTCGGTGTGGATTCGTTGTGTTTACCCACGTACCGTGTGTTTTACCTTACTGCAAGCAACAGTCGCCTAACCTCAGAATTTCCATTCATTTTCATTCCGGTTCATACCGGTGTTTGGCATAAAATGTCAACTTAATTGCAGTGTGCAGAGCAGCGACTGTACGGAGCAAGAAAGGGAAAATTAAATTTTCACCCCCTATCAAAGGGTGGGGGGAGGGGGAGGGGGAGGGAGAGGATGCAAACAAAGGGAGAATTGAACTGGGTGAGGTTCGTATTCTCTCTCTCTCTCGCTCGCTCTCTCTCTCTCTCTCTCTCTCTCTCTCTCTCTCTCTCTCTCTCTCTCTCTCTCTCTCTCTCTCTCTCTCTCTTTCGCTTATTGTGTACCACCGTCACTCATCACCCTGCGAACGTACCCATACAATTCCGATCTCACCCAGGACACACAGGAAACGCTATTATTCCATTCGAACGCCTAATCGGTGCCTTTATAAGTACGTGGCACGCAGTGGCAAGGAAGCAAGCTTCAGCTATCCAACCTATCCAGACCGTCACCGGCACTGCCTTGTGGTCACGACAAATTACTTCTTGTACCGGAGCTTTTCTACACTCCCCCCCCCCCCCCCCTGTTTCGTCCCCTCCCCAACAAAAGAAAACCCTCAAAAAGCAGGGAAAATTCTGCTTTCATTGCACAGAGTATTGCGTCGGTTGGAATTGGTGGAAAATTGAACTTAACTTAATGCTTTGCTTTTCCTTTTCTTTTATTATTTTCTCACGCACACACACACACGTACAAGCACGTACACCGAAATGGAGTGAAGTACAAAAATGGAACTCGTCCATGCGTCCATTTGCTGGTAAGCCTCCAGGCCTTTCAGGTTTTTAAGTTCCACCGTTGAATGCTTTGACCGTTCCCGAACGGAACATTTCAGTTCTTCAGGGAAAAGATGCCACCAAAAAAAAAAAAACAAGAAGAAGAAAGGTTTCGCAATAAAACAAACAACCCAAACAGCGAATAACGAACGAACGAAAACAAACACTTGTCTTGTGTCCTTCAGTCCAGGACTTCTGATGCTTTCCTTTTTCCTTTGCTTTTTTTCCATTTGCGCGCCCATCACTACATGTGATGTGTTTATGTTCAGCAGAGTTCAAGGGTTGACGGGTTGGATTCTCAATGCACCCGATAGCCGGAGTGTGTGTGTGTGTGTGTGGGTGTAGCTAAGTGGCTTGTGCACCACTCACTGGTCACCATGGTGTCCCACATGGGCCACGGGGGTGGGTTCGGTGTTTTGTGCGAGAGCAAATTTCTTGCGAAAATGGACGACATGGTCACATGCGCCATCCCGACTCACCATCCCAACCCGACCTTGATCTAGATATAAAATAATATGTCCATTATGGTGTCCAACTGAAGGACACGAAAGGAGCCTAACAATCGAAACTCGAATGGTCCTTACCGTTTTCTTCGAATGGGGTTCGACCACTGACACACGTCAATTGGAAAGTTTAATCTGGCACGGTAGCCCGTTTTTACCTAGCTACAAAGCAATTCCTTTTCCTTTGTGGCTGGTGAAAACAAATGAAAAATTTCACTGCTGATGATGACGATGATCGTGAACCGCCCCGGTACCGGAATGGTTGAGTGAAAAAATGGTGAATATCTCAAGGTAACGAAGGCAGACTTTGCTGCTGCTTTGCCGCTTGCCGGCTCGTGGTAACAGTTGTGACAAACTGCTACATTAGCCACGTACACCAGGCAAAGTTTCGCCGTGCAGATGTGAAACACCGTCAACCGTGGCCACGGCCATATTACTGGCTGGCTGGCGCGTCACGGCAAAACGGAAATGATTTCAACAACAACAAAAAACTTCGGGTTCCAATAAAACAAAATGCGTTGGACGTGGCAATGGGTACAAAAAAAAGGAGAAAAAAGCAATAAAAAAAGAGAGAGAGAGAGAAAGAGAGAGAGAGAGAAAGAGAGAGAAAAACCCCATATCTCCACCTTTGCCAATTTGAGTTCGGTTGAAAGTTTTCGGTTACCGTCCTTGCCTAGCGACGTTCCGTTCCCGGACTTCCAGCGGACTTGTACTCGAGAGTATCGATTTTTCGGGCCTTCTTCCCATCCATTTGCACCTGTTGTGGCATGGCTGGTTTTCTTCTTCTTCCTCTTTTTCTTCTTTTCTGGCTCAGCATGGCCACCAGTGGAGGGAAAGTTTGACCAAGTTGAGCCTCCATTCCATGGTACCATTCCAGGAAGTTTTTTTTTATAGGAAAAATAGCTTATGAGCAAGCAAAACAAGATAAAAGCGAACAGGAATGGAATGTAAAACGAAACAAAACAACAAAAAAAAGCACACGGGAAAACTCATTGGACTAATAAAAGTAGTTAAGCTCATTTTAGCTTCTTCCCAGCTCGGAGTGATTGCGCGATTATGGCCGAGTGAAAAATTGGTCCACTTTTCGGCCCGGGAAAAGAGGGAATCGTATCGGTAGTATTAATAATTCTACCTCCCCCTTCCCTGCCCCCCCCCCCCACCCCATTTTCCTTCCCCAAATGGGTGTTGCCCCAAATGGCCCCGCCGTCTCGTAATTGTGAGCGATGATTGCAATTCATTCATCAGCGCAAAAGTGAACCAGATCCGAAAGACTAAGTGAGCTGCTTAGGAAGCGATTTCGAACAGCGAAACAGTTACACGCCCTGGATGCGGGTGCGGATCCCACCCACCGGGCCACCACCAGGCCACCACGTTCCTGCATAAATGTAACCGAGGAACCGCAGCATTCGCATCCCTTGTGGTACGGGCACAAAAGTGAATATTATTACCCGAGTCACCCTAAACGCCAGTGACGATAGATTTGCCCCAAATGGGGATGGGCAATACACACCTTCCATCCTATCTGCTTTTCAGTTTTTTTTTTTCGGGTTGTCTGTTCGTTCGACTTGGTGTGCGTGTGAAAAATATCCCAAAGTCATCCCGTCCTTAGGATGGTCTAAATATTTCAACAGTTTGTCAACGCCAAACCCATCCCCATCCCTCAACGTCGACAGTTTCTCCTGACCCTTTACTCTCTTCGGGTCTTTTCAAGGGCCACTGGCGAGAGTGGAGCGGGGGGAGGGGAGGTAACCGGAACCGTGAAACACCCCTCTCCTTCCCCGGTGAAACGCCCTTAAGCGGCGACCGGTGGGGCTGTGGTTTGTCGATTGGATTCGTCATAAAAAATGAAAACATCAAAAAGCTTAAACCATTAGACGCCCGTAAAGTCGCGCACGGGCTGCTCATGAATAATGCAAGCCATCTTCACCCACTGCCACAGTCCCCACCCAAACCTTCCCATCCGTTCGGTAATGCGTAGTAATGAAAAAAAAAAGGA
Source organism: Anopheles rivulorum (assembly GCA_018908115.1). Taxonomy (NCBI): domain Eukaryota; kingdom Metazoa; phylum Arthropoda; class Insecta; order Diptera; family Culicidae; genus Anopheles; species Anopheles rivulorum. Next base: position 24,942,199 of record STHB01000004.1, read on the forward strand.
CGCTTTTTATCGAAGCTCAATTGTTTCGAGGGCAAAAAGTGGTACGGATGGAAGAAGAAAGTTGAGAGGAAGCAAACCAACCTCAACATGCCTCCCTCCTACCCCGGGGAAAAATGCCTCCAACCATCCCTCCTTCTCCCCCCTCCCCCTTTGGCCCCAAACCGTGGAGCGCTTTCCATGGGCGTTCGTTATTTTATAATATGCTTAACAAAATACTTCACCACCGTCCCCCACCACTGGGAGCGGGAGGTTTTTGGGTGCCGTGACACAGAAAACCAGGGTGTCACCACCGTCCTCCCTGGGGGTCGCTGGAATGGGATGTCGTTTCGTTTCGAAGAAAACACGAAAAACACACAAATGGCGATACGCGCTGTGGGACCGACATTGATTCCGGACATTCCGGGCGCGGCCGGCCGGTTTCGATACTTCAGCACCGTCGGGTAGTCGTCGTAATCGGACGCTTTTGCGCTGTCTCATGGTCTGCCTGCCGGAGACCATTTATCAATCCACCCAACACCACCACCACCATCGTGCCACATCGATACAAAGCAGCAGCCGCAACAACAAAAAGAAAAAGGCTCTCCTGCCGATGTGTTCCGGGTGTTCCGTCATCGACCGGGTTTTATTGCCATTGCTAAAAGGCGAGAGCATATTTTCTATAAAAAGCATAACAAACCTGAACCACTTGCCGGTGGACTGACCCGGTTCTCTGTCACTGTCACCCGCTTTCGGCGGATACGAAAGCTTCGCAAAGCTCTGCGCACTGGGTGGTGGTTTGCTTCTGTTTATTTTGCTTTGTTTCTGTTTTGTTTTGTTTTTGCTGGCGTGCCACGGTACCGGTCAGCTTCTCCGCTGGTGCTGCTGACCATGAGCAACAGCTTGCCTCAGCCGGGCGTGCTGTAAAGCAATCAAGCGCAAATCATAGGCTTGATCGTTATTAGTGGACCGACACAAAGGAAAAAAAAAACCCGAAGCATACTGAAGAATCCTAGAACGGAGGGAAGGTAGCGGGGGAAAGTGGGGCGAAAAGAGGGGCGGGGGGGGATAGAAAACAAAAAGAAAAACAAAGCGATATAATAACGAGTGAAAACTGCGAGCTTCCATCGGCAACTGTTGCCCGGCGGATGAGAATATGGAGCCAGTTAACCCTTCGGAACAGAAGCTGCCGGATATCAACATAAAAGCATCCATTGTTTTTTTTTCAAGAAGGAAGCACTAATGCGTTGGCTGTTGTTGGGTTGTGGGCAATGTTTGACTCATGCAAAACAGCAAAGAATGATTATAATCTTGTGACACTGTAACATATTCTGGGACGATAATTTGCTCCATTTCATATTGAAGATGTTCAAGATAAAGAGATATTATGGGATTTTCCTTAATGAATCTTTTGAAAAGAGTGAACCTTGAATGATGCGGTAATCGAAAATGAAGACTCTTTAATATCTGAAGTTTCTTCTTTAGAGACTCACGAATCTTCATGCATGAAGTCATATTCTAACAACGAGTTCTTCGAATCATGAGACGACTCCGCAAAGATTCACAAATTGCAAAAGTCTCTTGAATATCCAAAGAGTCTATTTAGAGACCTACGAATCTTCATGCATGAAGAATGATTCTAATAATACTTGAACGGCGAGATCTTTCAATGTTGAGTCAATTCTCAAAAGAGTCATGAATCTCTGAAGAATCTTGCATATTTCAAAGCTCACCTTTAGAGATTCAGACAACTCATAAATCAATTTTCAAATTAATGAATCGGATTCACCCAAGGCTATGCGAGAGTTTATTACGTCAGAAATCTTTAATCAACTATGTTTATATCCCATGTTAGAGCAATTAATTAATGTTCCGAGAACTAAGAACTATACCAAGAAACGCTATCTATGTTACATTATGCTTTAAAGCAACAGTTTATAAAAACAATATATAATAAATTTAACCTGTACTATCAAACAACATATTGAAACAATGTTTATGGCTGTTGTAAAATGATATAACATTGCTTCACCATACTAAACTTACATTTATAGCTCTTTTGTCAACATTTAGGAAGCTTCCAGCCAAAGTGGGAAGGGTTTGAATATGTTTCCTCCACCGTTTGGAATGTGTGTCCCCAAGAACACGAGCGCCGAAAAGGGGTTGAATGTGAATGTGGCCTTTCCGACCAGCAAAGGGTTGATTTTAACGAAGTTTTAATAGAACGTGCGGCACCACGGCGACCGTGCCACCGTCACATAATAATGCTGATAAACGTCACGCAGCCTTACGCCACGCAACGGACAAAGCACTCAGGACCCAGATGCCACCCAAGGNAGTCTATTTAGAGACCTACGAATCTTCATGCATGAAGAATGATTCTAATAATACGTGAACGACGAGATCTTTCAATGTTGAGTCAATTCTCAAAAGAGTCATGTATCTCTGAAGAATCTTGCATATTTCAAAGCTCACCTTCGGAGATTCAGACAATTCATAAATCAATTTTCAAATTAATGAATCGGAATCGGATTCACCCAAGGCTATGCGAGAGTTTATTACGTCAGAAATCTTTAATCAACTATGTTTATAACCCATGTTAGAGCAATTAATGTTCCGAGAACTAAGAACTAAGAACTATACCAAGAAACGCTTTCTATGTTACATTATGCTTTAAAGCAACAGTTTTTAAAAACAATATATAATAAATTTTACCTGTACTATCAAACAACATATTGAAACAATGTTTATGGCTGTTGTAAAATGATAAACCATTGCTTCACCATACTAAACTTACATTTATAGCTCTTTTGTCAACATTTAGGAAGCTTCCAGCCAAAGTGGGAAGGGTTTGAATATGTTTCCTCCACCGTTTGGAATGTGTGTCCCCAAGAACACGAGCGCCGAAAAGGGGTTGAATGTGAATGTGGCCTTTCCGACCAGCAAAGGGTTGATTTTAACGAAGTTTTAATAGAACGTGCGGCACCACGGCGACCGTGCCACCGTCACATAATAATGCTGATAAACGTCACGCAGCCTTACGCCACGCAACGGACAAAGCACTCAGGACCCAGATGCCACCCAAGGCGGGTGGGAGGGGGTTGGGGGGGGGGGGAATGCCGGAGACCGGAGACCGGTGGAATTGGGAATGGAAATAAAACCTGAACATGTAATTGCTTCGAAATTGCGTGATAAGCCATCGGGGAGAACCCAATATCGCGCTTCAGACATGCGTGCGTTCCGTGCGCGTGAGCGTCGACGGGGATGTTGAGGAGCCAGAAGGAAGATGGGGAAGTTGGGAAGGGCAGAAGGGACCGAAAGGACGCACGTCCGACGGGCTAGCATTAATGGATGATGACGTTCGCTCGACTGCTGGCTAAACAGTTGAAAACCTGACGCTTAACGAATGAAGGACGCACCACAGCCAACCACAAAACTCGAACTTGCCTTACCGAACCGGTGTGTGTGTGTGTGGGGGGGGGATGGAAACTGGAACAACACTGTTGGGGGAACAAACAGGCGACCGTTCCGGCGCGAGTTTATCGATCCTCGGGGCTGACTAGCTGACGAGCAAAAAGCGTGAGTAAGCTGTCAAACCCGACCGAGTCGAAGCCACGTCCAATGACATCATCATCATCATCATCCAGCGCCCGTGCCCCGTGGCAAAGTTCATTTTATTTCGACTAATTTTCGACAGACACTCGCCAATCGACGTTCGATTGAGTGAAGTGTAAATAGTGTAACCGGCGGCGCAAAACAGCAAAAACTGGCAACAAAGCGCGTGAACGAAGTAACGTAACTATCGTCCAAACGGTAAATCTGCCGGGCGAGAACGGTACCACCAGCGACACTTACAGCCGCGGGTTACTTTCGCCACTTTTCCCAACGAGCTATTATTAGTTCGAGCTCACTTTCTTCACCTCCAACTCCGGTAGGCGATGAGGAGGGAAATGGTACAATGATACAGACGAGAGAGAGAGAGAGAGAGAGAAGGAAGAGAAAAAAATAATATCATTCCCAGTTTCCTCACACAATAACCAGCTCGCAGATGACCATTGTCGCTTTCATTATCCAATTTCGCGCTTCGCCGAACATTACTTGCCGCTATCGCCCGCCCGGAGATGGTACATTTTCATAAAATTAACCGTCCGCGAGTCCTTTCGGTAGAACCGTTCAAGGAGGAAGGGGGGGGGGGAGGGGAATGAGGTTCCCTTCATCAAAACCCTCCTTTTCCCTCTTCGCCCGCCCTATCCAGTAGTTAACCAATTATCTTGGCAAAAGGAACGCCCTCATGGAAACGACACTAGCAGCCCAGGCCACACTCACGGTTCTGACTCACTGTCGATGCTGATGGTGTCTTCTTCTTCTTTTTCTTCTTGTGTCTGTGTGTGAGTGTTTTTGTACTCTTCTTCTTCTTCTTGTTATCATGACCACCCACACAGCTGCGCTTGAGATGGCGTCGTTTCGAACAACCGGTAAACAGCCATCGAACAGGAGTTCACTGGTTCTTCACTGCCCGATAGCAAATTTCGACAGCAACCCTTCGGCGTAAGGAGTAATTCACCGTAAATCCACGACTAACATGCACGGTGGGCACGGTGGGAACTCCCGAAAGCACAAAACAACATAAAATAATATCGCGCAAAAAGTGGATTGAAATAAAATGGCAACCCACGCCCTGGCCACCTCATCGAAATTTTTCATCACCCGGGTTGGGCTCCTCCCCCCCCCCCATCCCCACCCCATCAACAATCGAGGTAGCGAAAATAATAGTCACTTTTCATCGGGCACAGCCCCAGGTGCCCTTTTGGTCACGGAACGAAGGTTGGGGCGTGAAGGAGCGCTGGCGCTAAACAAAAAAGCTTAACGCGGTTAGAGCACGGCGTTGATCGTTTCGTTGATAGGAAAAATAGAAAATGGCGGCCACGTTTTGCTACTAATACACGCGTTTGCGTTCGGCTGGTGATTATTTATTCATGGCTAGGAAAAAGCGCGGCGATGGAAAAACCATTCCCCTCCCTCCCCTTTCCCACCACCGGTGCAACGCCAAACGGAAGAAACGTTTGGCCGTGTTTTTGGGTGGATGTATAATCCTCCCGAGCTGTCGACCCCTGAAATGCCCGAGAAGACGTGGCAACGAACGAACGGAACCGGCAGGAATGCTTTAAATGCGACAAAACAAAACATAATATACACTCTGTTTGTGTGTGTGTGTGTGTCGGGGTGTCAAGGTGCAGGGAACAATGGACGCAGTGTAGGGGGGGGGGGCGAATACATTATTAACGGTAGATTTGGTTTAGGTTTAGGTTTAACGATAAAAAAACGGAAAAAGAAGAAGAAAGAAAAAAAAGAAAAACAAGAAGAAGAAGAAAACCACCAACAACAACAGCAATAAGAACAACAACGGGAGGCAAAATGTCACCCGACCGGAACAAACGTTTGTAATTCACGCGCAACGGTGGTTGTGGCACTACCAAATGGACTGAAAGTCAAATTTGCTCGCCGATCGGTTTGGTCTGGCAGTTTCAGACGGTTGCAGGCGTTCCGGGGTTGGGGTTTTCGGTTTATATTTAGTTTGCACGACGCAAACACATCAAAATCCATGTCCTGCGGTGGATTATGAATCGAACCCGATCCCCAAACCAACGAAGAGACGAGGGTGTGGAGGGTTAAAAAGGGGGTGGAGGAATGGGAAAGAGACGCCACAAAGGGCAACGGGCTTGAAAATAGGATTAAATTTCATTTCATGCGCCAAATAACGTGGGAGCATGGATTTTCATCAACTCACCGATGTCCGGGAGGAGACGAGGGGGGGGGGGGAGAGGACAGAACAGGACAGGACAGTGCTGACGCATTGGTTATTGCTTTGGGTGAGCCTTCGAAACGCACCACAATCGGCGCACAAAAAAGTGAAAAACAAATGCCGCCAAAAACAACAACAGCAAACAAAATTGAGAAAGGAAAAAAACCAAAACAAACTAAGGATGAGGAGCAAGAAGAAGAAGAAGAAGAAGAGGAAGAGAAAGAAGAAGAGGAATGGATGGAAAAAAGTTTTCACGCAGCTGGATCAATATTACCGTCAAGATTATTTCAATTATATCGAGCGAGTTCTTTGGTACCGGTGGTGCCGCACGGAAAGATGGAAGGGAGGCGGATTGGGGGAAGGAGTAGCGAGTGAGAGGAAGGGCAAGTTGTGAAATGTTGCTGTTTAAAGACACTTTCTTACATAATCACCGGTGCTTGAGAAGTTGTGGAAAAGCGAAGATTCAGCACACACAGGACGAAAACTTTCACCCAACAAAGGCATGCCCTCGCTTTATCTGTCCACGATCGCAAAGGCCACCGGAATAGGGAGAGAGGAGGGAGGCTGGGGAGAGGGGATGGAAGGGAAGGACAATAATGTCCCCTTCCTTCCACGCCGCAACCCTACCGCCCCAACTGTTGGGGCACTTCACAGTCATCCACAATGCCCGTTGTGGCCGTCGATTGAATCATCAGTTCGGTTCGTTCTTCATGCTTGTGTCTGTGTGTGTGTGGTGGGAGAGGTGGGAGTGGTACACCCAACCGAGTTCTTATCGCTTTTTTCCAATTTCTTCTCCTTTTTTCTTTGGGTTGTGCTACAACCACCAAAAAAACCGTGTTGTTTGCGGAAGCTTTTCATTACTGGCAGATTTTCCACCACCGTGTCCGGATGATGATGATGCTGTTGTGTTGTGTGGCACCGAAAGCAACTTCAGTGACTTCAGCTATTCGAATTGCGTTGGCGCTTTGACCATGTGGCCCATTATTCCGTTTAGTTTCGGTCGGTGATCCTGGTACGTTGCACCAGCGTTGGGGACCCAGCGTTTGGACCCCCATCCGGACACATCGGAGTAAGACATCCCCAAAAATGGGAAGATTTCTTGTCCCTTTTTGAAGATGACACAGGGTGCCCAACGCCAGTTTTCGCTTCCGTTTAAAGTGCCTAGAAGGACGAAAAACAAACTCCCAATGGTTTACCTCCCAGTCAGTCTGTGGTGTCTGTGGGGAGAGTGATAAGCACGGTAGCAGGAACTCCCGCAGGAACTCCCGCAGGAACTGACAGGAGAACGGATCTAGGGACGTCAGGTGTAGACATCAGCATTATTAGTATGCCAGCAAAACCTCTCAACGGGTCACAAAAGCAAATGGCTGTGGCGTACAAGATCGGCGAACCAAAATGTCCCCCATCTCATTCTCTCTCTCTCTCTCTCTCTCTTTCTCTCTCTCTCTCTCTCTCTCTCTCTCTCTCTCTGTGTGCGTTTGAAAGTGTATTTGGCGTGTTTCCGTCAGTTATGATGAAATTTTGCTCCGGTGGTACTGAATGCTTCCGGCTGAAGAAGCACAAATAAGAGAAAGAGAGAGAGAAAGAGAGGACACGAAAAGGAAAAACCATCCTCCCAAACGGAAACCGTCTTCTGCACGCACACACTACTCACGGTCGCGTTACCTTCTATGAAGATGGACAAGCTGTCTTTTCCACTTATATGAATCATCCCCCCCTTTCCCTCGATCACCCTCCCCCCCTTTTCCCCTTCCACACGGAACGGATGGCATGATTTGTTATTTTCCTTCTTTTTTTCGCCATTTTTTTATACGCCCGTTTACGTTTGCTCGCTCGCTCGCAAGCCCAGCAGTGCACCAGGGAACGGAAATGGAACAGAGCGGTGAAATGATATATTTTTAATTTCTAATCCTCTTACAATTTCGGATCCCATGGCAAAGGTGGCAGTCGGGACTTATCCGACCATTTTTCTTTCTCTCCCTATCTGTGCCTGTCCAATTCGCAAGGATCTCCTTGGCAGTCAGGCCCATAAGCTGGCAACGTGGGTTGGAAACTTTATCTTTATCGTGCTTCGCTTCGTGATGTATTGGGCCGACTGTTTTTTTTTTTCTTTCTTTCCTTTCGGGGATTGGTACTCCCCACAAATCGTTTGGCGGGAGTCAATTGCTTCCCCGTACGTACGATGACGACACACACACACACACAAACACACACCGTTGGGTTAAACGAAGCACGGCAACGGCAATCGTTTCACCAACAAAGCACAGAAATTTGCTTCGATTTCAATCGGAGGGGCTTTTTCTTCCTCTTGCTTTAAATGTGGTCACAAAAAAGCTCTCTCCCCTCCCACACACATATACAAAAACGTGCGCCAATCGGTTGAATCACGCTGCAAAAGAATCAGAACACAAATCTTCTTTCCACCATGAGAGCATGGAAAGCTCACCGGATCAGCTCCATTCTCCGCATCGGGCACCGTTTCCTGGCCTTGTTTGACTTTGCCCGTCTCGCCCAAACCACCCCCCCCCCCCCCGACGATCCCAAGGGGGTGGGTCACCAAATCGACACACGGAGTAAAAGCATCGTCTCATCGTCGTCATCATCATCGCCTTCATCTTCGCGCGAGCCCGTGCTGCCGTATAAAGGTGCTGATTTATTGGACTGTAGGGAAAAAATAAAATCCAGCTACGGCCTCGACCCCACCCCGACAGCGTGGAAACGATCCATCCATCGAGGATGGTGATCCGAACGGTTCCGGCAGAATGGTGCCATTTTGTATGTGTTTGTGTGTGTTTCGCACATGATTTTCCCGCTCCGAGGCACCGAGCCGATGCACGTGGCCGATGACGGAAGAAGGAAATCAAAGACCCAACCACTGCTTCATGAAAAACAGCTTCCAGGCTAATAACCATAACAAAAAAGCCACACATTCACCTTCGATCATCGATTTCGCAAAACTCAATTTGAAATACGTTTGTCACAGTCTCTCTTTCTCT
>STHB01000004.1:24964397-25046897 GCA_018908115.1 Anopheles rivulorum
AAATTTATGCTACAACGCAGTATTTAAATTGCACTTTGGCCGGGCAGCAGGGATACGTACACCAAGACCGAGGGGTTGGTTTGTCCGAACATCCGCCATACGGATCTAATCAGTTTAACTTTGCAAAACCGAATGATATGTATGCTCCGAGCGTTGGCTTCTACCATGCTTTATGTTCGTCGAACGCACCAAACAACAACAGCAACAACAAGACATAACTCCCCCCAAGCCCCCAGCACCTTCGTTCGGTGTGCTGGGATTATTAAACGGAGCTACATTCACAAATTACGCCATGGCGGCTTGCCCCGAAATCGAACGAGCGAGTCAATAAAGCCCCCAAGCCTCAGCTTCACTGTCGAACCACTCGTCTCTAAAAAACCGCACACACACACACACACACACAAACGTTGAGGCCCTTTTCGACGAATCGATAAATTTGATTCGATTCGGAATGCTCCCTCGAAAAACCTCAACCGATGGGGACGTGATCTCGTGAGTGTCGGCGGCGCATGAAAAGGGAAGAGGGGTGGGGAGCGAGATTATCCTCACCCCACACATCCTCCCCTTCTCTATTTGCCTCCCAATTCTCCCAATTCGCCCAGTGTGACTGGGAGTGGAAACTTTGTGGCGAAGTCGTCGTCGCATGGCGCACGTTTTATTGATCGCCACCGTCGTTTTTCGCCTTTTCAAACCAACAAAAAAAAGGAAACAAAATTGGGGAAGGTGATGTCGGCCCCCCACTCGTGGGTGTGGGTGTGTGTGTGTGTGAACCCTTAAAACGCGGGCTTTTGCGCGAGACCCGTAAAAGATCATCGGGTTTTTGGCACCAAAGCCGACCAAAGTGAGCCAAGCTTTTCAAGCGTTTGATTCTATTAGCACCTCCTCCCCAGGGGGAGAGGGGGGGGGGGGGAGAGGGAGTTTATATTGGGTTAATGTTAGCGGATGGATTCTAAAAACCAGAAAAAATAAAACAGATGCAAACTTTGTAAGAGGGTTTGCAATTTTTGGGATGGGGAATTCTGGGAGTTCGTTTTGGATGTGTTAAATTAGAACAAAATTCCACAATCACTCCCACCCCCTCCCGCATCATCACCACACCAGGAAGAGGACAGGTGGAAGGAAGAATAGGATGGACACCGTCAAGAAGGGAAATTCTGGTTGAAATCCTTCATTAACTCCCAAACGGCTTACTGCCGCGAAAGAATAATTCCAGTGCTTTTCCACTACTTCCTGCAAGGCTACGCGCCGTGGAACAAAGTTTTCCACTAGTGGGCCCACAAGTTGTAAGTTGTGGAAAGCCTTTCTCCGTCCGTCCAATGGTGGTTCGTCGTGCCTGCGTGAAAACAGCTGGCTTAAACTTGTGTACTTGCTCTCAGTTGCAATGCAATTACAAGCGTTAAGTGTTTAACTACGAGCCAACACACGGCGTAAACAAGTGCCAAGTTGTTGCGCCCCCTTCAACCCCCAATCCGTTACACCTCCCCCCCCCCCCCCCCCCCCCCCCCCCCCCCCCCCCCGGAACACCCGTTTCTCCCGTTGAAAAGGGTTTTTGGAGTGTGGAGTGTTACGCGAACCGATGTCGCGCCTCGACTGTGAATAATTAATTAACGTTTCTAACTCGTTCTTCTCTTGCTCTCTCTCTCTCTCTCTCTCTCTCTCTTTCTTCACAGGTTTTCAAGCCAGCCGATGGTAAAGCTATGAAATCTGTGCAAGCGGCAGACAGTAGTAATCGAACCGTTCAGTAGTAGTTCCCCGGGATCGCTTCCGCACGACGTAGAGTAATGGCCGTGACAAGGGCATACTGAGCAACAACTTTCAAACCCTGGAGTGCTGCTGGCGTAAATTAGCGTACGTAATATACGTGGTGTGCTGCAGCTGTCGCAGCATTGGCGTGACACACTTGATCACTTCGTCAGCAAACGGTGCCCTTCCGACAGTGGGCATCCACATCGATAGAGTCTCCGATCGAAGTAAAAAGCTTCTGAAAAGGAAAAAAAAAGCCACCTTCAGCAAAGGGAAGACCGATATCCAAATTTGAGCACACATACAAAAACACCTACACACGAACACACACAATACAGGCACAATGTCAAATTAAATTCTCCTGGCGTCGATTAGCGTAACATGCGTGAAGCTTTTCCAAGTCTTCCATTTGATAACATTACCGAAGAGAAGCTACTACTACTACTACTGCTAGCGGGCCGGCCGTGCCCGACGGCCCAGCACGACCCACCCACGCACCACGACGACGGCAACGACGACGACGACCGGCGACCGGACGAGCTGACGATAATCGGCGAAAAGATAATAATTAATCGTGAGGGTGAAACAATTAAGCAAACATTGGTGGATAACGAGCAGGACCAGCCGACGCTCCAGAAGAATGCTGTACTTGATACTGACGACACAGCGCAAAGCCACGCTGGCCATCTGCCAGCAGCAGTCATTACGGCAGCAACAGCACCAGCAACCACGGCGACGACCACCGCCACGACGTCACCCTCCGTCAGCTCGACGTCCCATCACCACCACCACCAGCAACATCATCAGCAGCAGCAGCAGCAGCAGCAGCAGCACTCGGTGGCGGCCTCGGCCACCGCGGCTGCCGCCACCTTCTCCACCACCGCGACCACCTCCATCACGAGTGGGAGCGGTACAGCGGCGGCCCTAGCGGCGGCACCCGTACCATTCTCGGGCGAGCTGGAGGAGTTGCAGTACATACTGCACTTTCCCGAGGAGGTCGCGCTGCGCATCACCGACATGGAGTACCAGCTGTTCTATCAGGTGGGTCAGGTCGTTCCTAGGGATGGGCTTATTATTCATTTTCCACACGGCTTATTCAACGGCTTATCCTTCGGTGCTTCTCGCCTGCTGCCATTCACGGGCAGCGTCGTGTGCTAAAGTATATAATCAAGTTTTGTACCGTGGTCACGCTGGTTCTGGTGTGTTACAGAGCCCGATCTTAGCATTCAGCGGATTCACTAAGCTAAAACTCGCCATCATCATCGTGGTGATCATCGCTAGAGATGATGAATGGGATTGAATGAAAACCACCCTGACCCTGAGACAGCAGAGGGACCCCTTGGAATGGAGCAGTAAAGAAGCTTGCCTCGAACTTTAGACTGGACTTGCCACGGTACGGGGCAAGGTTCGATATCCTTCCATCCTTTGCAACTTTTCTAGACCAAACCAAACCAAACCAGACCAGACCAGAGAGGGGTGATTGAAATTCAGTTTAATTTCGAAAACTTTTCCCCTCCCCATTGCCAACCGTTCCTTCACGTCCTTTCCCACTTTCCACTTCCCGCACTTGGTTCGGTGGGTGGGGAGAGGTTGGCATAAAAGTTTGGTCCCACTTTTCAATGCATAACTTATCTTTTCACCCACTCCGCCTTTTTCTTTCTTTTTTCGCTTTTTGGCCAAAATCTTTTCAACAAAGAGGAAAAATACGGAAATCAGGTTTTCACTCCCCCCCCCCCCTCTCCCATCCCAACCTTGCCATCCCTCCCCTTACCTTCACCCAAAACTCGACTCATTTCGCACGCAGAATATACCTTATTCATGGTCAATTAATGCCTTCCGATTGACTGGCACTGGAAGCGATTCCGGCTAAAAGCGACCAAGCCGGTTGGTGACGACGCTTTTCAGATGAATTCGTTCGGAAAATGGCTGCTAGCCCAACCCAGTTTGAGCCAGTTGTCGGGCCATTGTGGCTTGGCTTGGGGTGGCATTGATTGTAACTACCGCTACCGTACGCTAAAAAACGGCAAAACAAAACAATAAACGAACGTCAAAAACAACAACAACAACAACAACAACAATATGACAGGAAAGAGGTTGTTTTGAATGCGAGCAACCGGCAAGGGGGGATTTTTGACAGCTTGTACAGGCAGCACACACAAACAAAACAAAAGCACAGGCAGCAAGCTGATGATGACAATCATTTGACAGCGGGTCCCGGAAGCTGTTGTGGTTGTTTTAAATGAGAAGCAGTAGTTAACTGGGCGTCTCCATTACCATTGTTTGAAAGGGAACATTTTGCTGTCGAGCGAACACGAACAGGAGAACAAGGGGGAAGAGAAAAAAAAACAACAGAACCACTCCCGGTCGGTGTATTTCGGTAGGTTTTAATCCGTTTTAGTAGTAGCGCGAGCCGACAGCCCCGGACCCGGTGGTTGCTGGGAAAAGTGAAACTTTAGTTCAAGCATGGATGGTACAGTAAAAGTTCCTCCTTCCTCGACCAAAATCAACAGTCTAACCGGTCGCTTTTCATACCTCACACACAGGCACAGCCACACATGGCAAACAGCTCAATCACCGTCGTACGATAATGACCGGAGCAGTGGAAAAACTTTTCCCCGCCCACCCCCCCCATTCGCCCCTTTTTTTTTTGGTGTTGGTGGGATTTTTCATCGCCCATCGAAGCAAAACCGCAGCAGTCCGGAGTTCCAGGCGCGCATACCGAAATTTGGTTGGCCCTGCGCTACTTTTGCACGTGGCACGTGGCACGGCGTAAAGCGGCACGGTATCGATTACCGCCAGCCAGTTGCTGCAGCAACATATTGCTTCGGTATTCGGAGAATCATTTTCCTTTTCTCCTCCATCACCCCTCCCACCCATCTTCATCTTCACCACATCAACTTCCTTGGCCACCATTGGTTTTCCCCCTGGAAGCAACAGGAGCGAAAGCACACCAACCGAATCGGAAGCATCGGATCGATATTTCCGGTTGTGCTATCAAATGGGGGGAAAGGGGAAGGGGAGGGGGAGGAGATAAAACAAAAAGCAAACCACTGGGAAACCAGTCTAGAAGACGCAGAAATTTTTCCCCAGCTCGATTTTCTTATCACGTCCGGTCCGGTTCCGTCCAGACCTGGCCACGGAAAGCTTCCTAGTAGTGGGGGGGAGGAGGGGGGGGAGAACCATGTGAACAGACTGGTGACCCAGGCACAATGCTCACCCTCCCCAGGATCTTTCCCTCTTGGTCATGCATCCTGCTAGTGGGGCCGATGGAGCATTTCACTCAAATTAATTATCTTTTCCGATGCGAAAGCAGAAATCTTTTGCTGAGTGTGCGGTCGTATTCTTCCCACCGTCCGATCAATTTACGTACGGCCGTTGTGTAACAAGAGTGAATAAGAGAGAGAGAAAGAGAGAGTGATAGAGAGAGAGTAAGAGAGTGTGAGAGAGAGAGATCGTTCATCTAACTTTGGCCGGCAAAGGCAAAGAAGGCCTAAGAAAAGTTGGCAAAGTTGAAAGAGTTTCGTTTCTCGGTTGCGCCTAGCATACAATATTGCCTTTCCGATTTTAGCGTTTTTAGCTCATTCGCTAAAGCTCACTCATCAAATTGAAGAAGCTGTCGCTGTTGCTGCTGCTGAAGAAGCACACTTTCCAACGGCGCATTCGAGCCAAAGTTTTGAGGTTAGTGGCGGTGGAACAACTTTCCACCAAACGCTGGCTGGGATGGGATTGAATTCTTCCAAACTGGCATCATGCACAAAAAAAATACAAAAAAAGCAACTCCTTCAAGCTACCAGCCCCGGGAAAGCCCCGGGAATTGGATCTAATAAATCACAATACTAAATGTGAAACTAATTAGCTTCATTATGTCTCTGATTATCGGATCATCTTTCCCGTGCAGCAATGAAGCCATTCGACCCCCTTCACAGAAATAAACCGAGAGGAGGGGGGGAAAGGGGGAGGGTTAGAAGGGTGAAAGGAATGGGGTAAAATCAGCCAACAATCCCATTCCCAATCAATAAACTAACGAACGGAACCCAAAAGCCACCAAACCAACACCAACGAACCCGCTCCGAATGCCAATTCTTCATTCGAACCAGTCTGACCAAAAAGGGCGTGAGGTATAACGGGTATTTCCCCTGCTTCGGGGAAAGTTTTATTCGTTTAAATCCCAACCCCCGTCCCACCGTGGAACAACTCCTTTTGTTTGGTCCACCCACACCGAGAACCGTGGCGGTACACAAGTTGGTTGGCACGTGGTCGTGGTCGGATCGCGCCAGAGGATTGGTTATGCAAAATTGACATGGAAAAGATTCGGTTTCCAGATCATTAATCAGTTTCATCGTTTCCTTCGTAAATGTGTGTGTGTGTGTGTGTGTGTATGCCTTCGTTACGATATTCCATTGTATAGCGCCCCCTCCTGTACAGATCAGTCCCGGCGCAATGGATCCGTTTCCGGAGACTCACTCCCCCCCCTCCCACCCTCCCCTCGTTCATTCCCCATTATTGGAAGGCCGATTGAATTGTGTCAACAAAATTATGGACGAGAAATGGTGATCCACACAGCCGGTGGAGCCAGTTTGCGAAACAAGTTCCATTGCACGGAACAGGGCGCCCTCCTTCTTCGAGTATTCCTTTTTGGACTGGGA
The DNA here is from genome assembly GCA_018908115.1 of Anopheles rivulorum. NCBI lineage: Eukaryota > Metazoa > Arthropoda > Insecta > Diptera > Culicidae > Anopheles > Anopheles rivulorum. The sequence goes on from STHB01000004.1 coordinate 24,970,787, forward strand.
AAGACTGTCCCACTTTCTTGCAAACACATATACACCCGGGGGAGCTGAAAGGGTGGGGTGGAGGGAGGGTGATTGCGGAAGCATAATAGGGCAAGGTCGAATAAAAATATGCATCCATACGGCCAGTGCCACCGCCGCACCAATTCGGTCGATGGGTTGAAAGATAATTTTCTGTTGCATACCCCAAAACGGAACGATAATCAATTGAATCGGTCGTTAGATAGGCACAACCAAAAGAGGAGGGAAGGGAGGTGAAGGAAGGGATCGGGTGGGACCAGTGCACAAAAGGGCTTTCCTGTCTGATTTAATGACCGGGTAGCGGCGGTGGTCTGTTTTGGATAATGCCGAAGGATATAATAGGATTGGCCTCATAAACGGTACCGAAAATCAATTCAATCACACCCTTTTGTATTAGCTTCCCGTTCCCTTTTACTCCCCCTCCACCATTGCCAGGTCCTTGGTTCCCTACTTGGTGCCCTACTTATAGCGCGGACGATCCACCGATCCACAACAAGGACGGTACGCCTTTTTGCGAATGCTCTTAAGCAGCAAACAGCCGCCAAACTGTCCCGATGGCGGTAGGCAAACGGGGCCGACTCGCTTTTGTAACGTCGCTTTACCCAAAGCGAGGCGACGATTGCTCACTAAATTGATTGTGTGCGCTTCCGTCGTTCCCAGTAGGGTTTTTTGGGGTTTCGCACCAAAGTGCGTATTTAATCATCTGTCCATCGGACACGGACAGATTGGCGGACCTACGCCGGTTGCACGGTTGTTGATACATGAAATCCGCTTTACTTTGCATTGCCCTTTTTCATAATTAATATTGCTTTTTGCTTGTTGCGTTGCGAACGGAGGAAAGTTGAAGACAATTCTTACGAAAAGCTGCCTGCTTATGACGCGTCCCGCTTTAATGCCATTGATGGGAATCGGTGAAAAAACAATTAATTCGAACGAAACTAATTAATTGTACCGAAGAAGTTTCGCACTTTAAGTGGGCACAAGTTTAGAATTGAACAGTTCTGTAAAAGGGGGTTCGGATCAGAAGGCATAAGGCCACCCCCGGGTTGTCACCCCAGGAGGGCTAAATATACACACACAGGCATAAGTGTGTATGTGTGTGTGTGCACAACTTTATGATGATATATGACCGCTAGCCGGACCGTTCTCGGTCAGGGTCGTGACATAATGGGTGTTGGGGAAAATTTATTTGTTGCCCCGTTTTGGTTTTTGCATACATGCCCTCTGGCTGGTTGGCCCTTTTCTTTTTTTTTTTTTAGGCTGAACGTACGCAAAAAGGGTCAACAAGCAGTGTTCGAGAATTGGTGCGTGTTGATATAAATTTAGCAATTAAGTTTTAATCACATTAAAGAGATGTGAGAAAAACAGGTTGCCGCTACGATTGGAAGGAAATCTATTTCATTTGTACAATTTTAGGGAACATTTTGCAGGTTAACGAACCCCAAAAAAGCTAACGTTGATATTTTTCGATAGCTTTTGTGAGAGAGAGAGAAGGCGAACAGAGAGCGAGAGCGAGAGAGAACTTAATTTGGACGTTCTCACTGTATACTCTCCTAAATTGATAAATGAGGATAAAAATTCACCTACCGATGATGGACGACGTTCACGGCGCTCCGCTCAAGATTCTATCCCTCACCTTCGGTGCATTAAACCAAACGCTTAAGCTAACGGCCATGGGAACACTCCATCGTGACGCGCAAAAAAACACCCATAAATGCTTCACTCCACTGTACATCCGCAAAGCACAATGCAATCATTGAAAAATTATCCCTCCAAGGGCTGCTTAGTTTACCGGTTCTATCTTCCGGTGTGTAAGGTGTTCGGACAGCATCAAGACAACAAAAAAAAAAAAACAGCAAGATCCCGTTGGACCCTTTTTTCTGCCCATTCCGCCACCCCCACAACGATCAGATGCTGTAAAGCTTTTTCCTTAATGAGCTGCGTCCCAGCTGAATGTAATTAAAAATTGAAATTATCATCAGCCTGCCATAAATAAAAATCATTTGCATCGGTAGGTACGCTCCGTTTACTGTTCCGTGTCCTCAGGGTTCGCCACCCCGGAAAAGGATGGAGGGACAAATAACGCATCCCGGAAGTGGACCGCCGTCAAACACCATGGTGCCCGGCGGTGGACACCATGGTGAATGTTTAAATTTTACAGCATAATTTATTCATGCTCCCGTTTGCTTGAAAGTGCGTGGCAAACCCAGAGTGTGGCAGAAGGATAAATCATGCACCCGTGGCCCGTGCAAGCCGACACGGGTGCGACACGTTATCGTAACTTTGCCAAACTACAATAATGGTAGTTCTATTATGGGTATGAGCACAATATAGGCCCAATCACTTTGTCCGTTGAAGCGCAGGCTTACGGCAGTTTATTTTATGCTGCTGCTGCTGCTACTGCTGCACGATGGCGTTACAGGGCCACCTAGCTACCCGACATCACCCACGTGAAGATAAGCGAACAGGCACAGGAAAGGCTAAATTTCATCGTTTTCATTGTTTCGTTAAGCTTTGCCGGGCCTTTTGCATTGCTACAACTGCACCGTCCGGGGTGCACTGGACCAGGGTGGGTGTCTCACTGGGCCCATAAAAACCGTCCGTATGCCTCCATCAGTTTGGCTTGGGCGAGATGTTCGGCTGTGAAGTCACATGAGATTTCGCTCAATAGACAAGACCGAATGGCGTGGAGACCTTCCTCACACGTGCCCCACACCAGTTCTCGTACCTTCCACCGACATTTGATGTTTGTAAAATGTGCCAATGCTTTCGGCTGTGACTCATACATGGCCCTTCCACAGCTCGCAAAACGTTCTTCGTCTTTCTCTGTCGCCTGTCCACCCTTTTTATGCTCGTTCTCATGCACAATCTCATCTCTCATTGCCCTTCAAAAAGCCATACTGTGGCTTTCGCACAAATGGAAATCTCAAATCATGAGGAAGCTTTACATGACCTTCTCCCACTGTACTTCCCACCACGCTTCACCCTCAGCGTCCCAAGTGGGTTGAAAATCTTTGCTGCAAATGTGTGTGTGTGTGTGTGTCGGGGTGTGTTAAAATTCGTCCATTTGAGCTCTTTACTCATGGTGAATTCCGTAACGGCACCAACGAACGAAGGTGCACACGACACCGTCCGAAGATTAGCAGCGCTCGGATGGTGCTGCGTTGCTACAAAAATGACAAAATGGCCCTCCGTGTGCCCGTGGAAAACCAATAACCAAAGCGAACGCTGGGCGAACTACTGGCGCGTATCTGGTCTGGATCGGTCGTTTGCCGACACGGTCACGTTCCGGAAGCGCCGTACGGTGTCGTCATCGCACACACACACACACAAATGATTCATAATGAAAACGACCGGCTCTACCGGTCGCCCTTCCCACGTTTCGATGGTACCAAAAACACACGGCCACGGGACGGTAACCGTACGAAAATTTACAACAAACTTCACTGCCATTTTATTACATTCCCTTCGTGTTCCTTCCGACCGACCGACGAGACCGACCGAAGCTACCACGACCAAAGACCCATAGAACCAAGGAAAAAGGAGGTCTCCTTCTTCAGCATCATGCTTCAGCTGGCAAGCTGGCTGGCACTGCGACTGATTTCCATCTTGCGAACGTACCTTACAAGGAAAAAGGCAAACGGAAAAAAGAAAAGTCGCTACGCGAAAGCTTTGCACGTGCCCGCGTATGCAGAAAGCGTGCCAGTCAAACTGTGCTTCAATGCGTTGAAGTCCACCGTGCTCTTACTCCCATTGTGTAGTCCCGTTTCCTCGTTTTCCCCAAACGAACCCAAGCGCGTTCGCCGTGTTATTAGTAGAAAGGGAAAATTTTGATCTCCTTTTTCCTGCCCTTTTTTTTGTTTTCCACTCGATTTTCCGCTCGGTTACCGGGTGCCGGGCGGGCATATCGATTAGATTGTCGCAGCTTCCACCTTCCTCCCATCCTCCTATCCCCCCACCTCTCCTCCCTCAAAACAACCCCTACACTACAGCACTTTAACCAGGAGCACGGAGGAGGTTGGCCAACCACCCAACCAGTCTCGTGTATCTGGTGTTGGTATATTGGTACAGGAGCATCTCTCTATAACTCGGTCTTTCTTTCTTTCTTTCTTTCTCACTTTCTTGTTTTCTTAGGTATCGCCGGTAGATTTCATAAACGAGGCCATCCTCGAGCTGAAGCGGGAACGATGCGGCGTAACCGGTGGTGGTGGTACTGGTGGTGGTGGCCGAGAGGGCGGAAGCTTCCAGTCGCCTTTTAGTAGCTTTATATCGTCACTGAATCCCATACGCAAACGATTCGATGAGGTAAGGCAATGGGGGNTGGCTGGCACTGCGACTGATTTCCATCTTGCGAACGTACCTTACAAGGAAAAAGGCAAACGGAAAAAAGAAAAGTCGCTACGCGAAAGCTTTGCACGTGCCCGCGTATGCAGAAAGCGTGCCAGTCAAACTGTGCTTCAATGCGTTGAAGTCTTCCGTCCTCTTACTCCCATTGTGTGGCCCCGTTTCCTCGTTTCCCCCAAACGAACCCAAGCGCGTTCGCCGTGTTATTAGTAGAAAGGGAAAATTTTGATCCCCTTTTTCCTGCCCCTTTTTTTTGTTTTCCACTCGATTTTCCGCTCGGTTACCGGGTGCCGGGCAGGCATATCGATTAGATTGTCGCAGCTTCCACCTTCCTCCTATCTTCCTATCTCCCCACCTCTCCTCCCTCAAAACAACCCCTACACTACAGCACTTTAACCAGGAGCACGGAGGAGGTTGGCCAACCACCCAACCAGTCTCGTGTATCTGGTGTTGGTATATTGGTACAGGAGCATCTCTCTATAACTCGGTCTTTCTTTCTTTCTTTCTTTCTCACTTTCTTGTTTTCTTAGGTATCGCCGGTAGATTTCATAAACGAGGCCATCCTCGAGCTGAAGCGGGAACGATGCGGCGTAACCGGTGGTGGTGGTACTGGTGGTGGTGGCCGAGAGGGCGGAAGCTTCCAGTCGCCTTTTAGTAGCTTTATATCGTCACTGAATCCCATACGCAAACGATTCGATGAGGTAAGGCAATGGGGGAGCAAAAACCCTGGGAACGCACCCCCCCCCCACCCCTCCCTGTGATGCGACCCATGGTGACATGGCCCCGGGTTTTGGGGTTCGCATATGCATAACTTACTGATATCTTCTGGGTTGTTTATATGTTGTTTGCTGTTTTTTTTCTTTTTGTTATCCTGCACCATGTTTAAAATATGTTCTTTCCTTCCTTCTACAGACCAGCGCGTGGACCAACTATATTGTGCTCTCACAAGGTACACAAGACGAACGAAAAGCGGCCTTTGCATGTCTGTTGCGTGTTGCTATTTCATGCTGGAATATCGGAAACTTCAATGGTGCTAAAGAGATAGTGGATGGTCTGAAGTGAGTTTGCTGTTTTTCCCCACATTTCTCCTCATCAACCATCATCATCATCAACCATTTCATTCTTCCAGCAGCTAGTAGTCGTTGATGAGAACCAGGATAAAAAAACAGCCTTTAAATAGTTATTTATAACAGAAGATGTGATGGAGCTGGCAAACGGCAAACTGCTGGATGAGTTTTGGGAAGCGCGGACATCATTTAATTAGGAGCTCTCGAGAGGTTTCAACCATCGAGCGGCTTTCCTTTCTAGAACTTTGTGTAGATGGCGGGCTATATGTTTCACCTCTGTCAATTTTCCCAACCAATTGGGCACAACGGCAAACGAAACACACATTCGTGTTTGGTTTGGAGAGCCTTTCAACAGAGATGACTCCCGCTTTTCGAGCGAAATAGGGGAAGATTTGCATTTCAAATTCAGCGTAGTTGTAGTTGCTCTATTTCCTTCCTCTTGGTGTACTCCCGTTCGAGGCCTCCGGGAACTGAGTCGACCAACACCGACCAAACGAGCGCCACGAAAAGTCAAGAGTCCTTTTTTTTTTTTGTTGCCCTGAATCGGTCGGTTTAAGGGAGTGTGATGACCCCTCGAGGAGGAGTTGGGGTCACATTTTCTCTTCCTCTCACGATGACCCCCATGCGTCTCCATCTACAGCGCACACGATGCCGCCCGTCGATGTCGATGTTTATTGTGCAGTAGCGGACAAACGATGCTCCAGGCGAGGTGAACCAGCAAACAAACACTTGGTTGGTCAAAGGTGTTGCAGACCACGGACGGTGCCGGACCGACCCGGAAGCAGGGGTTTCTTTCGGCCTCCAGCAGCATTTGACCGTTGTAGGCCGGCGGAAACTACTTGCTTCCGTCGTCCATTCTACGTCGACCACCATCGGAGCGAACGCACACGACGGGACTGCTTCGGTCGAGAGTGTTCTTCCCTCCACGTGTTCCTTCCTTTACAGTGCTACACTTTTTTGCTGCTTTTCTGTTCCTTCAAATGGTGAGGTGTTTCTTTTCAATCTGTGTTAACCATCACGCCACGGTTGGCGCTCATCTTCGCCTTCATGCCAGACATCCCCGGATGTCCCAATGTTCGAAAGTCCCTCCATTCGCTGCTAAGAGTGGACATTATTCGGTTACGCTTTCAACCAGTGTCCAGGGTGGAGGTTCGGAGGGATTTCTTTGCTTCGTCCGCTTGCTAGCTAGTACTGGACATCGGCATCAGCCTTCTTCACTCTACTTCTATGATGGAGTCCATTTTTTTTTTCTCTTGTCCACCGACCGTCCGACCACGGTTGTACGAAAAGCCTCGAGTCTATAAATGTGAATTATAATTTCATTATCCAATCGGGTCACTATCGGGGACGGCTTTCTCGGTTCATTCGAGTCAAACGACGAGGGGGAACGGGAAGAAGCGAATAGCTACAAACAACAAACCGGCCCCATCAGCCACGACATTGGGTGCTTTTACGGACCGTTTGACCGTGCCGGTTTTATGTGCGAAATTGGCGAACCACATCACACATTTTGCCATTCGCTAGTTCTTTTTCTGTTGGCAGCCACATACGGTGTTTTATTCCATTCTGCTACATCTGCACCATGGCCAATTTTCTCTCTCTCTCTCCCTCTCTCTTTCACGCTCTCTCGTACGCGCTTTATTTATAGATCAATCAAAAAGGAAGCATTCTGGACGTCGGCCACGGATCGTACGGGACGGAATACGGTGTACGAGTTTCTTACGACCGTGTTCGATAGCTTCGAGTATGATAATGCGGTTACGCGGGCTCTGGTAGGTTTCAGTTTTTCTTCTTACTTCGCTCCAAGGCCTGATAAATAATTTGACGCTTCGAACGCTTTGTTCCCTATTCGCGCGCAGGCCATTCCCACGTGCCGCATGATACCGTACTTCCGGAACCACGTCGATGAGATCAAAACGCTGCTACTGACCGTGCCACAGACCATCGGCCCAACCGGCCCGGACGGTGGCGACAATCCGGTGGAAAAGTACTTCCTCGGCGAGGTGAAACCACTCCCACTGCGGGAGGATGAAGAGTTCATTGCGCGACTGCTGCCACTAGCGTTGCCGATCGATTGCCGGGTACGGACACCAGTTCCCACCGAACCGCCGGACATTCCGTCGGACGAATCGACCGAACCGCTGCTAGCGTCCGACGAGCGATCCGATGAGTCCGGCGTGGCGGAAGCGGATCGCGAGGAGCTGCTCGACCAGATACAGCTGCGGGCGGAACCGGCCGTTCATCGGGTGGTCACCTTTATCGACCATCATGACCAGCTGTGCCGGGAGTTGCCGCACAGCCTGCTGGAGTACCTACGGGCGGCGGCCAACAGTCCGCGCCAAACGAAAACCCCACTCTACATCTACCAGCCCTCGAACCTGCAGGAACAGGAGGAGGACTACGAGGTGGAGATCGGTAACTATAATCCGGTGCAGCCGCTGTTTTACGACCACGGCATCAGCATCATACCGCTCGCGTCCAAGAAAACCAACGCCATCGATCATCACATACTGCAGGTGGGTAGATAAGACCGGTCGACGTCAGTGTTTGGCAAAAGGGGCCAGAAAGCCCTTTCGAGCCTTTAATGCCTCTTTGCTGGAAGTTATATATTTCATGGTAATATTTGGTGAATTTACCAGAAAGTTATATCTGCAATCCAACGATTGCCTATGGCTTGAGCTATAAAATTAGTTCCATAAACTTATCACCTTCAACGATCGCTATTTCGGAGTTGGAATACAACAAGCAAAAATTTCTCTATTTTAATAAGAGCATTTGGTACACATTTTGTACTATAATATACTAAATATTCTGAACTTTTAGTACACAATATTAAAATTCAAGTACCAAATTTAGAACACTTCCCTGGAGTAGGTGACTCTTTGCTACGAAAAGTTTGCTCTCCACTCACCTACCTGATACACGGTGGGCTTTACTATTCTTTTGTCCATCACAAGCCCTCACTACAAGCTTATNGCTGCGGGCGGAACCGGCCGTTCATCGGGTGGTCACCTTTATCGACCATCATGACCAGCTGTGCCGGGAGTTGCCGCACAGCCTGCTGGAGTACCTACGGGCGGCGGCCAACAGTCCGCGCCAAACGAAAACCCCACTCTACATCTACCAGCCCTCGAACCTGCAGGAACAGGAGGAGGACTACGAGGTGGAGATCGGTAACTATAATCCGGTGCAGCCGCTGTTTTACGACCACGGCATCAGCATCATACCGCTCGCGTCCAAGAAAACCAACGCCATCGATCATCACATACTGCAGGTGGGTAGATAAGACCGGTCGACGTCAGTGTTTGGCAAAAGGGGCCAGAAAGCCCATTCGAGCATTTAATGCCTCTTTGTTAGAAGTTATATATTTCATGGTAATATTTGGTGAAATTGCCAGAAAGTTTTAGCTGCAATCCAACGATTGCCTTCGACTTGAGCTATAAAATTAGTTCCATAAACTTATCACCTTCAACGATCGCTATTTCGGAGTTGGAATACAACAAGCAAAAATTCCTCTATTTTAATAAGAGCATTTGGTACACATTTTGTACTATAATATACTAAATATTCTGAACTTTTAGTATACAATATTAAAATTCAAGTACCAAATTTAGAACACTTCCCTGGAGTAGGTGACTCTTTGCTACGAAAAGTTTGCTCTCCACTCACGTGCCTGATACACGGTGGGCTTTACTATTCTTTTGTCCATCACAAGCCCTCACTACAAGCTTATGAATAGATACGAAAGATACCCCGGGGGGTATCTTATCACGCCCTGAATGCATTGAATAGCGTGATAGAGTGAGAGAGCAACAAGATATTCGAAGCATTATTCTTGTTATTGATTCCAAATCGTACCGAGGACCATATCTGTAGGACTAATGTTTAAAAAAAACGTTGGCAAAGGCGGAGTACTATTGATTCGGTCACAAATGGTTTGGTTGAGGGAGGCCACCTTAGTAGGACGTATCATTGAATGAGTAGGAAGCCTGAAAATAGAAAGAAGTGTCCAAGGTGTATCGGATGCTGTAAATAAGCTCTGGCCGAATGTATGGGGGTGTATATGGGAAGCAAACAAAAGGAAGCACCGATTGGGTGGGCACACTATAATGCCCTTTTCATAAGGCAGTAGGGAAGCTGAAACTCTTTGAAGCGCCAACGTTTCCGTTGACATTGAATTGAATTTAGCACTCACTGCTGCAATAGCATTAACGTAGTTTCTGGTACAATTAGCAGAACCATTTATAAAACCTCGCGGCAAAACCATCGCAAGCTTCGCAAGCCCAATGCGCGAGAACGCCACTGCAAAACTGGTTCGGGCTTTCCGCTATCAATCAGCGGACACACGGAGAAGAATCAGCTACTTAGTCAAATTGAATCCTGCTGCTCCGAGCACGGTGCAGCACCGATCGATGCAAATGTTTGCCGTTGGATGAAAATATGAAAAGGCCTTACGGTAAGGTTTTCGCCATCCTCCACCACTATTAGCTATCGATCATTCCACCATTCGTGGCACCCCCCCCGATCTTGGTGAGGGCGATACGAAGGCGAAATTGATATTGGTCCTGGCTATGGCTTCCTCTGTGTTTTACACTCCCCCCCCCCCCCCCCCCCCCCCCCCCCCCCCCCCCCCCCCCCATTGCCCTACTTGCTGCCAATTTGTTGCGCTGTACGAATGTGGCCGGAACTGGCGGAACCGAGCGATAACACACCGCTACACATCCGCCTCCCGATCGCTTCCCTAACGGTTGGTCTCCCAACCGGTCTCCTGGCCGGTTGGATGGTTGAATGTTGGAAATTTATTACGCCAATATTTCAACGATGATGGTGATGGCGACTAAAGCAAATGGACAACGAACGAATGTGCATGGAATGTGAGCGCAAGCGTTCGCAGCTTCCGGAATCAATTACGTTCGGCAGGAGGAGGTTGGTCGGTGTGCCAATGTGTGTGTGTGTGTGGTATTCCATTCTACGCATCATTTATCGTGCAGTTATTAGATGTATCATTATGATAAGATCGTGGCCACGCGCACAAAGCTTCCCGCCAATCGCCAACGGTGGCGATGGAGCCGTATCGTTCACATTCACACCGGGATCAATTCCACCGAGGCACTCGAGCCGAGGCTCAAGTGGTGACCACTCAATGGCCACTCGATTGACCGAACAACAAACGCATCCCATCCTCGTCTTGCGTCTATCTCTTCCTCTCTCTCTCTTTGCATGGATTTGTGTGGTAAACAAAGAGCCCAAGTCCAGTCCAGCAAACACCTGTCAGTTCGGGCCGGTTGCTGTGTTGTAGTGTTCGTAGCTGCTACTGACTCCGTGTTACGATGAAGAGTCTGCACACACTATTGTTTCGTTCCCTCTCTCTCTCTCTCTCTTTCTGTGTGTGTGCCGCTCGTAACGGTGGTCCGGTCATAGCAACGAGGTTGAATTGCCAACTATCCGACGCAACCTTGTGTCCCCGGTCCGGTGCGGTACTGACGTGTGGTCCTTGAGCACATCACCGTGCACAAACTGCTGGCGTGCCGTTACGTACGACCATTATTTGTCACAGTTCTTCGAACTCTGCGGGGTATCCGGTCCGGTTTCGCACACGATCCACCACCACCATCAACCGCCTCGAGCGATCACAGGACATCAATCCCATTTATCGGTAGGCCACCGATGAACGAACGTGTGTGTGTGTGTGTGTGTGTATGGAAAAGCCGTACGCTGTTGCTCGGTGTGCGTTTATAAACCGACATCAATTTCAATCATCGCAAATATCGAATTATTGTGTGGCCTACATTAATGTCCTTACCGTCGTGTACCATTTGCCCAAACCCACCGTGCCTGTACGGTGGCACATTGTGCCGAGCGAAAGAGAGAGAGAGAGCAATGATTCTGCTGCCTCGTGTGTGCCACATGAGGCCACCGAGGCCTGGCGGCGATTTAATGAATTACAAATTATGGCATTTTCGCTTACCGCATGCCGATACGCAGACTGAGGCTGGTTGGCAACGGGGACATTCAATCATTTTGGCTTGCCGTTGCTGTACCGCACCAAGTACCATAAATACATATCAATACATTATGTGTGTTCTTCTCGTTTTTCTTCTCGTACGCCCGTTTCGCTGGTTCAGATACTACATCACGGCACCACGTGTGTGCTCTGGGAGCCGGAGACACCGTCCGACCGGTCGTCCTACGTATACCTGCGGCTAGAGCGCTCCTGTTCGTTTGTGTCGTGGCAAAGGACGGCCTGGCGGCGCATTAAATCCCAACAAGGTACATTAGCCAAACAACCGTTCCGTGTTGCCACCATTTCGCGCGTGCCCATTACTCATTACCCATCTTCTTCACCCAAGCAGACTTTAGCCTTAACGTCAACCCGGAGGAGATAGTGGCGTGGAAGTTTGCCAATCGCTATGCATCGAATGTCGGCGAGCTGGAGGGCCAGTGCCAGAACCTGGACGAGGGCATGCTGGACCTTGGCACGATAAAGGAAATCAACATGGGGTCGCGGAACCACGAGTACGACGCGGAGATACTGGCGGCCGGCAAGCGCTTCGGTCTGACGCACGTCGAATGCTGCGTGACGCTGCTGTACGGCAACTCGGCGAGCGAAAACCGGATACTGTGCATCCTCTGTCCGCCGATGCTGTGCCGGGCGTGGTACGTCGGCCTGAACTGGATGCTGCGCGGTATCCGGCGGCAGCAGATACTGATCGACCGGTCGATGCTGTGGCTGAAGGAGCTGTACATTCAGCTGTACTTCGAGGAGGGCGCCTGCAGCGAACCGAGCGTGGCCGATGCCATCAAAGCGTTCGGTGGCCGCTGTTACGGCCTGTCATCCATCAAGTCGTGGTCCGGTACGCAGATNGAGCGAAAACCGGATACTGTGCATCCTCTGTCCGCCGATGCTGTGCCGGGCGTGGTACGTCGGCCTGAACTGGATGCTGCGCGGTATCCGGCGGCAGCAGATACTGATCGACCGGTCGATGCTGTGGCTGAAGGAGCTGTACATTCAGCTGTACTTCGAGGAGGGCGCCTGCAGCGAACCGAGCGTGGCCGATGCCATCAAAGCGTTCGGTGGCCGCTGTTACGGCCTGTCATCCATCAAGTCGTGGTCCGGTACGCAGATAAACGATGCGAGCGAAACCAGTGCCGTCGCGAAGAAGGACTCGTCCACCACCAAAATACGCAAGAAGCGGTCCGTCGTCAACTTGCTGAACCAGGCGAACCCCACCGGCAGTGGGGGCGGCACGGGCGGCGTAGGTGGTGGAGGTAGTGGCAGCGGGGGCGATACGACACCCTCCGATACGATGTTGCTGGACACGCGCGACTACCGGACGCGGTCTATCGAGCGACGGCGCGAACGGAACGGCTCGAACGATCAGCTCTGGCAGAATGTGAAGCATCTTCGCATCGGTTCGGTTACCTACGATACTCAATTAGATTTTTTAAGCTTCGTCTCACTGTATCGATCGTTTAGGTAAGACCCGCTCACTCGAGCACAAGATTGGGTTCGTTAGTCGTCTTTACTTAATCGTCACCTTCTTTGTCCCCTTTCCTCCCTTTTAGTTTAATTGCACGACAGGATCTGCGTGATATTTTCGACCAGCTCTCGGTGACCACCATATCGAGGACGACGCTGAACGGGGAGAAAAGCCGCAGTGCACCGGAGCTATCGGAGGCAATGGTCAAGCGAAAGATCGGTAAGTGATGAACGACGAGCCCTACCCTTTACTCGTTAGTGTACGGCCACAAGTAACACGCGACTGTTTCACCCTTTTTTGGCTGGGCAGGACTTTTGACACGCAATTGCTCACTGGACATGGATCTGACCGAGGCGAAGCACACGCAGAAGAAGTACTTTGATGCGATAGCAGCGTCAAGCATCGCCCACATCGCTGCCAGCAACGATTTCCTTTCGTGCAGCAACAAAGTCATCACGATATCGACGCTGAAAAAGTTTCTCGAAACGCGCCAGATGGAAATCAAAACCGATGAGGATGTGAAAGCCATTATACAGGTAAATTGCATTACCCCAGGCCGTGAACACTGTGTTTCATTCTCCATTTGCCATCCGTTCGCTCTGTTCGGATCGCGCTGTATGTTGTGCTGTGCTACGCCCGTTTGGCTAATGTTGTCACTGTTCGTTCGCTTTCGAAACCTAGCGACACGAACCGGAAGCGGCCCATCGCATTGAGAACTGTCTCAGCTTTGAGGGATTCGCCCGGTACATGATCGATAAGGACAACTATGCGTTTCTCAGCGAAATCATGCCGGAAAGCACCTACATGAACCTGCCGATGTCTCACTACTACATTGCGTCCTCGCACAATACGTACCTCACCGGGCACCAGCTGAAAGGTGAAAGCTCGGTCGAGCTGTACAGTCAGGTGCTGCTAACAGGTACGTCCCAGTGTCCTTTTTGCGAGGACACTCTCTCTCTCTCTCTCTCTCTCTCTCTGTGTGTATGTATGGGAACTTATGATCCGGTTTGTATTGGTTTCCGCCGACAGGTGCACGCTGCGTGGAACTTGATTGCTGGGATGGTGACGATGGTACGCCGGTCATCTACCATGGGCACACGTTCACCACGAAGATTCCCTTCCGAGCCGTCGTAGAAGCAATAAATAAATCTGCCTTCATACAATCTTCCTACCCCGTGATACTTTCCATCGAGAACCACTGCTCGGTGCAGCAGCAGCAACGGATGGCCAACATATTTCAGGTGAGCCCGCTCGGTGGTGGTACGTGTGTGTCGGGTCATTCGATTTACGATGCGCTTGCTTTACACATCCAATCGCAGGCAATCTTCGGTGAGAAGCTGGTGACTAACTTTATGTTCGATCAGGACTACAGCGATGAACCATACCTGCCGTCGCCGCTTTCGCTCAAGCACAAGATACTGATCAAAAACAAAAAGCTTATAGTCGAAATACCGGCAACCTTATCAACCGGTTTAACGTAAGTATTTGTCATCGGTTTCCGGTTGCGCTGTCTTCTTACGGATGCCATCTTTTCCATTGCAGACGACAGAACACCTTCAAACAATCGAATTTATCCAGCAGAGCCAGTTCAATTATATCAAACACTAGCGGTAGTTCGCTGAATGAAGAGTTTAGCGATGACGAGTATGAGGATGATGACGATTTTGACAATATTGATGGTAAGTGATGGTACTGTCAAGTCTTTCTCGATCACCAAACTCATACTGTCCTTTCTCGGTCGATAGAAAAAACATATCATACAACTTGGGGATCAATAGAAGATAAGTATAGGCATAGTGTGTGCCATTCCAACATCACGCCGACAAAGTCGAAAGTCCAAGACCAAGACGAACGATCCCGCAAGCGCAGCAACCAGATTGCCCGAGAGCTCTCCGACCTGGTGATTTACGTGCAAGCAATAAAATTTCGCGGCCTGAACCCGTACAGCCCGCACAACTCAATACGTGCCAATCCGAAGCAGCAGCAGCAGCAACAGCAGCAACAGCAGCAACAGCAACAGCAGCAACAGAGTCAACAAAGTCAGCAGAATCTACCGAATGCTCAGCAAATGTCTCAACAGCAGCAGAATGTGCTCAAAACGAGCGGTTCGGTCGTGACGGTTGGAAGCATACTGAAGAACAGCTCCGGCGACACGCTTAGTTTGCCCTCGTCCAGCCATCTGTCGGACAGTTTGTCGCTGAGCTACGACGCGTCCAGCATCAGTGGAAGCGAATCGCATCTGCCACCGCTATCGAACTCGACACGGAACCGAACCCTACCGAACGCGAACCATCCCTGCTACCAGTGTTCCTCGATCAATGAGGCGAGCGCGAAAAAGCTCTGCCGGAAGGATCCGCTGGGACTGATCGCGCACACGGAATCGCAGCTGATGCGAACCTATCCGGCCGGCCTGCGGATAGATTCGTCCAACTTTAATCCGGTGTTTTTCTGGGCGTTCGGTATACAGATGGTTGCGCTCAACTACCAGACGGAGGACATTCCCATGCACATCAACAAAGCGATGTTTGAGGAGAACAATAGCTGCGGGTACGTGCGCAAACCGGACGTACTGTGGAACCGGTCGCATCTCATGTACCGGCGGTACAGCCCGCTCGAGAAGGAGTTCGATGGGTTGCACGTGACGCAGCTCGTGCTGAACATTGTGTCGGGTCAGTACCTTAACCAGTCCAGCCTGTACTCGAGCACGTTCGTCGAGATCGAGCTGCTCGGGATACCGGTCGACTGTGGCAAGCGCAAGACGAAGATCATCCGCAAAAACTCGTTCAACCCGCTGTGGAACGAAACCTTCTACTTCAAGATCATGTTTCACGATCTGGCGTTCCTGAAGTTTAGCGTGTACGATGCGGAAACGGGGCTCGTTATTGCTCAGCGTGTAATATCGCTGAAATGCATTCGGCCCGGCTATCGGCATGTACGGCTACGGTCGCCCACCAACCAGCCGCTCAACATGGCCTCGCTGTTCGTTTACACGCGCGTCGAGGAAGAAAGTTTGGATCGATCGTACGACGAGATCGACGAGCAGTATCTGCAGCAGCGGGGCGAGAAAAACCGCGGCGGCCGAGGAAACAATAGTGGCGCCGACGGCAGCGACGTGCCGGTGCTGTTTGAAGCGAGCCGGCTGGACGTGGCCAACAGTCTGGAAAGCAAGGTGCCGCAGCTGAAGCGGAAAATGTTTTTTCTCACCGTGTACGACGTGGTGCCCGACAAGCCGTACACGATACTGAAGATCACGCAGGAAAGCACAACGAAGGACGTGCTGACGCAGGCGATGCAGAAGATGAACAAATCGGCCCAGGACATGTCCAACTTCATACTGATCGAGGAGGTGTACCGGGGCTGGGAGAAGAAGGACCGCCTGCTCCCACCGAGCCAGCGCGTACTCGATATGACGGAGAAACCGCTGCAGGCGCAGGGTCACTGGAAGGGTGAGGGACGCTTCATACTGAAGAAGATCGGCAACGATCCGAGCAGCCGGGCGTGGGTCACCTCCATCCGGCGGACGACCGATCGGCGTGCATCGATCGCGGCCACCATGGCGGGTGCGGTCGGCGGCACTGGGGCGTCCGGAGGGCCCGGCACCGGAAAGGAACCGACCGCGGACGATCTGCTGGCGCTCGAGAACGTGGACAACTTTCTCGTGTGCGTGTACAACGTGTCGCAGGACATTCCGTACGCGATACTGCGCGTGCCGATGAAATCCACCGCACAGGACGTGCTGGCCCAGGCACTGCTTAAGGCGCGCCGGCTCGACAACCCCAACAACTTTGTGCTGGTGGAGGAGCTCAACTACAGCAACAAGAGTAACGACACGATGCAGCGCATCCTGCTGGACGACGAGAACGTGTACGTGACGCAGGCCAACTGGAAAACGATCGGCCGGTTCGTCATCCACGAGCGCAGCCAGCTCACGCCCTCGACGATCCGCAAAACGATCCTACCGATCGAGAAGATCAGCCGCGGGTTCAGCATTAGCCGCGGTTCATCGTCCTCCTCTACCTCGGTGCACTCGTTAGCTTCCAAGTCACCGATACAGGTGGCCCTGAGCGATCCCACGGCATCTTCTTCTACGTCCCGGTTCAAGTCGCGCTCGGCCGGTGCGCACGAGTCCGCATCCGGCTCCGGCTCCGGTGTGGGGACAAAGTCGCGCCACCACGGACACGGCCGGACCAAGTTCTGCTCGGAAAAGGACACATCCTTCTCCAGCACCAGTGCCGCCAATGCCGGGTCCAAGTCGGCCAACCGGCGCGAAGTGCACTCCGAGGGTGAAACGCTCAGCGACGAGGAAACGAAGGAGTCGGACATTATGTCCACGATGTCGCGCTTCAAGCGCATGTCCATCAAGAAGCTAAAGTCGTGGAAATCCTAACTCGGTACCCTGCGGGATGTTTCCGCGAGCGGGGAAATGCTTGCAGCAAGCTAGAACGCAAAAGAGGCATCTGGCCGAACACAGAAACAGTGAGCAAAATGATAGGTAGCGTTAACAGAAGAAGGAAAAGGAAAGAGAAGATAGAACACAGGCACAACAACAAAAACAAGATGCACTGATGCAACCGTAAAGTGGCCGCTAGCCGGGGCTCGCTTTACGTTGCACACAATGGCAGCAGAGCTGCGTCAGATTTTCTAAGCAACAACACTATACTAGGTACTCGTTTTATTGCTAACAGCAGGCTACACATCTATTACTACTATTATCGCGCTTGCGTTTGTAAAAGGCTTTAAAGCTTCAAGCGACACGACAGTTCGTACGAGCCGCTTGGTTGATGCTTCAAACACTAGGACATTTGATAGCACGAACCACCACCCACATACGGCTCTCACTCACCACGCCACGGATAAGATTATGTACACGTATGTCCGTTAAAAAAAAAAAGGGTTGGACCATCCCCAGTACCGTTTCCTGTGATTTTGTGCCCATCTTCACGCTGTTCACGCCCTCCACCCAAAAAAAAAAAAAGAGAGAAACGTGTTTTAATCGACGGCGGAAGACAATGAGTAGGAGCAATATATGGAGGGCACTACACGCATTATTAAAGATATAAATCTAGAGCACCCAATAGGGAGGGAGGCGACTTGTCGCAGGCGGTTGGACGTGTGGTAGAGCGTACGAAGGTGACAAGGAAGGAAGTGCATCGATGCAGCAGCTGCAAACAATAAACAGACGTAGCATATTCTAATCATATTCTCACTAAATCTCACACTCCTCGTTAAACTAGCTGATATGCAGAAATTACAACTCGTTTGCGACACTATGATAGATTCAATGTCCGTGCTAAAGGGAGAGAAAATCCTTCCCGTCGTAATGAGGGGGTAAATAAAGGAATAAAAAAAACCCCTTTCAGCGGTTAAAAGCGTTAACGATGACGAAGATATATGATAGTATTAGCAGTAATTAACATAATCTTAAACCAACGCCCTAAGCCCTTGGTAGGAAAGAAGAAGAAGAAGAAGAAAACAAGAAAAACAAAACCCGAAGCAAAGCAAACACATGTTGATAACACGTTAATAAATATTTAATAAGCTAGCGAGTTCAAAAACCAAAGGTGAGCAGTCCAGGAAAGGAAACCAAAAACAAAAGAGATGAAAACGATATTGGTAGGGTAGTAGAATAGAAAGGACGGGCAAGTAATAATATCAAGCATGAAGGTGCAAATGAAGAATGGAAACGCAAGGGTAAGAACGAAATGCACAGAAGGCGGAAACAAACCATGTGATAATAAAAAAAAAAGAAAGAAAGTTTAAATTGGATATACATTTTTGAAGTATCAGATTGACCTATTCTTTCAACCAACTAACTAAGAACTTGGAACGAATAGTAGGAGGAAAATGTTATATTTTGTATACACCTTCTTACAAAACAAAAACAAAGGAAAAAAAAAACACTGCACACTTTCACACGAACACGCGAAATGGTCTGCAAAATAGAGTGGACATTCAAGCGAACAAAATCATTCTTCAGCTACACGAACAAATGCATATTCAATAGTGTACGTAGTACTAAACGATTCATTGTTGGCATAACTTGATACGGGATCGCTAACGCACGCGATCTTGTTGTATATCAAAACCTGAACCACGTGTACAATAATTCCTGCGTAGAAAACCGAAAGATAAATACCACAAAACGCGCCATAGCAGACGTAGAACTCCATTTCCGGCACAAAAAAAAAAGAACCGAAACAAAACAAAATGCAATCTTGAAACAAATGGAATGAAACCATATCCACAAAAGAAGAAGCAAAAAAAAACAAAACAAAGGAGGAAAATACCAACAAACAAACAAACAAACAAAAAACATGCGAAATATACACGCAAATAACAAACAAACAATTAACTACCAGTAGTGAACAAACGTGAACAAAGCTGCTTCATTTTAATAACATTTTGCAAAAAAAAACGTATTAACTGTAACACTTCAAGCCCGACCAGTGGCAACGCGTTAGCGGCTATCTGTTCTTTCTTCCCAAAAACGCCAATGCCGCCAATGTTAATAGAGAGTTCTCTTTTTTAACTTGTTGTTCAATGAGAAAAATAAGCAAAAAATAATCAAACCTAACAAACAAACAAACAAACAAACAAAAAGAAGCAAAAAAAAAACTTACACACAAATGAAACCAAACAAACGAGCAAAGAAATATAGAAGTTAAACGTATTTGAAGAAATAATTAACTAAAGCGCTTTACTTTCATTTAATGAAAAAGAGAAAACATAGTAGATAACAATATGGATCGCGGGGCCGATTGATCATAGCATAGAGTACTGTTTATAACCAGTAGTGTCGCCCATTCTCCCTTCCACCACCCACCTCGAACCTCCCTGCCGAGTTCCGTTCCACTCATCCTTCCCATCCTAGCAAAACACGTACACGACACGCTCATATACAATGTCACATGCACACGGGAAACATAGATGCACCTGAACGAAAAATAAATACAGAAAACCATATCCTACACCACTGGACCCAGCTATTCCTTCTCCGAAAGGAGGAAGATAAAGATGAAGAAGCTACAACAAAAAGAAAACAGCACAAAACCAACAAGCTCTAACCACTAACAAATTAACATTTAGCGTTACACGGAATTGAAAAGCAAAGTAATAAAAATAACAGTTTATTCTTGATGTTTATATGTGTCAATCTGAGAATTTGTACGAATATTTATATACACATTATAAAGAGAAAGCAAAGGGAGAGAGAAAGAGAGAGCGAGAGAAAGGGATTAACACACCGGGAAACGCAAATAAAAGGCTCCTACAACTCGAAACAACACATACAGACACACACCCGCACACATAAACGGACACACGTACATAAAAACAAATGGGTAACAACAGTAACAACACCCGCAAGGGGGAACATCCCGAATGCAATGCATTAGTGGCAGGTTGCAAAATAATAATAATAATAATAATAATAATAACATTAATAATGATAACAATTAAAATAATGAAAGTAATGAAAATAACTAAATAAAGAAGTAATAAATATCAGACATTATGATAAATTAATACTAATGGTAACGGAAAACAATAGTAAAAATGGAAACACTAGTAGAGAGTAATTTAACTAAAAGTGCAGCAAGCTGAGGTTAGATTTTTTTAAATAATAAAATGAAAAACCAAACAAAAACAAGACAATTCATTTCTCTGGCGCGGTAACTGGCATCAAAACGTGACCGCAATGTGAGCGGGAAGTGAAGCAAAGCAGTGCCGCTCGGTGGGTAATGCATCGTAACGCGGGACATGGTGTAAGCGAGAGAAGGAACTCATGGATCAAGCAATCAATCAGCATCAAATTGGCAC
Organism: Anopheles rivulorum; assembly: GCA_018908115.1. Lineage (NCBI taxonomy): Eukaryota > Metazoa > Arthropoda > Insecta > Diptera > Culicidae > Anopheles > Anopheles rivulorum. The sequence continues at coordinate 24,991,515 of STHB01000004.1, forward strand.
ACATTTTCAAACGTGTGCACTTGTCACAGAAGCAACCTTGGAAGGTGCCATGGAGCGGAAGCGTCCAGAAATAAGTTGGTCACGTGATCACACCAAATCATCACTTCATTTCCATTCGACCTCGTACGCTCCTTGTCCGTTAGCAAAAAGTAGCCCCCTTCCCACTCACACTCAAATTAAGCACTTTTTAGAACTGATAGAGCTGACATGATCCGGATCTATATGCAAGCGTTTTGGTTCAGATACGAAAGCAAAAGAAAACGAGCCATGATTAAATTATCCCAACATTGATGCTTGTAGCGTCACAGTCGTACTTGAAGCCTTGTTAAAGCTTTTTCTCATTGGGCTGGACAGTTTCTCAGTTTTCATTGTCAAGCAGGATGTTCGCAATCGGATCAGAACACACTCCATACGGGAGTTTAGTTTATTTTACACACTACCGTCAGTGATGGGGTCGTACTAACTTAGATATGATTAATCTACATCCTCTACTTTACTTGCGAACCTGCAACCTCAAACAGTTGCTCACCGAGGTCAGCTACACTTTCTGCGCTTTCGCAGTGCTTCAGCAATGCGGGTGAAATTATAGACTCACCATAGTAGGCACCGCTGATCGCGCAGGCCATACTCCCGATCGTATCACAATCTCCACCGAGAGAGATGGCGTATTCAAGTGTATTGCGGAACGATTTACGGTCCGTCTGAAAGCAAATGCTGATGAATACAAGACAGGAAAATAGAACAAAATGTAGCTACTCACGTCTTGCAGCAAATCTTGCGTGTGTCGCAGAAAGCAGTACACTGCCGTCGGGACGGAATATAGTGCTGCCACGCTGTGACCCAACAGATTCAACACATTCTCATCCGACGGTTCGACCGTGTTGTCCAGCAGTTTTTCCATATTCTGCAGCTGCTTTTCGTATGCATTCGGATTCACATCCAAGTCGGGATCGTTTTCCTTCTCTATCTCGACCATATGCTGTTTCAGCTCGGCCAGAAACGTTTTCCAACAGAACGGTTCGTTCGGATTCAACAGCAAGCTTTGCCGGATGGCCAATGCTTGCAGGATGGCACCGTTCACACCGAGCACGTTGGTGTGCGTTACTTCGGACGATTCTTTTACCAATCGGACCAGCTCATCGATGCTCTTGTTCACGCAGTATAGGGCAACTGGCGATACTCGCATTGCTGCACCATTCCCAAACGATCCGCTGCCATTGAACTGAGCCATGGCGGGACACGTTGGGTCAGCGATTTTGGTTTGCCTTAGTTTTCGAAAGACTTCACCTACCGCAGCACCGTAACCACGGTTCGGTTCTTTAAAGAACTCGACAACATAGTTTTTGGCCAGCAGCTTCTGTGAGTACCCTTTTGGGTCGAGGAACGTTTTCGCTGTCTGAATGGTCATTGCCGTGTCGTCCGTGTATTTTTTGTACGGTGCTGAAATTATACCGATAGAAAGCTTTATTTAGCGAGCAATTACCTTAGGTTGTGCACCGATAGATTTGAACTAACCACTGAAAGCAGGACCTTCTAGTTTGTCTAGATTTTTCTTCAAAATTAATTTTGCACCACTGTCCATGAGTTGACCTTCGAAAGGTGCTCCACAGCAATCGCCTACCAGTGCACCGAGCAGGCTGCCTCTAAATTTCGATAGCATTAGTGACTTTTCGAGCATTTTGTGTTGGTTTTGGGGTGCCTGTTAACTGAAAATATACAACAAATTGCACTGCTTTGATGCGACTACTCCTTTTTACACGCGCAAAACCGGCGAAACTGAAAAGGTAAACAAACACACCAGCTGATACAAGTGTCCAGTGAAAAAACTGCTTCAATCACGATACTAACGTTCTGAATTTTAAACGATATTTGCAAAAGTTTAGCAAGGTTTAGTAGGATTCACATCACTTAGTAAAATGCAACATTTACCCATGGGTTTAAAGTACAACAAGCAATACACAAACATGGACAAAACAAAAGTTCGCTCAAATACCAATCGCAGCTCTTTCTGCCCTGTGAAAAATACTATACACTCATTTCCAAGCAAAACATTTCGACTGTCAGCGCGATCTGCACAGTGTATGTAAATAAACAAAACGTACTGCAGTCGGAGCACGGTCCTAAAATCGATACAACAGCCGTCCCAACTTGCCTGTGCCAATGTAGAGTAATCTCAATGTAATTGTGCGTAACAAACAATGACCGGATTCGTAGCAGTACACACAGGTAACACTCAAAGCGTACGGGTACGAGAGCTGTTTGTAATGCAGCATAATATGTTTGTTCTTAGGTGCGGGAAATTTCCTCGATGAGACGCTGTACGAACATGTATGCCGAGAGGCCTGCAATCAAGCAGTCAACGTGCTGTACGCTGGCGGAACAGCGCTAGACGCATGTGAGCGTGCAATCGTGATACTGGAAAACTCGACCGCCACGAATGCGGGCATTGGCTCGAATCTAAACTGGGACCGACAGGTTGAGTGCGACGCATGCATCATGGACGGTGCGTCGTTACAGTTCGGGGCCTGCACCAATGTAACCGATGTAAAAAATCCAATCAGCCTGGCACGGCATCTTTGCGAGAGACAATCAAAATTACTCAGCTTCGGCCGGATACCACCGATGGTTTTGGTGGGCCAGGGTGCCTCAGCGTATGCCCGAGAGATAGGGCTGCAGATAGTGCCGGCGGAACACATGATCTCTGCGAACGCGGCCAAAAAGTACGACCACTATCGATCACAAATCATGCAGTACGAGGAAATCAATCGATCGAAACTGTCACCGCTGGACACGGTAGGAGCCGTGTGTGTCGATGCGGAAGGTTCGATTGTGGCCGGCTGTAGCTCTGGAGGGCTCATGCTGAAGCTGAGCGGCCGTGTAGGCCAGGCAGCGACGTACGGTGCCGGATGTTGGGCATTGATGGACGAAAACACGAGCATGTCGGCCGCATCGTGCACGACCGGCAACGGGGAATATCTTATGAAAACGCTGTTCGCCAAGGAGCTGGTGGATGATCTGATAGGATGTAACTGTCCCATTACTTCCCAACATCTTACGTACAAGAAGAAGCTGCTTGAATCACCGTTCCTTTCCAAGCAGAAGGCGATACACGCCGGTTCCCTTTCGATCATCTACAACACTGCCAGCGGCGACGGTGATCTGCTCTGGGCACACACGACCAACTCTATGTGCATCGGATTCATGTCAACGAAGCAGAAAAAACCGAAGGTACACACACAGTTGCATCGAGTAGCAAACATGAACTGATTCTATTTCCATTTTGAAATGTAACGGCAACGCTTCTTTACCCTATTTCTCTTGCACGGGACAGTTCGTACTGTCCAAACTTCCACAGAATCTCACCTGTGGGACGAAGCCAGTCATCAATGGGCATCATTTCAAGCTAATCTAGGACAAGACAACCAGCGGTACAACGTCGTACGGACGCTCAACAAACTAATCTACAACAACNCAACGAAGCAGAAAAAACCGAAGGTACACACGCAGTTGCATCGAGTAGCAAACATGAACTGATTCTATTTCCATTTTGAAATGTAACGGCAACGCTTCTTTACCCTATTTCTCTTGCACGGGACAGTTCGTACTGTCCAAACTTCCACAGAATCTCACCTGTGGGACGAAGCCAGTCATCAATGGGCATCATTTCAAGCTAATCTAGGACAAGACAACCAGCGGTACAACGTCGTACGGACGCTCAACAAACTAATCTACAACAACCTAAAGTGATTCGCAATCTGATAGAGTTACTAGTTTCACCAGAGAGATTTAACCTGAGATGCTACCTTCCGATATTCCTTGTATAGAAATAAAGTCTGCTAAGCTAAACGATTCAATTACATTAACGAATCTGGCCTGATTTTACAATTGTGTACCGTTCTACAGCACTTTGTCTTGGTCGGAAGACCAATCGACAACAATTATTTTGCGTTTTTTGGCGCTCGGCTCACCAGTATCGTTAGCAGATGGTGTTAGGGTAGCTTCGCTACAGATGTAACCACTAGCACTAGTGTTGTCACTGTCCTCGGTATTGATGCTGCTGGACTGGCTGGTACTACTGCATACATTATCGTCGCCGACCGTCGAACATTCAGACAGATATCCTGCATCAATGATCGAAGGCAAGGGCGTAGGAACGATTGTCGGGATTGTGGTTGATAGAGGAAATGCTTCGAACAGAAGCAGCTGACAGATGGAATGGATCTGGTAGTATTTGTACCCAGTGACACTCACTAGACGCTCGTTCCAGACAGGCATGTTGTCTACATTGAAACGACCCGCTGCCAAACAACTAGCCGCAAGCAGCGATGGCGTCATATTGCACAATCGTAAATGTTGCAAAGAATTTTTCAACACTATATCACTGGTCTCATTTACGGTTTTTTTGAACAGTTCCACTGATGTCTGTTCAGTTGCAATATCCTTCGGCATGTCGTTATAATCCTCCTGTGTGAAACTGTTCAGCGCAAATATGTCCAGAAAGGTGGACGCAGTTGGGATGGTGATATGCCAGTCAAAGAAACTTAATATGGTCACTTCCATTGCGATGAAATCGGACGGCGTGTAAGCGTTCCCCAAGAACCCATTCAATTTGATCAGCGAAGGAACGTTGGGATCATTTTCTTCGATTTTACAAGCGACATACAGACACGTTAGGGCTACGAGACTCAAGCGACATTCAGGTATCGTATGATTGCCCATAAATACATCTAGTAGGTAGATAGCTACAAAACAGAAAAAAAAGACCGAAAAACGATGTTAATGCATGCGGTGCGGTGAAAACATTGATTACCAAACAAATTTACCTAAATGCAGAGTAGCCCGACGATAGAATTGTTTTTCGCATACTGCTTCGATCAAACGAACTGTGGCCTTCCGATGCTTCAGCTGAGGCGACACGTAACGTACGGTCAATCTTAATTGTTCGCATTCCTTTAATGTGGCCAGGATATCACGTTCGTACTCGTTGCAGCAGACCCCGTTGGAAAAAATGTTCCACCGATCCATTGTTGTCTTTCCAAGGATGTGTTCTTGTTAATTCAGCATCGACATCGCAAACCAACGCGCACGCAAATGTTTCCGGGCTCACGGTTTTAGCAGGACAGATTATTTTTGCACATCCAAAACGTAAACGACAAAGCACGACACAATACACGAAGAAAATTAGTAATTCTCATTGGCGGGTCTTTCCATGGCACACTGGATGTAAAGAATGGTTGCTTCAAAATGGCAGTTCGAACATTTGTTTCATGAAATATTTCAGACTCGCCCAGCTCGGCTTTATTAGCTCGGCGAACGTGTGAAACGATTCCCAGCTAGCCGAAGTTTGATTGTTGTGCCGAAGTTTGACAGCCAGACAACGATGAGGGAGGAGAAAGGAAAGAAAGCAACAATAGATAAAAAAGCAGTTTTCTAAAATCGCGACCAACTAATTCGTGCGATCGTGGAAAAACTCATCGTTCCTGGGCTTGCCAGGCGCCTGTCCCGACCATGGAAAGAAGGATAAAGCTGAAAACATTGAACGAACACATCACGTGCGAAATTTGCCGAGGCTATTTCATCGATGCAACCACCGTAACCGAGTGTTTACATACGTGTAAGCAAAGGGGCCCTTTGCCGTGGTTGACCGAGATATTCCCTATAATCAGCGCGGTTCTTCTCTCGTTTCAGTCTGCAAAAGCTGCCTAGTGAAACACTTAGAGGAAAACAATACCTGCCCAACGTGTGAAAATGTTATCCACCAGTCGCATCCGCTGCAGTACATCAGCTTCGACCGAACGATGCAGGACATCGTGTACAAGCTGGTGCCGAACCTTATGGACAGTAAGTCTAGACCATGGGGCGGGAAACGGGAACTGCCAGTGGGCGGGACGAAGTGAACACGGCCAAACGCTTGTCGTTTCAGATGAAATGCAACGGGAGCGGGAGTTTTACAAAACGCGAAACCTGCCTTGTCCGAAAGATATGCCCCAAGTGCACGACAGTGACGATAAGGCGAACGAGCAGGCGCACCAGGAAGCGGACTACCATCGGCAGGACGAGCAGGTTAATGTGTGCCTCGAATGTATCAGTGACAAGCTGCGCAACCTGAAGCGAAGGTTCATCCGGTGTAGTTCGCAGGCTACGATAACGCACCTGAAGAAGTTCCTCGCGAAAAAAGTACTGAACGGTATCGACCGATATAAGGATGTGAGTACGCAGAAAGCCAAGAGCCACGCGTCCTTGGTTGACCGGGTGCACAGTGTGATCATTAAATCGGGTTGTTTTTTTCTCTCTCTTTTTCAATGCTTTAGATTGACATCCTGTGCAATGACGAGCTGCTAGGAAAGGACCACACGTTAAAGTTCGTGTACGTCACGCGGTGGCGCTTTAAAGACCCACCGCTAAGATTACAATATCGGCCCCGAGTGGACCTATAAGCGCGGTGCGTGTACCGAACAACGGAACGGGGACAGCATTTGGAAATGTGCGGTCCCTTTCTGCTTTCAGTCAGTCTGCGATACGGAGGGCTATGTAGATACGAGATATTTGGGTGTGGGTGTGGACAAGCGTTCGTCCTTCGGCAGTTGATGCGCAAACCCGAGCGTTGTGATATCAGGAAGGTTTTTGCGAAAGTGTGCAAGCGTGTGGTCACACGAACGGTGGAGAATGCTTTTGCATTTCCACCTTTTTGTTCGTGTACCGAAGCCAGAGGGAAGCCACGAAGGAGACTCGCATGGTCACATGTTTAAGCAGAGGAGAGAGGTATAGAAAAGATTCGTTTTATGCTCTAGATTTATATGTTTATGTGTTATTTAAGCAAAAGCATTGTACATAAGAACGAAAGCATAGCGTGGTGGCGTAGAAAAAACTCTGAGCGGACGTGTTGCTCCCCGAGAAAGGTTTTACACCGCGAAACGGACAGTGTTAGACTGATCGCAGCCGAAACAAGAGGGCGCGATAAATGTATAGACAAAAAAACAAACAAACGGGGATCGACATGACGCAACCAGAGGTGCACAACAATGTACTTGTGCGTGTAATAATTCTCAATTTGCAAATAGAAGAAAACGTGCGTAGGAGCGAACGGGATCAAAGCATGATCACTCAAGCATGACGTAGTAGAAAAGATGATCTGTATAAGTATTATAATAAATTTATATTCTAAAGACATTAAGCACGGAAGCGCCGCTATCATTCGCAAAGGGAGAGGACAGCTGAAAACGAGCCAATGATACCGGACAGCATGCCAGGGAAGTGTCTGTCGTGGAACTGAACCTTTTGACCCGCGGGCAACGCATCTATCTCCAGCCCTAGCGATTAGCTCTTATCTGCTGTGGACGATGTGCGATGGTTAATTATGCTTCTATCGGTTATGCTGGAGTCGAGTGTGTTTCAGATTTTGTGATACATCAATTAGCTGTTGCAGTGACCCGAGAAATCTTTGTCCGATGAGTACATTTTACGTAAAGTTTATGTGCGGTGTATGAAACGGGTTGGATTCTGTTGTGTGTTATACGCACGTTCGGGTTTCAACTAACGGACTGGTCATTCCTGTTCCGACCCGTTCACTTGACTTCCGATTCGCGCCCCCAACGATGAACCGGTTTCGGTCGACCACGAGGAGTGGGAAGGGATTTGGACGTAGATTTAAATACAACTTCCTTCCTCGTTTTCACTACGACCAACTAAACTAGAGATAACAATTTTTAGACAATTCTACGCCTCTCATGCTGTCGAACACCTTCACTAGCGAGCCATGGTCATAGTAAATGGGAAGGAGAAATCGCCTAGACTGATCGCGTGAGACAATACGAATGATCGTGGCGAATGGAGCCCGTTGGCGCGATCGTGTGTAACAAACAAAGTCAAGGTCCCTTCAATACCTCTCATTGCTTCGGTGTGATTTGCACAGCGTTGTTTTTTTTTTCGTGTTTTCTTCAAGGCCATTCGTCTGTCTGCGGCAGCGTGACCACGTTTGTGTGAACCATGTTACGATGAAACGATTCATTTCGGTCAATGTTATTCGCAAGAATGCTTCGCCTGTTTGCGTTCTGTTCATAACAGCATAAGTATTACACTTTATTTTCGGTCAACGAATTCGAGCTGCATGCTCCCACTTTTATAACAATTAAACAACAATGAGCGCTTCAACAACCACCAACTCTCCCGCCAGTACGATGGGAATCTTAGTGGTGGACACTTGTTTTTTTACGATTTCTGGAATGATTTTTTTGAGCGCCCGCGTCATGGAATGAAGATAGAGAGAAAGAAAAAGAGCATACAGATTGAGATTCGAGCGGACATGGAATGGGTTGGGGTCTGCGCTACGGTAGGGCGCCTAAACGATTACCAGCTCGGTTTTGGAGTCTTTGGTAATTAGCTTCACCAGGCTACCGTTGGCAGGACGTTCCTCTCCTTTGGACCACTTGTGGAACAATCTGTAATAGGATGGAGAAGGGAAATGTAATCGGTTTGCTTCATACCTAATGGCTAACGAACGAGACTGCGCCATTGAACGGTACTACTTACTCAGCAAGGAAATCGAGCGGCGTCCAGGTAGAAGTATCCGCATCCGGCATCCATTTACGGTTCATCGGTGTATCCAGCGTCACGGGAAGAATGGAAACGACGAGCGAGTTGTCCGGCAATCCCGACTTTTCACCGGCCAAACTTTTCGTCAGTTGATGCACGGCCGCCTTCGCCATACCGTATCCAATCATTCCGGGTGTACCCTCGAGTGCGGGATTTGCTCCGGTCAGCACAAGCAAACCGCCCGGCTTCAGATGGTTGGCACCGACCGTAGCCGAGATGGCGGACGACCACACTGACTGCTTCCACATGAGGTCGGAGTTTTTGGCGAGATCCTTTTTCGCGTTACCACCTGCCCAGCCACCAGCCACACAGATGATGGCGTCCAGCGATTCGCCCTTCAGCTCGGTACCGACCTTGCTCAATACGGCCGCTTCCTGCGACACCCAATCCGCATCCCGGTCCACCACGATGTTAGCGTCGGCCGCATCGTTCTCTGTCAGATCGATCGAACCCACCCACTGACAAGGACAAGCACACAGGGAAAGGAAGCAAAAAAGCAGGATTAAATAATCTTCCGCTCACGCCGGGCGCATTATGCAAAACTGCAACCTGCAACGAAACTTACCCAGTTGTTCTTCTTGAAAAACTGCACACACGAAGCACCAAGTGCACCACGGCCACCGTAGATGAGAATCTTTCCCGAGGCCATTTTCTGTGATTCACGCGGCTTGTTTTTTTTCCTTCTCTTCTTCGATCGATCGAACACACGAGAGCAGCTCAAGTGGAGAGGTTTTGCTTCTCTGACGGTTGCTAAGCGATTAAATTCAACAGGTTACTTGGCCGCTCCGAAGGCAAGAAAACTATCTCGCGATTGCAGCTTCTTTTGGAGGGGGAAGTTCTTGGCTGTCGCAAGTGTGTGTGTGTGTTTTTTTTGTATGAACTGATGGTTGACGGAGAATGGTAACATATAATCTTGTTGAATTTGATTAAAAAAGAAAAGCTAGGTCAGCCAGGAAAGCCTGGAATGTTACTAAAATCATAAAAATTCCTCAAAAATGGCCAACTTTCGAATTCATACATACTGCAGACCAGAAGGGTTAACAACGGCGTTTACAACTCCATACGATAAACGCACCAAGACACTTCGGGTTGACAACAGTTGCAGAAGCTAAAAGAAAACAGCCGCGGAAAAACAAGATCCGCGGTGTTTTACTCACTCCGTACTTAATAGTTTATATTGTAGTTAATTTGCATAGTGATAGTGGTTTTATCTTAGTAATTTAAAGTTCTTTGAGATTGCCGTACGGTTCAGTAGATATAAGTTGAAATCATTTGAAGAACAAGCACTGTTTGCGTTTGTTCGCCGGCAACCGTGTTCTAACCTCAACTTGTGCTTAACGAAAGGCTCCAGATATTCGCCACCATGGGGGTTTGGAGTCGTTTCATGTCGAAAAAGCTTGCCTCAGGTACAGCAATCGGTGTATTTGCCGGTGTATCAGGTTATTGGTTTGTTTCGAAGACCGCCGAACGCAGGACGGTGGAAAATTCATTCACAACCAACTATGAACCGTCTCCGTGCGCACGATGGGAATGGAACTGGGATCAGTAAGCAGCAAGGCGGAATCATTTGCGTAGCATTTTGCTTGACTTTGCACCTCTTGCTATTTCTAGCCGCGATCCAAAGAGTCTCGTAAAGCCGCTTAAAAAGGTCGATGATCCGGAATCGCAGAACGATTACAACAAGGCAGTGGAAACGAAGAAAAGTCGTGCCATACGTCATTTGATTCTAGTGCGCCATGGCCAGTACAATCTGGACGGCATGACAGATAGTCAGCGAACGTTAACCGAGCTCGGACGTAAACAGGCCGCATTGAGCGGAGAACGGCTGAAGCATCTCGCTCTACCGTACGATGAAATCGTCCGTTCGACAATGACCCGTGCACAGGAGACGGCGGAGATAGTAGGCAAATCGTTGATGCATCTAAACCTGGTCGACTGTCCACTGCTAGAGGAAGGATCGCCCATTCCTCCGGAACCGCCGGTTGGACACTGGCGTCCAGAAGCATCGGTAATGATTCAAACGACGCTTGGTAGCAGAACCTAACCTGCGTAACTAACGTACACACAACTCTCGCTCCGTCTTTTTAGCAGTTTTTCCAGGACGGTGCCCGTATCGAGAGTGCATTCCGGAAATATTTTTACCGAGCCGACCCGTCCCAGAAGTCTGACTCGTACACGATTATTGTATGCCACGCCAATGTGATACGGTATTTCGTATGCCGTGCTTTGCAATATCCGGCCGAAGGATGGCTACGTATTTCGCTTGGTCACGCCTCACTAACCTGGGTATCCATCTACCCGGATGGAAGGGTGTCACTGCGCACGCTGGGTGATTGTGGTCACATGCCGAAGGAATGCCTTTCGCGATAGAACGGAACGGAACGGATTAACGTGAGTGTGAGTCTAACGGAGGAGCATTTTTTTGCAGCCTGCACAAGGTGCAGGGCAGTACTATGTTGGCGGAGAGTTAAACAATGGATTTGCAATCTGTGTTGATTATCGTGACGTTTTTGCGAATAAGAATCAATCGAAACGAAGCTTTGACTTTCGTTGACGGAGTACTGAAAGAATCTCATCGATAATGCGGCGTTTCCCGTAGAGGAGTGGCCATCGGAAAGGTAAGTGATATGTTTAATTATTACCAATAATGCGTTTCGGATGAACGATAAACACGTGCCATTTAAAGGGGTGCATTTAAACATACATAAAATCTCTTAGCTTTTATTGATGTTCAGTGTTACTTTCAAGATTGTACAATGGGCAAATGTGGTAACGAACGTTGTGATTCTTTTTTGTCTTTTGCAAAAAGTTACTTGGTACTTGGTTATGTGTGATTGCAATGATTTAATAGCATCTTTAATATAGTGTATTATATGTTTGATTTGCAAATGCGCGTGCTTTACGCACAAACTATAACTCCCACGGTAGAAGGGTAAAACATGTCCTTGCAGGCACATCGCCTGCCTGCGCCAACAAGCGGAACAATAATGCGTAAGCTTACGCAAAAAGTATTCACAATGTAACAATGCACAACTTGCGCACAAAATAGTGTATTGTTTGTTAGAGTAAATGCTTCCTTCTTTGAGTGTGTTAATTTTCCATATCTATTAGCTAATAGTGTTTGATTTATTTACTCTTCGGTAGCTTCCATGCGACATCCTTACCTTCCGCGATCATGCACGATCGTAGAAAGGGATTAAAAACAGAGAGAAATATACAGCTTAATCATCAGAACGAACGATCACGTACAGATGATCCAAATGATGACTATCGATCGTGTTGAAATGCGGGAAAGATCGATCGCTATAACCATCAATCGATCCCTTTGCGATTGATATGTTTTTCGTAGTACCGTGGTGTACATGCATATCGTAGTGGAACGAATTAGCTATTAGATGAGAGCAAAACACAAACCGCAGCTTTCGGACAAGTGTCTTTTCCGTTTCGTTTTCCACCTTGCGTGCCACTGCTTCGTACATCTCAACGGGGCAGAAACTTTTCATTCTTATTCTATCAATGGTATGATATTTAGTAGTAATTGCTTGTTCTTTTTTCCTTTTTGTTTTGCATGCATGTTAAATCTCAGTGTATAGATTCTTTTCTTAATATGGTTTTGTTTTTATTTGCTTGTTTGAAACGGTAAATACGATGGAAAAAGAGTTTAAAAATTTGGCATTTGTAAGTGTGTTGCGAGCAGTGCGTCCTTGTCCTTGTAATTTGTTCGTCATCGGCGTCGTTTGTCGTTCGCGTCGTCGTCGTGCACTTGCAGAACATTGAAAATGGTATCTTTCGAGCGAGTTTACTTCACATCTATCAAGTTATGTTGAAGCAAAAATACGATTATATTTAGTACTTCCTCCTTACTTCTGCGAACGAACGTTCAATAAAACTTGTGCCTTCTTTTTAAGTGTTTCACTTCTCGGTCGGAAATTCCCTTACGGATATCCGCGGCGCACGGAGAAGTAGCAGAGTGTAGTTGGGCCGACCCCACTGGAACCCCACCACCACCACCAGCCGGCAGGTGGTTTCAGTTGTTTTGGTTTAAACTTGCACATCAAACGAGGGCGAACGCTGTGAAACGATTTCATCGTCCTCGTCGTTTTCCTGCGAATCTTCCGGCTCGCCGAGCGCGTGGACAAACTCGTAGAAATCGATCCGCCCATCACCATCCACGTCCACCTCTTTGATCATGTCCTCGACTGCAGACGGTGTTGAGATACCGAAATAGAGCAGAAAGAGATGGATTTCGTATTAAAACACAGGAGGAGTAGTTGAGTGGTAGGTCAGGTAACGTGTCGAACTCACTTTCTTCCTCGTCCAAATCTTCGCCCAAACACTGCAGCACCGCTCGCAGATCGGACGCGGTAATGTAGCCCCGGTTGTGCTTGTCGAACACCCGGAACGCGTCGCGCAGTTCGCGCTCCTCCTGGTCGGCCGACGTTTCCGCCACCGTGTCCGTCATGTTGGACATGATGTCGACAAACTCCTCGAAGCTAACGTTCCCATCGCCGTCCACATCGATCTCGAGCAGCATCTCCTGCAGCTCCTCGACCCGGGCAAACTGGCCCAGCGAGCGCATCACCGTGCCGAGCTCCTCCTTCGTGATCGACCCATCGTTGTCCTTGTCGAACAGCCGGAACGCCTCCCGGAACTCCTTCATTTGGTTCTTGGAGATGAAGCGTTTGTTTAGGCTGTAGCTGATGTTGGTGCCGGATGTGAGCGAATCGGTTGTCTGCGACCGGCGCTGTTTGCTGTGCAGTGGCACGTTCGCCCCATCGACGAACACGTTCCCGTCCAGGCTGGAGCTGTCGCTGGGCGGTTGGTTAATGCTGTCCTGCCGGTACGGATCGATTGGGGACCGTGAGCTCGACCGGCCACTGTGGCCGCTGGTAGATTCGGGCCGGTGCGAATATTGCTGCTGATCGTTGCCCGCGCCTGTTGCATTTGATCCCGCTTCCGGTGCTGTCGAAGGGTCGTTATTTGTCTGACGGGTCTGTGGTGGGAAAAGCGGCGGTGGCGTACCCGAGAGGGAAAAGAAAAATGGGAAAATGTTTGCTTAGGACGATGGCTGGGTACGGTTAAAACATGGCCGCTTTTGTGGGGAAGTTTATGCGCTGCTGCTCAACCCCATCCGATTGGCACGCATTGGGGGTGATGCCAATTGATTCCCGAATGGTCTCAAAGCAATGAAGGGTTTCGGTAAAAATTGTAACCGTTCGGTTTCGGCTGTGCCTTATAATCCATTGACCATTTTGACAAGTGGATATATAGCGAGAGGAACAAACCGAATAAACAACTCTATGGGATCTCTGTGGGAAGAAACATGTAATGTGGTTGTAATGTTGAAAAGGCGACCTATTCAGCAAGAAGATTACGGTACGGGGTTTTGTTAGGAAAACGAAATTTCAATCGGAATTATGCATGTCCTTTTCATGTCAGGAAGGAATTGAAAACCTGTCAACGGGACACAAATGGGAAAACAAAACTAGTGATCCTCAATGTACTCACCATATCCATTCCATTCCATTATCGAAAAGGTAAACCGTGGCTCACGTGTCAACGTGTGATTTAAAAGAGTTGATTGACTCGGAAATGCAATCACAAACGAACATGTAAAACGCTTTTACAGGAAGCTTCTTCTCCGTCAAGACACAAAATGGCTTTAATGCACTCCACAGCAGACAAGATCATTCATTTTTTATCACCTTTAACAAGGGAACAAGGGATTGGAATTCGAGATTGCTTTCCCTCGAAAAGGGGTTGGAATCATCGATAGGAACTTGTGCTATTTCTTCCTTATTTATTGAAGGAAAATCATCCTCACGCATACCGACAATCGCTTAAACGGTTGAAATGTTTGCCAATGACAGCTTGAGATGGTATCCCCGGTCAGCCAAGTGACAAACAATGAAAGTATAATTTGTGAACTGTCTCTCCCCACCCCCAAATTGGGAATTGAATGGATGCTACATCGGCCCAACCGATTCGATTGGAAGTATTAAAAAAAAAAAAGGGAAAATAGCCACGATAAGAGGACACACGATGCAAATGATGGTATTGATTTTTCGTCCATATTTTAAGCGCAACGGTTTATTTTCGCTTCGGATTTCGTTACATTCGCCGACAGAGGGTCCACATGGAGTGGTGCGCCACAGCTTCAAAGTGAATTGTTGGCAAATATTTGACGAGTTTTCGATGTTCGGCTCTTCGGCCCCGGGCATCGCGGCGGTACACAGTAACGCTGCTTTCCGTTTTGTCGATAATTATGCGCGCCGCCGGTTTTATTTGGTAGTTGGTGGGAATTAATTTTAGCCCTGTTGTAAAGAATCAACGGTGGGAAGTTATAAAGCCCATATCAGATGTGACGCATCAGGCAGAATTCAGGCGGAAAAAGCAGCGGAAAATTGTAAGTACGCGTCGGAAGGTAATAAAAGGCATTAAAGAGGAACATTATTAGCGAAGGTGCAGCACAGGAATCAGATGGTGTAATTGATACGTTGAAAGTGAAACACTTACACTACCAGCAGAAATCATGCTGGCACGTAAAGTGTGAAACGTATGAACAAGATTTTAATTTTGAAAATTGGTCCAAGCGCGCATGGTAGCCAATTATCACACTGTATCGCTTCAGGTTTGCACCATCTGGTAGGCAGCATTTCGGCACCACGTGTCCTTTGTGGCCTTTGTGTGGGCACCATCAGTCGGCGGCTAATCGTTTCACCATCACCATCATCGTCGCGAGAACAAAAATCGATTCACTCTGTGGCGTGTTCCGTGAACATGCAATCGAAACATGGACCGAAAGACAGAGGTTAAACGTGAACGTGAACACCGCGACAGACGGCCTCCTGACAAGGACTCCTGATTATTATCGTCAAGTGTCGAGGAGTTCACGCGTGTCACGCAGGACATGTAATGAACACGGACACGGTGCGCAACAAGTCACATAATGGGGGCGAATCGAATCGAATCACTTCTTTTGCGATAGGCCATTCCGGGTTTTTTTTTTGCTTTGGTTGGGGAAAATTGTAAATTTAATGACATTGATACAGTGCGATCACGTCTCATTCATCTGGCAGCTCATTAAAATGCCGTTCCCGTTGATGCGGAAATGCTGTGTATTTATTCTGGACGAGTTCTTTAACACAATCCTTGGTGCGAGAATTACGTTTACGGAGAGGAAAACTTGCTTGTAGAGTTGACTGGGACACTGGAACACTGGGACAACAATTGCTTCGAAAGCTTTAATAAATGCTGCTCAAGGTACATCGTCGACAGCTTTCCGCCCTCGAGGGAAATTTGATGGACATTAAGCGCATCTTAGCAAGAGCCGCTTTGGCCAGAGGAAGAATTGGCTACCTCCTGTTGCAAGCTTTCCAATTGTATTTGGTCAGCATATTTTAAGCTTTGCAATCTTCGACAAGCAGCGACGAGATCGAATAGCTTCCAACTGCTCAGCAACACCGAAGAGCAGTGGATCCAATTGTGAAAGTGTAGCAGCTTCCTACGGGAAAATCCTGACCTAATCGTAATCATCATCATCATCATCATCACGATCGCCAAGGTAATGGAGTCCTTCCCACGCTTTTTTTCCTTTTTAGGCACGAGGTTAAACGCTACACAAGGACAGCAAATAAAGTGTCGACAGGATTGGTGTGGTGCTGCAGCTAGTGCAATCAGTGGATCGTGTCACATAAATGGATCACACCCATCCTCTCCCATTCTCGGACGTACCAACTGCTAGGACAGACACATTTAGCAGTAGTAGGTCGCTGCGTTAGCATTCCATGTCGCTTATAGATTGGCCGTGTCGTGTCACCGGGACGCGGGCGCCGCCAGCAAGGAGATGGGAGAAGTCGATAAAAGCTAATGGTCAAATAGTGTTTTTCCATCGGAATCGCTTGACCTTTGTACTGCCGGTTTTTTGAAGTTACCGTGTACACCGGATTAATGTGTCAGGGAATGGTTTCGACGTACACGGACACGGACAATCGACACACTCGCCCGGTGCGTGGCGTTTATTCTCGTGTTTAAGAGGGTACTTAAGCACTTCCAGCTTCCAGCTGCGACAAAGCACTGCTAGCGAGCTGATAGTTCAGGGTGAATTCATTAAAGCAAAAAGGTAGCTTAACGCAGGGCAATGCTTTGAATGGTGTTTTCCGTTCGAAAGGAAAAGCAAATGTCCGGAGGCGGCGGTAGACATTACACTTTCATTTGGTGAAGAAATTGTATGCAAAAGCGTATTGTGTGTCCTGTATCCTTTTCGCTTGAAAAGTTGTAAAATCGTTTGCATTATGTAAAATTCGCAACAGTCTTTCCGGCATGCAAAGAAGCTTCCTGTGGTTGCGCAAGTTGTATACCCACAAAGGAACGAAGTTCCACGAGCGACGAACTGAACGCACGCCGTGAATTTATTAACATACGTGAACGTACGGTTTGTTCAAATTTACCCAAAACCATATCTCTCTAACCCTGAACCCTTTGCGTGGTTCAATTCCCACGTGTCTCCCCCGGTAGCATTGTGCTCCCTCTAAACATTGCGAATGGAACAATGCGCTTTTATCGGGAAAACCTGCCCGCTTAGGAGCTTTGGTAGAATTCGTCCCCCCCCCCACTAAAACCGTTTTGCTAATGACTAAATTATAATGCCTTTGTTTGCCTTCCGATTGGGGACAAGTCCGGAGGGTTTTTCGGTAGAGATGGGTTTTGTAACAAGCCACATGTAACCCACCGTCGACGATGATAACGACGACCACGGCCACCCGACCGGTAATCAGTTTAGGTGGATTAATTTATGGCAGATTAGGATGAATCCACCTTTGGCAGGGTTTGTTGTCAACGCGAATGAACTCTTCGTGTTCCTTCTCCCGTACCCGTACCGCAGTCACACCGTGGGAAACTGGGTGTGTGTGTGTGTGTGTTTGGTTGCGCGAAATAATCAAATGGGAAAGTTGTCAGACTGCTGTGGCCTATCGTAGTACGAAGGCGTGCGATTGGCGTGTACGTAACTTCATTAGCATTATCCCGCAACTTTGTTCTGGGTGTGTATTAGTAAGCTGCTGCTGCGTATCGAGCGCGTCGGACGATCTTCCTGCGAGTGAACTATATGCACGAGTGTCGACTAGTGCCGCCATTTGCGATTAGTATGCGGTAGTAATTAATAGCCGGTTACTAATTAAGATCTTCTCTGGGAAAGGGGGAAAAACACGTCAAAAAAAAAAAAAAGGTTGTGCGAAGGAATGTCATGGACTTTTTTCACGGCAGGAAAAAAAAAAAGGCAAAGAATTGTTCGCCAGAACTTTCTTCCGTTGTGCTTCCTTTCGTTTGCCATTAAACAGCTCGCCTGTTTCCGGTTGCAATTTAATTATGTTTTAGCTTTCTCATCGTACCTCGAGCACAAATTATAAACTCTGCGAAAGTCGCTAACAGTGAGCAGTGAGTTCTATTTCCACATCATCATGCACATTATTTCCGACACGAATTTCACACCATTTCTCGAACCCCAACGGCGTGCCACTGCTACGTGTTTAACCGTGAACCATAAAGAGTTATGTTCCTGTAGCCACACCCTTGCCATCCTTACAATCCTTTATAACCACGCGCTGCCTGGTGCACAAGCACTACTTACCATGATCAGTTGTCTGATGTCTTTGACGAAGGTCGATGCAGTGAGAAAGTTGTTCACCGCCGAGAAGATTTTTCCTTCCAACTTGAAACGGTTTTTGGGGTTTGGGGTAACCTACGTAGAATCCGTGATGGCGGTGGGCGATGGTCTGTGGCTCGTGCCTAGCACTCCCTCGAGACAGGGAAGGTGAGGTGGGGTGGGATGGTGTGGGGTAGGTCGAGGCGAGGGGGTGGGAGGCAATGGGAAAAGGAACACGCGTGGTGGTGGTGGTGGTGGTGGGTTGGGAACCGTTTGCCGCTGACGGTGATTGCGATTGATGATGCTGCGATGATGGGGTGGCTGGCTGGCTGGGTGTTTGCTGCTGATTATGCTGATTCGGGACCGGTTTCCGCACGGTGCGTCTTCTTTCTTTTGTTTTTAGGCCGGGGAGGGTTGATTCGGCCGCCGTTCACATCGACATAAAACCAAACACCGTTTGAACTGTTTGGTGGGTCCGGGGAGGAGCAGCAGTAGAAGTTAGCTACAATACAACACACGACCACTTTTTGCACCACCACGACTGGACCGACCGACCGACCGACCGACCGAAGGGTGGATCTGGCGGACGTGTTTTTAGTATCCGATTGATATCCGATCTCGTGCCGGGATCGTTTGGGAGCGAACGTCGGTTTGGCACTATTTAACGCGCACCTGGTTAACACATTCTTCTAGACAGAACACACCACCGAATCTGTGGAAGCGAACAAAGGAACGGTTATTGAGCACGATGGGGGCCTGTGAAATGGAATGAAAGTTTACAGTGAACAGTGAGCAGTGTGGAAGATTCGGCACGTGAAGTTCGCTTGCCACGGTGAAGCGCTAGACTTGCACGTTCGATCGTCATGCGGCGGAACGCGAACGACACAACCAAGTAAGTAAGTTCCCCTTTTTTTTAACAGTGACGCGCACTTGGGCCTTAAGTTGACTGAATGATTGAACAATGATTGTTTGGGAGGGGGTTTTTTCGTTGCAGATGTCCGATGTTGTTCTGGCGGATGGGTTCGTCATCACAATCGTCATCAGCGCGATTTGTTCGTTCCTCATGGGCTGCATGTGCATGTTTGTTGTTTCCACGCACGAACGGTCCATGTGCTCGGCCATGTGTGCTTCAGCTTGTCGTTTATGCAAAACACACTCGACGAACCGGTGTATCTCGCCTCACTGTGCGTAGTTCACGAATAATGTATCGACTGAATCGGGTTTACGTTGGCCACGCTGGTCCATCCGGCGGTCGCTGGATGTGTGTGTGTGCATGAACAGCAAACAAGTTGCAACTTGCTGTTCAGCATGCAGATGGAACAGACAAGCACGGTTGCCCATCAATTGATGGTGACGGCTTTTTGGATTTTATTGCCTGTTTGTTGTGGAATTAAGTGCTCACGATTATGATCATGACGGGCGTAAACATGGTGCCGTAAAGCAACACATAATGTCGACAGTGTGATTAATGGGATGAGCTTTATAAGGTTAATATGGTTTGAAAGGCTGAAAAAAAAAACAAACTTGCGGTTAAAAACGCTTGCTTGCTGCATCCTGAGTGCAAACCGGAGCGAATTTAATTAAACTTGAACGAATCTCTTCCGCTGGCGCACTAATCGTTAGTGTGGGATTGTTTATGTAATTTGCACGAGTACGAAATCTAGGAAGTCAGCAAATAGTACTAGTAGTAGTAGTACTAGTAGTAGTAGTAGTAGTTAGTGCGAAAGAAAATGGAGATACTTTGGCACCAGTTAGCAGCGTTCTCGTTGGTTGGCACAAACACACGCAGAGAACAAGATGAAGCTTAATTACTGCACAGTCACAACAACAGCAACAACACAACACAAGGACAACACACATACACAACAGAGGGTTAAACACGAGCCACAAGGAGTGAAAAACGTGGAACAATAATGAGTTTGAGAGCAAAACCAAACAAAACAAAGAAAATAAACAGTTTGTTACAGCAAGAGCAAAACAGGAAAAGGCAAAACATTTCACACTCCTTCAAAAGAAGGAAATAAAGCAGAAACAAAAAAAAAACAACACAAAAGATGAAAAACAGAAGGAAGTTTGGTAGGAATAATAACAACAAAAAATATGTGTGTATTTGGGGTGGCACAAGGGAGTGAAAACGGGACGTTTTGCGTGTTATCCAGGTCAGTTTGTTTTTTTTTTGCCAGGACCACCAGGGTTTTTTTGGGGCTTTCCTGTGTGGGAAGCAAAACTTTGAGCTTCCGTAATTCCGTTTGCAAGCAACACGGGCAAATGGTGAGGGCGAATGAAGCAGCGAATTATGTTTTAGCATAGTTTTGAGCTTTCCGAGGTGGATGATTGGTAGTTGTAGATGGGAAAATGTAGTTTGGAAAAACTTTCTCTTTCTCTCTCTCTCTCTCTCTCTCTCTCTCTCTCTCTCTCTCACGCTCTAACGCCGGATGTACGATGGCCGGAAGTAAGTGGAATAATGTAAGCAGCGTGTTTTTTTTTATGTTTTTCGACACGAGCAAAGGCAAATAGTTGGCAACATCGCACCCGGAGGTAACGGTTGTTATCTTATCGTACGGGAAAAGGGTGTACAGCATGCGTAACAACGTGACGGACAGAACGATGTACGATGGTGGTACGGTACGGTGGAACCTACTTTGCGGAACTTTTTCTCGCCATTCTTCGCCTTGGGACAGAAGAGCGATACGGATGCTTCCCGTTCGCCCGACTCCTGGCAGCACATGCACGAGCGCTCCATCTGCCAGATCTTGCTGCCGGACACCTGGATGTAGCTGGCGCACCGGCCAATGCACGCGAACGATGGGATGGGCTTCGGTACGCAGCCCGGATACTGCAGCACGTGGATGACGGGCGTTACCTGGCAATCGTCACCTGAGTAGTGCGAACCACCACCGTCCTCTGACCAGTAGCGCCGGATGGGACGGATGGAGATGATACGGACGGCGTGGACGTGTATGTGTGTGTGTGGAAGAGAGAGAGAGAAAGAGGGAAAGAAAGAAAGAAAGAGAGCAGTGCAGAGAAAAGGGATACAATAGTTTAATTTCAAATCTATCAACAGATAGTCCCGTGTGGTGTGGTGATGATGACGATAACCACCCAAACCAACCCCCCCCCTCTCCCCCCAATGGGGACATCATCATAAACGAATGACAAAATTTCGGTTCGGTTAGGTTTCTGTCGCTGTGGTCGCTCGATTCATTTGGTTTGTCGCTTTGGATGCAATTGAATTGTGGTGAGTTTTTGGTGTTGCGTTGTTGCGAGCTGCAAAATAAGATTACAAAGTTAAATACGAATGGCGTAAATTAGTGTTCCAGCAGGGCCAGCAGGACAAGCACATCCAACCGATCGAATGGTATATATTGATTTAGAATTTTGCTACAGAACAGATACAGATTTCCAGTATCCAAGGGATGGCATTTTTCCCATCTATCATCCAATGAAGTCAATTTGTCACTGAACTAAAGCTATAATCGGATTTGCTAACAGTTGGCAGTGAAGAAGCAATTCTACACACCACGCTGCCATCACATGGCCAGAGATTGCATTAACCTTCGGCGTTGGTTGTACATATATTTAAAAGGAAAAGGGAAAAAATGGGGCATCTCTACAATTTATTGCTTTTCGTCCAATTCCATTTCCCGTGGTGGCCATCCCTTATTGCAGTTGCACCGTTTGGGAATGCGATCGACCTAGTTGAGGCGCGCAATCTATCTCCAAACCAATCGGCACCCATACATCGGTGCCCAACGACGATCGATAGACAATCTATGGCAGTGTGCTTTCTCCTGTGTGTGTGTGTGAAGCGCACCCGGCAGTGGCTAATACAGCTATAAATTTAAAAACCTGTTGGACAAAAGCGCCACAAACGGAGCTGGTGCCTGTAAGTTCCCATCTGTAACGAGCGACATTCAATTGTGCCTTCAATTGGCCAGTTGGGTTGGATTGTTGTACGACAGCAAAAATAGATGTGGCATCGGGGCTGTAGCTCTGCCCTGTTTAACACCCATTTCGTACGGTGGCACACCTTTATTGTGCAAAAAACAAATCAGATAAATTAACTTACACATAAATGATACGGCGAAGGAGATCGCACCACAAAGTTACGATTATTGCTGTAAGCGGATATAAATGCTAAAGTTTTGTGTGATTAATTTGCTGGCCAATATTTATTGTCCAAAAGAGAGCGGGCGGCTGGAATGCGTTGTTCAATGTGGCTGTTTTTGTTTGGCCTTCAAGAACCAACACGATGGGGCGTGTAGTGTTGGAATGTAATCCTTATATTAAACCAAAAAAAAAAGAAGGGAAAAGCCAACAACCCGGACCTCCGTCCCGGGTTACATACTGATGCCGCCAAGCGTGGAAAATGGAAAATTGGTTTCGGTGAACCGCGTGCACCCAGGGTCACGGTGACCGTTACGGTCCGATTACAGATCCCTTGCACTAATGTTTATGTTTGATTAACCTTTTAATGTGAAGCCTAAAATGAGGAGCAAGTTTGTGGGGTTGTACCTTTGCTTTAGTTAAATATTCTTATTTATTTAACCAACAGCAATGAAACTCCCCTTTGCAGTGTCTGCAAAAACCCTTTTCATACCTTTTGCGCGAATGTTTTGTGTGTGTGCGCCATATCACAAAAGGGAAGCATTCGCGCGAAGATGATCCGTCGAGCTGGTGAAAGCAAACGGCTTCGTGAAGCAAAGCGACCCGACCATCAACGTGCTTGCCATCACTGGAGAATTCAACAACAAAGGTTAATAAATCTTGTGTCGTCTTCTTTCATCCGATTTTTCCAAGGTTTTCTCGTTCACGGCGGGTCGAATGCTACGATGCGACGTGCTCGTACGAAAGCATCGTTATATGCCACGCCATGGGGCATTTGTCCTGTGACCGTTTTTCTCCCTTTTTTTTTTTACTTGCTTGCTTGATCCTCAACAACTGCATCTCGATTTGTCGATTTGTCAATCCTTCTAACAAACCCGAACAAAGACAAGTCGTCAATGACGTGATTCGTGTTGTCAAACAACTCTCGTTCTATCCTTTCCCATACTCATCGCCATGTCCTTCTTGCCTGTTAGATGAGAAGTTCATCGACGATGCGTCGCTGTTGACACATTTGGACACTTATCCCATATTCGGACCGATTCGTTTCACACGTACACAAGTATTGAGTATCGGTGGCGCATCGGTGTGGTGGAACTCATGGAAGAAGGATGTAATCAAACTTTGTTCCTGTCATCGTACTCTACTAGCCCCTTACAGTCCAACCCATCGTCACGGTACGGCATTCATGGACCAAACTTTGTCAACAGAGGTGTTGCATGGAAAGTTGTTTGATTATGAACCCTCCCCATCCCCCTTTCCCCCCCGGTATTAGTAATGTTTGGGGGGCTTAGCAAAACACATGACACACACACACACACACGCATATGATGTCCAAATCGAGGTTTTTATTGGGAAAAATTCGGCTTTCGCAAAGAAGAATGAAGGATGGCTGGCTTGAAAAGTAAGAAATCAATACCGTAACCAATAATGGCGGCATGGAAGTCCGGAGTCAATGCTGGTATATGTGGGAATGTGTTTGATGTTTGTCTCGCCGTAATGACCAACTGGTTATCTATGGCCTATGGATGACGTTGGTGGCATCACTGATCCATTCGGTCGAAACTTTCCCATAACCCCACTTTTTTAGCTAGTTTTGTACCAACCAATGAGGCAACACGTGAGTTATCTGTTTCGATGGACTTATCGGATTTAACGCTGGTCAAGCAGAACCGTACATTTGCCCTATTAGAGAGCAAGAGTTGCTATCTTCTAGTGGTAAGAAGGAGTTGGTACGGCGGATTGTGGGAATGGTCACCAGTGGGGAATGAAGGATTCGATGATGCGTTAACTGTGATTGGGGCTTTATCGTGTGAATGTAACTACGAGGCGAACATACTTTAGTGGACATGCTGCTACTTACAGTGAATACAGTACAGTCGCGAATGGGATTTTATTCCCACGCAGAACACCGATCATTTGATTACATTCGGGATATTGGGCGCATTATTTATTAGTTGTCCGTGTAGAAAACTAATATGTTTACCAGCATTATGGGCAGATCTTTGCCGTACTGAAGAAACATGAAGCTTATGAAGGTGCCGTGTAAAAGGTGGATGAAATGCTTTCTAGATTCTTCGTGAATTCTTTGAATAAGTCTTAAGGTATTAACGTCAGGTCTCTAATAACCGAAAGTATATACCGATTAGGAATACGGGATACTAACTCCCTTTGGGGGAATTAAATCAGAGTGAGTAAAATACAAGAAGAAGGTAACTCTTCATCTCACTCACATAGTTTCACACTGCTCAACTCACTCATGAATGACTTAAAGCACAAACGAGTTATAAAAACTTTTTCCGTGAAGACTTGACTCAAACTCACTTTCTGGTTTGATTTAATTCACTACATGAACTCTTTCCTAAGCTAAACAAAGTTTCATTCGTTGTGCTTAAGAGCATGGAACTTTTAAATCATAACTCTTTACAGGAGGTTGATGATGTCATGAAAATGGCACCGAACAACCAGAACGATTCCTTTACAGTCAATTCGTGAATCCGTGTTCCTTTGAGATAGATATTAAACGACATCCGTCTAGCGTCTGTTGCAAGTAATACGTAGGCCAAGTCACGTCATTAAAATAACGCAGGACAACCAAACCCATATCAGTCCAATCGCCAGCGACACATTTCACGCGTGTGGCAAACGTAAATATATTAATAAATATTTAATCCCTCTTCCAACCTTAATGCTGTTGCAATACGCCTTACAATTGTGCTTTGCAGCTTATTGTTACAGCAAATAGCACACAGCTTTTCGTCCCACTTACTTGTGATACAGTAGAAAATAAAACATTTGTTCGTAGTTATCAGCACACACACATACACACCACAGTTCTGGGGAAAATGGTAGAAATGAATGAACACCTTCTGTGTGTGTGTGTATGTCATAAGCTCCAAAAACCAGGAAAGGGTCATTTATCATGCCAAATGTAAGGACAGACAAAGAGAGAGTGAGGAGTGCCTCACTTTCTGGAGGAAAGAACTCGCCCAAACTCGCTACCGTTACCGTTTATGGTGCGCGTTTTCGATTAAAAATGACTAGCATCAATCATAATCATAAGCCAACAAGCTGACTCTGTTCCGTGGCAGAACCGTTGTTCAAATGGTTAAGTTGCACTCTCTGGCTCTGGCACTCTGTGGTCAGTTACTTACGGTTCACAGCCGAAAGTATCTTGTATTGTGTTGAACAATCAAGAAGGAACAAAGGCAAAACGGATCCAACAAAAGCAAAACGCTAAGTAGTGAGAGAGAAACACTTGACTAAAAGCCGTTGTAGTGATTGCGCTTCCGTGATTGTTTCGCCGATTCGAAAATTAGGCAAATTGCTTGTGGCGACGAGACTGATGCCCTATTCGAAATTTTGTTGTCTTAAGGCAATGGTTAACGGCAATGGAACAACACTACTAAAAACCGTTACCATTTGGGTTTTGGAAACGTGAAAGCAGTTGGAAAGGAAGAAAGGACACACGGTTTTGTGAGTCAATATTCAAATAAGGGACTTTATCTTTACTACTACCGGAAGTGTACCGGTGGTACGGAAGAGGGAACAACCGTGCGAAAGGTATGAACATTCCGTTTCAGCAAAAGGCGCTTTCTTCTATCATTCGGTGAGGTTCGGGTGGTTTGGGGTTGGGGCGTTGATGGGAAGGAGGGTGGCTTTTTTCTTCTCGCTACCCATAAATGGCAACATATTCGCAGTAGTTCCGTTGCGCCCCGCCACAACGGGAACGGTATTTAATTTAAGAGAGCAACTTCTGGTTCGTGCTTTACTTTGTTGAGCCGCTGAGAAGTGTGATAGAATCGTGGAACACCACGATGACAAGTGCCTTCCATTTATATATATATATATATTGCGGGTACGGCACATCCCTATAGAAATTGTGCCGAAGGATATATTGGGAACAGGAAATTTTGTCAAGTCAATTCGATTGGGAAAAAGCGCAAACCGCTTTAAAGATGTTCCGGGACGGTAGAGAGAGGTTTAAAATGCCACAAAACACCCAAAACCCTGGAGTGCCTTAATGCAAACGATATAATGATCAGGAACGTCTTGCATATCTTGGCCACTTTGGAACTGGAGTTGGCCACGTGCATAAAACTTTCGAAAGCGACACTAAAAAACGGATGATCATCACCGAGAAACCGAGTGGTCATGGAAAAAGGAACTGAATGGAAGAAAAGCTCTCTCTGTCTTCTACCCGTCGGAACGTGTCCACAACTGAATTCGGGGTAGTGATGCGACACTACTACCTCAGACAAAACCAACATTTGAAGGAGATTCATTTTTGGAAAGACAAGACGAAACGGAACGCGGAACCCCCCGATGGGTGGTGTTTTTACACGGCATGGCATTTTACGCTTTTACTCGCTTTTCCACTGTCAACCTTAGAACAAGCAACAGCAACGAGTGGGGGGGGGGGGGGGGTGAATTGGGAAGGAAAAGGTTCACTTCTATTTAAATGGTGCGCGCGTGAAAGAGGAAAAGGAACCGGTCCGGAGGGGTTGTTTTTCCTAACGTTGTTGCTGCTGCTGCTGCTGCTGCTGGAATGAGGAATAGCTGCACAAAAATGATTATTTGTTTTGTTTTGTCGGTCGTGTTGAGAAAATTGTGGGTTTTCCACGAATGGGGGGGAAGAAATACTATAGCTTATGCTTTTATGTCCCTCTCTATCTGTTGCCGGGAATGTTAGAATGCTTGTGGTCAACAAAGGAAAAAGGGAAGAAAAGCTCACGTTTACGCAGAAGACGATGCCTTTAGGGAACGGCAAACGACTAATTGGGGACAAACGGTAAACGGCAAACAATGAGAACTTCTGTGCTTCAAGGGGGATGAAGGTTGATTTGAATTTCATTATATACTACACAACCCCCCCCCCCCCTCTCTCCCCACCGGTGTAGATGAACGGAATTGCATACAAATTCTCCCAAACTAGGTGTTCACTGAATGAGGATGCTTAGAAGTCTCTTCATCCTGGAGGTTTTCTTTTTCGGTGGTTTTGAATTACACTTTTTGTAACAATTTTGTCACCACAAACTGTTGGCCCAGGGTGAAAGAGGTGTCAGTTTTTCACCAAGCCCCAACAACCCATTCCGGATACTACGGGACAACAGTGTAAGCGTTGTTCTATGCAACTTGCAAGTTTGTTGTGTTCCTCTTCACTTCTCACGTGTTGTGTCCGCCTTTGTTTTGTATTTGCCGAGCCTTTTTGCTTTTTGCTTTCGCGGGGCACTATAGAGCACCTAATAATGCACAGTCAACACACTTGACACTGATTCTTGCTTTCCGCCCCACTATCACGGTCTCACTGGGTGAGCTGCAAGAGTCCTAACGCCATCAACCGAACAAGCCTCGAACGCGGTGGACGACGAGGTATCAAACAGTGACAACCTGTCCCCTTTCCTTGTGTGCGTGTGTGTGTGTATGTCACTTCACCTTAGCGCTTCCGGTTTTTTTTTGTTTTTGAGGTGGGTGGGGGGGTAGAACGTATCCCGACTTGTGGCCACCGTTCGCCGCGCACTTTATACCGAGAATGAGCACCTTTCCGAGTTGCGGACTGTTTATTATATCCCGAACCCGTGCTTTCGGGCTCTTCGTTCTCCGGAACGGCTCTCGCACACTCTCCAGAGCGTGTCTCCGTGTCTCTCTGTGTGTGTGTGTGTGCGGTCGTGTGATGGGATCGTTGTTCCTGCGGCGATTGTGGCATGTGCTCCGACAACGGCAACAGGACAACCGACCGGGATTATAAAGGTCGCCCGCGGAGTGTGGCGCGTTGCGTGTAGAGTGTGTACTCGCCCCGAGTGGTCGGTGGCCCCTACCGAGCAGCTTGTTCGTGCTGTGAGAGAGAAGAAAGCATGTGCCATGAGCAACTTCCCAACCAGAATTGAATGGACGCTATTCCGGTGGGAAAGGGAAAACGGGCTAGGTGGCAGGGA
Organism: Anopheles rivulorum; assembly: GCA_018908115.1. Lineage (NCBI taxonomy): Eukaryota > Metazoa > Arthropoda > Insecta > Diptera > Culicidae > Anopheles > Anopheles rivulorum. The sequence continues at coordinate 25,019,790 of STHB01000004.1, forward strand.
AAAGCGGTAGTCCTTCGGGAGGGAGATGGACAGTTTGTCCCCACTGTGTGCATGAACCTCCACATTCCGGGTACAACACGCGCAGTTGAATGAGTTAATTTTTTTCCTTCAAAGAAATTTACTACAGTGGGACTTATTGGAATGAAATTTACTACGGAAATAGTACGGTTTTAATTCATGTTTCTAAATCATAAAAACAGCTGTTAAGGGATGGACAAAACGACCCTTCTGCCGTAGTCGTAAAAGTTACTCCCAAAACCGTTTTGAATACATCCCTGAAGGCGTCATTGAACTGATTAGGAGGCTACATTCCGACAAACGGAACAGGACATAACAGAGGGAGTGCACCGCATCTCTCTCTCTCTCCTGTCTCTCTCTTTCTTGCGTTACGACCAACTTTGTTAACAATGGTTAACATGCCTAACGCGCACTCGGTGTGTACGTCCCTCACACATCGTAATCCTTTAAGGACAACCATGTTAAACAACACTGTTGCGTGCGCGGCACAGTGGGAGACCGTCGGTTGGATTTGTCGGTACACGAGTACGGTTCCGCAGTCTTTGCTTTTGGTCGTAAAAAAGAAGAGAGTTATTTTCTTATCGCTAATAAAGCGAAGTCGGCAAATGCACATACACGTACGGCCACCGTCACGAGAATGGAGAGCGCATGGAGGCGCTTTTTTGTCGAGACTGCGCAATGCTCGCGCTCGGGCAGGTGCAGGTGCCAAGTCAACAAGAGGTTCGCCGTAACGTTTCGTTCGGGACAGAATGTTTATTTTATTTTTATAATAATATAACCTTTACGTTTTGAAATATATCACAAGAAAACTTCTCCTTTTTTTCCCTACGATAAGCAGCAGCACCACCGCACTCCTTAAAAGGCGGCACGCTCCAGCGCGGTCAGTTGCTGAACCAATCGTTCCTCTTTAGCTTTTCGCATCGTGTACAGTTTACGGGATTCGATAAAGTTTTGCAGAAAGCTGCCAACGTCACTTTGTCCGGCGAGAAACCGCTGTGCCTCGTCGTCACTTTTGCCATCCGCCGTCGATACAGCGATCTGCAACAGTTCCTTGATGTGCTGGGGAGAAAAATCTTCCGCCTTGCGCTGGTACCGCTGGTTCATGCTTTCCCACTGCTGGCCCAGCTCCTTGAACTCGAGCGCCAACGTTTCCAGCTTCCATTTGCGCTCCTCGACCGCTTCCTTGCGGGCAAGATTATCTACGGCAAGTGACTCTATCCCGGTCAGCAGTTGATCCATTTCGTCGTTCTGATGTTGCACAAAAGGGAGTTTTGTGATGAATTCCTCCAGATAATCCTCATCCGTGTTCAAACGGGCCAGTTCGTCGGTGGTGAGATTACGCAAACCGAATTGGTCCGATTCGTGCGATGGTGACAGAAGCGCGTTACGACTATCGGAACCGAATTCTTGCACGTTCCCGTTCCGACACGCCTGATGTTGGGAATGGTGTTGCGGTGTGGAGGAAGGCTCGTTGACAAACTTGGGAGGATGTTTTTCGAATTCCCTTCCAACCACTTGCACTATCCTTCCGAGATCGGAATGAATGGTGTACTAAAGACAGTGAGGAGGAGGGACAAAATCAATCGTTTTACGTAACCAGTACAAGGGGTACAGATGGGTCAACGTTTCATACATACATTCAGGATTCCAGGCGCATTGTCTATTTCTCCCGTCGTGCCATTGACCCACGGATGGCGCAGAATTGGACTCACTATAAGCTTTGGCTTTTCGTTTGGGAAACCACTTCCAAGGAGAATATTGATGGCGATTTCTCGTCCGCCACAGTTAAAGTTGACCAAATATTCTTCATTTTCTTTCACCTCCTGTACGCTGTAGAGTTTTGAAAACGTTGAGAAGAGACAAAAACACACACACGCAATGAACGGTTATGAAATGTTGCAATAACGAAAGTGCAGATTTATGCTTACTTGTGGTTGAATATCTTAAGCGTATCGATTTGTCGTTTACGCATCGCTTCGAAGGTGACTATCCTTGGGCGTGTAGATGAACCAGCACCGAAAACCCAATACGGCCTACGGAGAGAAGGGCATTTATAATCGGCAAATTGAATTACACGCCAGAAATCGAACGAGAAGCACAAAAACGCGATGATATAGTTTGGTTTGTTTTGGTTACGTTTGTGACGTCATTGTGTTTCTTTATTTACGCCAAACGTCAAATTTCGGACCGAGCGATATGTTCGAAAAACGATGCCAAACGAACTTCGAACGATTTGTGCAGGGTTGGTGCGGTGAATGGATATCGTTGGGACGAAATAGTCCTTTGAATTTAGTAAAACGAGCGCTACTGTGTGCGCAAGAAAATCGAGGAACAGTTGATTGAATTTTCACACACGATTATTGACAATTTATTCACACTCCTTAATAAGNTTGTGTTTCTTTATTTACGCCAAACGTCAAATTTCGGACCGAGCGATATGTTCGAAAAACGATGCCAAACGAACTTCGAACGATTTGTGCAGGGTTGGTGCGGTGAATGGATATCGTTGGGACGAAATAGTCCTTTGAATTTAGTAAAACGAGCGCTACTGTGTGCGCAAGAAAATCGAGGAACAGTTGATTGAATTTTCACACACGATTATTGACAATTTATTCACACTCCTTAATAAGCGAAGTAAAGGGAAACGAAAATTGTCCTTGGGCTAACCTGTATGCAAATTCGATTCGTGATTAGTATGCAAATATCGTAGCATGCTAACAAGTGCAAAAAAGCTCGAGAAATTAAATTGAATGCAAAAAGGATGGTTGCAATTGCGGTGGTAAATGTCGAACAGCAGGACTCGAGGTTGGACTTCGACGTTCGATTATTTTCGAACAAAATGAATGAAGTTCGAAGATTGCGTTTAGGGGCGAGTTCGTTACTTGATAGGTTTGGTCTCGTTTTGACAGCTCTAGTTGCACGGCAAAAAACGGGTTGCTGCTGCTTTGGTAAACGGGAACGAACAACGATTGGCCAACACGAATACGGGGGAGCGAAATCGTTTGTCCTCATAGCGCCAGCTCACCGCACACTTGTATATGCGTGTGGTGTGAAACGAGTGTCGTGCCGTGACACTCTCTTGCTCGCGCGCCACACCACAGCTAGGTCTGTGAATGTACACAACGCCAGAAGAAGGGAGGCTTCAGCTCCGCTAGCGATAGAACCCGGACGCGTAGCGGAAAGCGTACGCGGACACAGTGACGCGCGGATCGCGCACAAATGGACTCGAGCGGGAAGGTGGCCTTCGAGGGCAAGCTGTTCGTGCTGACAATCGACGCGCGCGATGAAAACGAGGAAAAGTATATGCGGGCGTACCGCACGTTCGAGGAGACGACGGCGGGTCTCAGCGATAAGGACTTTCACGATCTGATGTCCTCACTGGTCAGCAAGGAAAAGCAGCACGAGGAAATTTCGCTCGCGCTCGTCTACATCATACTGACCGATCCGAACGGTGCACCAAAGACGTACCGTGATCTAACGCTGCTGACCCGGGACGGGCTCGGGTTCGTGACGGCCAACCTGGCCATGCTGGTGGCGGAGAAGTACCACAAGCTGACCGATGTGGGACGCAAGCAGTTGCTGTGGTTGCTGCGGGAACTGATCAAAAATCAGGTGCTGAACGTGGACAACCTGGCGTGGAACATACTGCGCCAGGCGAGCGGTGGCGACATCAGTCCCAAGAACATTGCGCTGATCGAGGGCTTGCTGGACATTTTCACCGAGCACCGGGCGTGGCTGGAGAAGGATCAGTTCCTGATCGGTACGGTGGCGTACACGTTCGTGCGGTTAATCGAGGACCACTGCGGGCCACAGTTTGTGCATCTGCGAAACAGGGAGGTGAAGTTTGTAATCTCGCTGATACGGGACCGCTTCATGGACATTATACCGCTCGGGCGGGAATTCGTGCGGTTGCTGCAAAACGTTGGCCGAATACCGGAGTTCGATCAGCTGTGGAAGGACATGCTGTACAACCCGAAATCGCTCTGCCCCACATTCAATGGCGTGTGGCAGCTGCTGCAGACGCGTACAAGCCGGCGGTTTCTGCGGGGCCGCATAACGCCGGACATCGAGCGCAAGATACACTTTCTCACGAGCAACGTCAAGTTCGGCAATCAAAAGCGCTACCAAGATTGGTTTCAGGAGCGGTACTTCAACACACCGGAATCGCAGAGCTTGCGGTGTGATCTGATCCGGTTCATTATCAGCGCGATACACCCGACGAACGACATGCTCTGTTCGGACATCATTCCGCGCTGGGCAATCATCGGCTGGCTGCTAACGTCCTGCACGAACGCGGTCACGCTGGCAAATGCGAAGCTGGCCCTCTTCTACGATTGGCTGTTTTTCGACCCGGCCAAAGACAACATCATGAACGTGGAACCGGGCATACTGGTGATGTACCATTCGATCAAGAACCACCCGCTCGTCAGCTGCACGCTGCTGGACTTTCTCTGTCGCATCATGAAGAACTTCTACCCGAAATGGGAGGATCGCATCCGGACCGGCATTTACAACTCGCTGCGTAAGATCCTCGAGATGAAGGTGATCCCGAATCTGGTGCCGTTGTTTGAATCGCCCAAGCTGGACCGTGATCTGAAGGCAATGTTGCGGGAAAACTTTCGCGAGTTTTGCGTACCGCCGAACAGTGGCATGTTCATGCATCCACCCCAGCCCGGTATGGAGACGCAGATGATGATGCCACACTACCCGGGTGTGGCGGGCGAACCGGTCGAACATATGCCCCATATGATGCATCCACCCGTGCATACGGTTCACCCGAGCCAGACCGATATCACACAGCTAAACCGAATGGATCCCTCGCGGAAAGCACACGACAGCGGAGGAGGAGGTGGAGGTGGTGGTGGTGGTGGTGGTGGTGGTGGAGGAGGAGTGGGTGTAGGGGCCGGTTGGCTCGCCTTAAGAGGACCGTTGGCAGGCGGTGCCGGAACGATGCCTATTGCTGCACAGGGAGTGCGGAGTGGTGGACCACCCGGTGGTGGTAGTGGTGGTGGACCAGCTGGATCCGTGGGCGGTGCAGGCACTGGGCCTGCTGGCGTTCCGAGCGGCGTATCAGCTGGCAGTGGGACGGCGGGTGCAGCTAGTGGCGGTGGAACATTTGCCAAACCTTCGGAAGTACCCCGAACGGATAGCGCAGGAACGGCGGACGATCCCAAATTTAGTGACGACGAAGATGATGCCGCATCGAAAGCTACGGCAACGGCCACGAAAACGGAGGACGTATCGGACGATGATGATCTGCCGCTAGCGAAGGTGCGCCTGCTGGAGAAGCCGGCGATCGCGAAGGTAGCCCTACCGGACACACTGAACGGCCACCTGGAAGAGTTTCTACGCGAGAAGAGCGTCAAGTCGTTCGAGCCGCTGCTGCAAAGCCTGGGCAGCTGCGGGAAGGCGGCCCTCAACCAGGAGCAGGAAAACTACCTCACGGAGAGTGTGATATCGGTGATCAAGCAGACACTACCGGACAAGAGCTACTTCCCTGCATCGAAGACGGACGAGAATTTGTCCGAGAGCATCAACTACCCACTGTTTGCGGCGTACCGGTTGCTGTACCAGCAGGAGGAATCGTGCAAAAAGCGCATCATGGCCCTGTTGGTCGCCATCGTGACGCGGATCAACGTGGCCGGGTACATGCTGCTGTTCTTCCTGAAGGTGCACGGGAAGCTGCAAAGCCGGCGGAAAGAGAACGCCGGCAGTACCGCGTTCAAGGCGTCCGTCTACGGCGTGCTGTGCGATGCGCTCGAACCGGCCGACTCCACCGTGGACGACTGCATCGAGAAGGATCTCAATCTGCTCGAGAAGCACAACACGCAGATGTTCCTGTGGATCCTGCCGGACATGTACCGGGAGTTCAAGCAGACGATGCTCAACAACACGACCGTGCTGCGGCTGCTGGTGGGCTGCATCGACGCGAGCAATCTCGGCGACATCATCTACAGCATCACGCAGGGCAAGCTGATCCTGTTCGACGAGGACGGCATCGTGGACATCCTGCGCAGCAGCCTCGAGTACGAAACGTTCGAGCAGGTGTGCATCTGGCAGCTGGTGCAGGCGCACGACATCCCACTCGAAACGTTCCAGGAGGTCATCCCCGAGCTGGAGTCCGGTGCGCACGCGGAAGCGCTGACCGCGATCCTGCTGCTGCTGCGTGCCGAGAAACCGACCACCGAGCTTGTCCGGTTGCTGCTGAGCCGCGAAACGGAAACGAAGCACCGAGGCGACCCGTTCGTAACCTCCGTACTGCGCTACTGGTGCCAGGAGTTCGAGGAAAAGCTGTCCGAGCTGACAGCGGCCCTGCTCACCTCGAAGTATCCCTCCAACTCACCGAACAAACGCAAGCGGCCGTCGAAGAGCGCGCAGCAAAACACGGCCCCCACCTCGGAACAGCTGCTGAACCATCTCGAGCACTTCCGGCGTAGCTGCCGGCACGGGAACGGCACCGGTACGGGGCTGTTTGTGCAGAACGACATGCAACGTGCCCTGCAGCAAGCGTTCGCGCACAGCTCCGAAAGCCAGCGAAAGCAGTTCAGCGATCTGTTTGCGCTCGCAGCGGAAGACGAAACGTCCACCACGGTTGGCCGGCGGGGTACGAGTAGTCGCGGGCGGAAAGCACCCTCGAACAAGAAGGAAACGGCGGCGGAAAAGGCGGCAGCGGCGGCCGCCGCAGCACATGCCAACAATAGCAAGAAGGCGGCGGAAGCGGCCGCCCACTTTAGCGACGACTCGAGCGACGAAGACTGGTCCAAGCAGAAAGCCTCGAAGCGAAGGAAAACGCTAAGCGATTCCGATTGACACCGTTCGTCGGTGGAACTGGAACTGGTGGTGCGCCTGACGATGGGAGGTAATTGTGTACAGTTTGCCGCGGCTATTGCCAATACGATGCCATTCAATGGACACATCCGGTGGCACTGCGATCAGTACTTTTGTTTGTAAAGCGAACGCTTACCGTTCCGCGATCGGTGGATCGGAAGATGGAGTAGTAGATCGCTTGCTCGTCCATACCGTGACTGACCCGGTCCAACCTGGCTTTCCTCCAGGTGTCGTATTCTTTTTTCCCCGTGTAATGCCCAAGATGCAAAAGAGAGGGAGGGAGAGAGAAAGAGAGCCACATTTAAAGTTGTTGGGAAGTTGTACCCGTGCCCAGGCGAAACGTTTTTGTTTTAACTCGACCGGCTGACGATACCGGACGCGGATAAGCGGAAACTGCGAAGTGTTCGATCTGCGAAACTTCGTGCTTTCCTTTCATTCATTTCCTTGCTTTGCCGCCGGCGCACATGTTCGTTTGCTATGCGAAACGGAGGTGCGGCGACCGAAATTACGGGAACCTGAGATGCAATATTGTAAAATATCGTTATAGATAGTGATCAGTATCATTTAGAACCGTTCCGATCACTCGCTCCGGTCGTCGCGTGTCGATGGAGTGAGGTAGTGGGGGGACGGTTTCCTCGTGATATACAATATGTGTATGTGTATGTATGGCCACTGTGTATGTGTGTGTGTGAGAGAGTGTGTGTGTGTTTTTTTTAATCATTAACATAATTTGTTTTTAATGCCGTCGTCCGTTCGGCCGTTGTCAGCAACAACGGAGCGACGGACTCGGAACAGCAGGTGCGCTCTTTTTACAGACTTGGAACGCATCATGACTTCAACAAATCAAACAATCATGTTACAAATCACGAATCAAGATCACGGGCGCGGGAACTTGAACGACATCACACATTTGCGCTGTAACGATGTATCAATTGATTGGGGACACACGGTACACACTGGACACTTTGTTGTTTGGCGAAAGACTGGAACCGACCGGTGACGGAACAAGGGCGTCGTCGAGCAAGCGGAAGTACTCATTTTAAAATGTGCATCATGCCGGGAAAGGATGGATGGTAGAAATTCTTCTCACACCACCGTGTTGTGTGTGCTGCGTGTGTCATGTCGCATAATCAAAATCGGGCTCGTAGAGGGGGCTTTTTTGTTTGTTTGTTTGCAACAGGAGTTTCTCATCGGCAGGATAAAACAAAAAAAACACACTCAGAAGAGGGAATAACACGGATGTGTCCGTGCATTCACCCACACGCGGTGCGGGGCTGCTGGGTGGTGTCTGTAGGAAAGGGAACGGGAAGAAGCACGGCTACAAAAGGAATATACACACTTAGAAATTGCGTAAAATATGTAATAGTATTTCTAAAAAAATGTTTATAGATTAAATAAAGCGAACATTGATGTAAAACATGCGCCCCCAGGGTTTGATTAATTTCGGACGGGCATAAGAAAGCAAACAGCAACAAACAAAAACAGCGCTACTTGCGCTAAAGCGACGGAATGCAACTGCATGCAGTTAACGGTTTGGCAACGAAGCGTTTGAACTGTAAACGCTTGAGAAACGCTTCACGTGAACTGCGAACTGAACGAAAAACGTCAAAAGCGGCGCCGCATTTTTAACGAAACGTCAGAAGCGTGTGTCACCCGAACTGAACCCGAGAACCAACTTTCAAATAACAAATCCGCCGCCGAAAAGCCAAAGGCGGAACAGCGGCGACCGTGCGAGTGCAAGTTCGAGGACATAAACACAAAGTGCTACTTGGCGTACGAACGGTTCCGGTGGTTATTTAATCAATGTATCCTGCGTTTTACATAATCCCGCTCGCTCTCGGTGCTTTTCAGTTGGTTAATGTTAGTGCGCAGTGAAGTTGGGTGGCTGAATTTCCTGCTTTTTCCGACAATCACGACGAACCACACAATTGTCGTCGGTGCCCGGGGTGCCGTCGTTATAGCTTATGAGGGTTCTGCTTCGTCTGTTCCAGCACGCCAAACTAGCACCAAAGTGTGGCCATACGAGTGGATTGTTACGGTGGCCACAGGTAGCAGTGACGACAGCGCTTACAGGGTTTACCATACGAATGGCTGCCTCCGAGGAACGTTCCTATCCGACCACCTTGGAAGGATTCGGATATGGGTTTAATAAAGGTGAGTACATCTAGCGCGACGCGAGGATCATTCGGTTGCTTAACGAACGCACTTTCGTTGTCCGTTTTAGATGGAAAATTGCGTCAGCTCGATAAGGAAACGGGGAAGCTTACCGATCGTGTCTTTGACTATCAGGTGTACACATCCTTATCGGAGAACCAGGCACACTACGAAGCGTTGGGTGACGTGATTACGGAATACGTGTACCAGCGGCTGGAAGAGAAGGAAGGCATGACGAAGCTTTACGTTCCAGATGATGTACCACGCGATGAGGCCACATTCATATTCAGCACCAAGGATAAACTGGACAAACCGAAGAAACTGCTCGTGCTGATACACGGCAGCGGTGTTGTCCGTGCGGGTCAGTGGGCCCGCAGCCTAATCATCAACGATTGTCTCGATTCCGGTACACAGATCCCGTACATCAACAAGGGCCGCGAGCTAGGCTATGACGTGCTGCTGCTAAACACGAACGATAACTATCGCACCATCAATGGGGCAAGAGAGTCGATCCGCGGCAGTCGCAATCCGACCGAACATGCCGCAACCGTGCTGGAGAAATACATTCTCGCAAGCAAACCCGACTCGGTAGCGATAGTGGCCCACAGTTATGGTGGTGTGGTAACGGTCGAGCTGGCGCAACGATATCCGGAATTTTTCAGGGACCGCGTGTTTGCCGTTGGTTTCACCGACAGTGTCCATGCGGGTTCGCTCGTGCCGGAGGTGCTGAAGAAGGTAATATGCTCCGGCGGCCACCAAAAAAGAAGGAAACATTCTGTTCTGAGAGCAATCAAATTGATTTGGTATTCTTTATCGGCTTCAGATCGGTCGCAACTGGGTGACGGCAAAGGATCCACTCGATACCCCGCTGACAATCACAAAGCACGATATCCCTCGACACTCGGCAGGTAAGTGAGAAAGAGGGCGATGAGATGTGTCAAGTAGCCTGTGTCAAACGCAAAGTGTTCCGCAGCCTGCTACGGTGCGAATGATGCTTGACAAACTGCTACATACAACCGGCTAACTAGATTACGCTTATTAGCACTCCGATTGAACTGCCGGTGGCTTAATTGGCATTCTTTCTTTATCCCTTTTTATCCACTAGGCCACACCAAACATGAAATGACGTCGTACAGTTGCATGAGTGCACTTTTCGAGTTTCTCGAGAGTCGTTATGCGGAGTTCCGGGGCGCGACCGAACCACAGTCGAAGAAGGTGAAGGGCGACGAACTGTGAGGAATGGTCGAATTGCACAAGAATAAAACCATTTTCCAAATGGTACGAAAGGAACCCGTGGACCATTGTTAAAGTTAACTTAATATCACCAGTTAGTTTATCTTTATAAGAAAGATTTGTTAATTTAACGGATCATGGCATGAGGACTTACTTCCAGTTAAATTACAGCCACAAAGACAGACAAGAATAACTTTTAACCGGTACCATATGTTTACCTTCAACTTCAACACCACACCGATAATCAATGCACGTTCTTACGATCAATAGGACCCGCACAGATTACCAGTAACTCTCAATGCTATCTCAATACCAAGCGTAAGAATCTCCCACCATTACTGCTCGTGTGCGTCTTACGCGACAAGAAAAGCAACTCAAGCGTTTGCTAAGCTAAGTTTATTTTACAATCCCACTTTGAGCATAAATCTTGTGCCGATTGTAGATGGCAGATTACAGCTCACTCTTTGTTTGGTTGGTTCCCAACCTGTCCTTCCTGTCGAGCTCTCTACCATCCCAGCTGAGCTAGTTGATTATTCGACACTGCAGCTTTCGCTTATTGCTGGTAGAGGATTCGGTTTTTATTATGTGCACCAAACACAGCAAACACCAAAAACCCCGCCAGAACTGTGAGTGTAATTTGGAAAGCGGCTCAATCTTCTTAAGGAAATTTGCAACCAGTCAGCCTTCTATTGTGTCGGTTCCACTCGGTGGAGTAGCTTGAAAATCTTATCCCCCCGGACGTTTGTTTGTGGGTGACGATTGTAAAACGGAAAACATTACTGGCACGTTTACTAACAAGGGGCAACGGGGAAAAACGAAAATGGAAAAGGTGTAAGGATTGCTCTTCACCGATGGATAAAGAATCTCATTTTCTCTGTACTTCGGTGTGTTTTTGTTTTCATTTTTACCGGTTTTGTGGCGGTCTGGTTTCTCTCTCGGCTAGATGGAAGATGCTGCTAGTTCGAGATTTACAATGAACGTTCGCGCGTCCTCCGGTGGTGTGTGTGCTATCGGATCATTTTTATCTTTTTATCCTTCTCCCAAGGACAACAACACTTCGTTGCGCTGTGAGTGCTATGTACGGTTTGTTCAAGCGATAATCGCGAAGCAATTGCACCAACGCGGCGGACTCCATTTTGCGAATGTAAAGTGTGACACAGCTTGCTGGAGCGCAAAATTCGGTTAGTAAACCGACCATTTACACGGCGCGGTCGTATGCAGATGCTTAATCTTTCCACCACGAAAGTAGCGGCCCATTTGTGTCGTTTGGCGATTCAGCGCCACGCAAATGTTGTCACTCGAATGGACACGAATGGAAAAAGGGAAAGTCGAATATGCTAATGATCTTGCGGCGTCTTCTAATTGAGCGTTTATCAGCGAGATTTTCCCTTCGGTTGCGGGGGTTAACCTTTACCGTTACAGGCAAGACAGGTGCCTCTTGCAGGGACTGTATTGGGAACATTTGTTTCCCCTTTTTAAAAGCAAGGTGGAAAAACAGGGATAGCCGAAAAGTTTATTCTCGGCACGGGCACGAGCAGTTCATTCGTTTTACAATTTCCGATAAAATGTTTAATACATGTTCCGCCTTATATGTTTTTTTTGTGCATACATACAAACTGAAAAATCAATAACCTTTTTTTATTCGCTTGTGATAAATTCGTCATTCTGCATTGGCAATAAATTCTTTCACGCATCGCCACATTGAGCTCGCCAATTGACAGCTTATGGCAAAGAATCGATATTCGCGAACGGGAAATGCATTTTAAAATCGTCCATCAAACACACTAATTGTTTCGATACTGTGGCGTACGAAAAAAAATTAATAAAATGGCCCATCCTCCCACGAGATTTATGGGAAATTGCAACACGAACGTGCGTACCGAATGCTAAAGGTTGAACAGTAAATTATCGCTCGTCACAGTAGAGGTGGCGGCCGTGGATCCGTGCGGGATTTATGGAACCGAAACACATTCATCATCAATCCGGGTAGGATGGTGGTAGAAAGCAAAAAAAAAAAAATCATTAAACAAACCAATCGTAATTATAAAATTCACACGCTCTCCCGTTCGTACTGCGCCTTCCGCGATTGATAGTTGCCAACGGTTGTAGAGGAATTAATCGAACAAAAATTGCTGGTTCAAACGTGGAACGGGGAGGGTGGTCCACCTACGCACACAGAAAACGCCAAAAAAGAAATGCATTTTACCTATGCGACGACGCACAATTTACGCTTCGCCGGCTCGTCATCCTGCCCAGGCAGGCACAACTGCATTTCGTTCTCGAGTGCTTTTCATTCCGGGCTCGAGTGCACGGGTGTTTCGGTGACTGAGCAGCAATCCCTTCCCCTCCCCCTCAAACACCCCGTCATGCACGTGTGCGTGACGGTAGCAGGATGTGTTGGCCACAAAATAATAACAAAAAGAAAGGAACCAATCCTGAGAAGGGAAGGACTTTTATTTTGGGGGCCAACAACGTCGGTTGTTCTGTCATGTACTTGCGTAATTTACGTTCCTGCTCGGTCGCTAGTAATTGACGTAAAATCTCTGTGTTTAAGAGTGTAATTACTTTGTCCGGTTGTACGGTCATGTACGGTCGGTGAGTCCTTGTGCCGCCAGGACATCAAGAATCGGTTGCGATTCGGTTGATAATTTTGTTTGATTAACTGCTTCCTTTCAGCCTGCTAGTTCCTCCCGGGCCAGGACATCAGGTTATGAGTTTTGTTTTCATTTTTTTCACTGGGGGAGAATGTTTCCACTTTTTAACGTACAAAAAATCATAAACGCTTCGATGCATGCAAGTGAGAATCAGGAAACAGTTGAAACAATAAAAGCGGAATCAGTGTGTGGGAATTTATGACCCCTAGCCTTATTTCTAGTGGTCAGATAGATAATTACACTGACTTTGAGGTTTTCATCTTGTTGCAGTTGCACTTTTCTGATGTACGTGATGGACATGATTTTTTTTTTCAATGTGAAACTATCATGGAAGGGTTCAGATTGACTTGACCGGAGAGGGAAACGATAAACCATTTCCTGTGCGATGGAGGAAATCGTATAGGACAGATGTCCTTTGCTGACATGATTGCGTGGGAAAAATGCACAACTTGGATGCAAACCCTGGGAAATGATTTATAGTTAGTTTAGTGGACCAAATATTCTATTGATACAGTATATCTAGTGGTTCTAGTGACACTTAGATGGATAGTCGTCGGCAGGTTAGGTATGTAATGAAAATGATACCAAACAACCAGATTCTTAGGACACGAGCTATGAGGTCACTCTAAGCTCCGTACCGTGTACGTACATTTTGGTAGCAGAATAAACCCATTATTATTGTCTGATAAATTAATGAAGTAATAAGAAGAACCTCTCAAAGACAAGAGCCAACAGCAATATAATAAGGTTAAGTTTAAAAAAGTTATTAAATAGTAAAACACCAATCAAGATGATCATCAGCAACTTGAACGAATGGAAAGAGACGATCATAAAAAGAAGTAAAGAAGTAAAGACGACCAGAAAGAGAAATAAATATTTCCAATAACAAATGCCTCAATTCGATACAAATACAAGAAAATAATTTAAAAATTAAATAAATTAAAGGGCTAGCTTACTCGCCCCATGTGGACAAAGGCTCACGAGCTATCTCAGGCAATAGCTCCTTCTGAGTCGTAACTCGTGAGCGTTCGTCCTACGGTAACTTGCATTAGCTTAGGGCACTTGGATGACCTAAGTACTGCAACCAACTCAGTATGCCATATGCGACAACACTCTCCAGAATTCATGTGGATATTCAATTCTCACTCCCTTGTCTGCTTTTCAACTTTTTCCTTGATTTGTTTGAGATCATCCCTTTAAATAGTTCATTTTCTTCGGTTACTTAAAGTTAATCGTAGGAATCCTAAAGTTAATTGTCTTGTAAATTTCGTTAGGTCTAGCTCAGTTGTTCTGTACTGTAATGTACATGAAATAATTCATGAAACCTTTCCTGAACAATTTCATTCTGGATGGTTCGGTGTCAATTTCATGACATTTAGGAGAGTTAGGCTTTCTTCTCTAAGGGATACTGTTAAACAAGCAATATTTGACCGATTTCCATTAAAATTTCAATTAACGCAATCTTTCCGATGAACAAACACAAGCTGTAACCCTTACGGCTTGCCCGTTGACAACGATCTTCTTACCAGCCAACACTGAAGAGAAACGCAACATCTAAGCATGAGCACGATAGTACCAGGTTGGCGATACCTCCTCGTTTGCATCGGGGGATGCGACATGATTCATTGCATTGTGCACCGTTGTGCGTTGCCCAGTACCATAATTCTATGAAATAAATATTTTGTCAGCTTTGTGGCCTCTAGTCATTATTGCGCACGGAACGCAGCTCCAGGCCTCTTGGGCTGCTTGGGCCACCTCGGCCACCTTTAACCCCAGCCGCCCCGTGGGGCCATGTGCATAAGTAAAAGCTCTTAACACTTACGATCTGCACATGACCCTTCCTACTCTCACCCACGCCTTCCTCTCTCGTTTGGTCTGTTAACAATCCTAAAACAATGGCATCATGGCAGCACCAGCAGCAGCAGCAGCAGCGAGATAAAATGTAATAGCAACGGGGACCACGGATAGCCGTGTTTCATGGAGAAGATCCGTTTCGTTCCTTTTCTCCGACACAGACAGAGAAAAGCTTACGGTAAGTTTTAATGATTTTGTGGGCTGATAAATGGGCTTGCCCTTGACATGATCACCGTTTGGCTTCCCGCAAAACCTGTGCATGTGCTCTGCCACATCTACCGACCGATCACACCGGATCGCTCACAACCACCACGAGTTGTGGTGCCGAGCGATGCAAAACGGTGCGTGCGAAACCGTTCGCACCTTTGCATCAGCTTCTCCTGTTGCTGCTCAACATGCGGCGATTGCTGTAGTACTCCGCGGTTCCGTCCGCTGATTATAACCTCCAGATTCCCTTTTGCACACACCAGCGATCGCTAACACCCCATATCGGCAGCTAGCGAAGCACAGAAATTTGTTGACGAGCATAAGTACACGCCGAGCAGAAGGAGATTCCCGAGCAGCAGCCGTATCGTCAGCAGAATACCGAACCACCGGGACCCGTGCGCAGGTTTGTATGTTGTGAATGATGATGATCCACGAAAATCATCAGTACACACACACACACACACACTAGCCAGATAGTCAGAGACAGAGAGTGGCCGAGTGGATAGGACGCATGGAGCGCGCGTAGCAAAAAGGGCTGCAAACGATAATTCTGCGCCCGAGCCCGACCCGCAGCACCAAAACCGCCGTTCGCCGTTCGGCGTGCTCAGTAATCAACCAATAGTGGAGAAAGATTGATGAGCCCCTTCTACCCCGGTATGCCCAGGGCCTTGTAATGTTGGCTGTGGTGGTAACTAATGATCAAAATATAATAAATTTTATTCAATAAATTAACAGATTTTGATGGTTTGGTTCGTTGGCTGCCAGCCTGGCTGGTTGCTCGGACCTGTCTGGCCCCGATCGGGTGTGATCCTGTTGCGCAGCAGCAACAACAACAAAAAAAAGCCGAAGGAAAGAAAGCAAGAAATGAAACAAGGTGCCAACGAAGGGAGGTCCTCCCTGACAAGTCGCTCGAAGGTGCAAACTAATTTGTGGAAGCTGCTAACTGTGCACTTTCTGCGTGTTTTTGTCAGCCGGCCCGGTTTCTGCCTGCGTGCCAGCGTGGTTAAGTGAGCTCCATGACGGTTGATCCGATGCAATTCGAAGTGAATGCTTGTGCTCGTTTAAACGAAACAACGTTTTTGAAAGCGAATTCTTGAAGCACCACTGATTGATCGTTCCGGAATTGTGGTTTTCGTAGTTGCAGCTAAAATCCGGAGCAAATTAAGGTATGTTTTTCCATTCGTTCTAGTGGCATGGCATCGATTTCGAGCTGCTCATTTTTTAAACTTATGTTTAAAGATTTTTGGTGTCTAAACGGAAGAAGCATCTTTAGTAATTGATTACTAATTCAAACACATAAAAGCAATACGTCTCTACATCTATCTCGTGCAGGAGCACATCGTTGTTTTACTGCGTGGTAATTGGTTCACCATATAGCAAAGGCATTAACGCATGACTAAGCAACACGCCCGTTTTGGGATAAAATCTCTACTGAACTATATTCATCAGTGATTAATAATACTTTCTAAGCGCAGGAGGACACAGGCAACTCAATCTAACTAGACATATTACCATGCTCTCACCAAGGATCACACGTCATTAACATGACACCAGACAATTTGCTCTACTCGAAAACTCAAGAATTCTCCAATATTCTAAACAGTAATCAGAAATATATTATCCAGTTTTGAAGTACTTTTCTATCCCAAGTTTAATTGGACGGATTCTCTCGTCCTGCCATTGAGTTTGTATTGCAAATGTATTATTGTATATTTTCATCCGAATCCTGCATCACGCAATAATGATTTGATCAATCATGTGCTCTGTTCGGTGACAGAACATTTTGCTGCTTCGCACTACCTTGCCAACAACTTATATGGCCTTTCACGTTGAACTGGACCTCAAAACCCTGAAAGCGAGACCCATCGTTCCACATGCCATGGCTAGTGTCAGCGCGATGTGTGTGATGAAATTATCATTCTCGCACCTTTGGCCAACGGCCATTACCCATCCGTTTGACAACCGTGCCTGTACCTACTTACCGACGTGATGTCGGTTTAACGATCCCGCATCAGGATATTGAGATGAGGATGCCCGAAAAAAGGCAGGAACTCAGTTCCTTGGAAATGACTCCCCGATTCCTTCGTTCCAGCAACTCGGAATCTCTAGTGGCATTTCTAAGGTGTTTTCTTCCCTCTCTCCTCTCTCTCTCGTGTGTATATTCCCCAGGGCTGATAGGTTTGATATTGTTAACGGTGCGTTCGCCACGGGTGTGTACAAAACCATCCACCCTTGGTTGGCCAACAAACACAACGGAAAGAACGAACTACGTCGTCCGTCCAAAACTCGCGGCACAGTGGAAGTGCCCGTACGTGCGTGTAGGAATCGCCTTTTTTAAAATTCGAGAAAATGATAAATGATACACGGTAATGAATTTATGAAGAAAACACTTCGTTTGCTTTGCCTGCCCCATTCCACGGCAGCCCGTGGCCCGTTGATTGTTGGCCGTGCCGGTGCGGTGCCTGTGATTGAGCATCCCGGGACAGACCGAGAGTGGCCGAAGCTCTGGTTGTGCGCCGGATGAGTAATGATTGACGTCTTCCAATATCGGTGCAGGCCAGCCGTTTTCGTCAAAGAAGACGCTCACTGAGGTGAGGTGTTTCCCGCCTTCAAGTTTCACGGAGTTCGGGCCCTTTTTTCCACCCATATCGTCTTTTGGTTCGAGTGGATTCCTTTCTCCAGACTGTTGGGCTGGATGGGACGGGAGTGTCGATCCTGCCAATAAAACCGAACCGACCCCGGGTACCGAGCGGGCGATAATGATGGAAGAAACCGTTCGTGGTTGCAAGGTGTGACCACGGTCCGAAAGGAGATTTATAAACATTTCAATTAGAAATAGAGTCCATTAATTGGATTTACACGGCCGATTCGATGTGGGCCGAGCTGGTTGTGTGAGGTCGAGACGATTATTGATGGCGCGATCCGGGCGAGCAAGTGATGCTGTGAGCATCACCTTAAGGTGGACACACGGACCATTACTGGAATGGAGTAGTAATGCACGATCGGCTCGGAGATGCTCAACAGACGATTGATATACCAGTGCTGTGTTTGTTTTCCCGGTTAATGCCAATCGGTTGTTATCTAATTGTAATTTGTAATCGAACAAAGTATCGTTGCTTGCCGTGGTAATTTATCATTGACGCCATTCCCTTTCTTTCTCAGTTTCTCTCATTTTTGTGAATCGCAATACAAAGAGTAGAACGGTCGCTCATCACCATCCACGGCCATCCATGATCGGTACCGGTTGATCGGGGAGATTTCCATTTTGGATGTTGCGGCACGGCACGGTTTTCACGGCTATATAAATCGATCGTTTATCTTCGTTTTGTGCGCCTTCCGTGGCAGCCAGCAAACTACTTTGCGCCCGGATTGTTGGGCTGGACGTGCCAACACACAACGGCACGCAAGCTCCATCATTCGTGACCCCCACGTGTCGAAGCGCTCGGGTTTAGCTGAAATGTGAGGACTGGGGAGGGATACTCTTTGCATCTTTGGGAGGATGGTGGTGGGGGTTTCAAAAGAAGGGCACGATCACCCACGAGAAGGTTTAGCAAAGCAATCTGACCAAACCCCCACGCTATAGGTGGCTTATTACATTAGGAAGGTCCCACTTGATCTTGCCCGTGGGTAATTAATCTAGTCCCGCAGTTCGGACTAATTGTACCGGACCATTATTAGGCGTATTTCTCTTTCTCTCTCTCTCTCTCTCTTTCTCTCTCTCTCTCTCTCTCTCTCTCTCTCTCTCTCTCTCTTTCTGTGAGTGATAGTGTGATCTGATGGAATGTGATGTTATGTTGGCCGCCGCACCCGAGAAAGCATCGAGTGACAAATTGACCATTAAAATAATTAGCCCCGAGGGCCAAGTGCTGGTGTGTTGTATATTCTGCCCAACCGTATACGCAGCACATGCACATCGGTGCACGGTAAATCATAATAATCATTAAACGGCAATCCGCAAACATAGAAGCTTACCACTGACTGTACTAGATGGTTCCTTGTCGCCTTCATCGGGTGCCCTTTTTTTTCGGTGTCTCCTTCACGCGCTGGTATCATATGGTCACCAAAATAGATGGCCAGAGTGAAGCACAACGAAAAAAGTGCATCATTTAGTGATAGAAACACTTGCTACTACCACTGGTGTTGCCACTGCTTTACCGAATCCCGGTCTGGTGCTGGTCATTATGTTAAGTACTTAATAATACCGCGTCGCATTAAGGGTTTTCGCTTGGGGTTTTTTTTCCCAGGTCCTGGTCGCTTCGGGAGAGAAAGATTCTTCACAGCCGGGGCCATGCAGTTTTTTGTGTTGTTACTTCTATATGATTTGTGGTTCAGAATGAAATGTGAGTTTATGAGTAGTGGGGCGAGGTGTTGTTGCGATATTTATGATAAGCGAACGGATCCGTCCGTCAACCTTGGGGGGTGCACCACAGCAAAAAGCACCGTGAACGACACGTCCGGTTTCGTTCGTCATTCTGGTTGCGAGTGAGTGAGATACCCAACAAAAGCAGTCAAAGATTAACGAGAGGACCTTTTTGCTGGCGATTCCCTTTCCCAAACTTCTTACCTTTTCCACCCCTCAAAAGCTGCTTTCCACTCTTGTGGGGGCATTTAGTAAATATTGTTGAAGAAGGGGACACCGGAGGGCTGGGATGGAGGAGAATGGGAATTAAATATCATGTCCCTTTTGTTGGGAGCGGTGTACCTGTGCCGAAAAGGAAGATTCAACAACAATTCACCACGTTCGCCCATGTTCGCTGCCTGCTGTTCTTCTTCAGCTGGTGCGCGCTTCATTATTTTTATTTAAGTACGCTCGACCGTTTAGGCCAGACTACTGGCAAAAGTCCCGGGCTACCTTTGTTTTAAAGGCCACGTATCTCTTATTCTGGTGCCGCGCTCGGGGCGGAAGAAAAAGAGGGACAGGAATTGTTGGAAGTATTAATGTTTGGTTCACCACGTTTAACGCATTCAGGGCGCAAGAAGGTGTAAGGGATGAGTGGAGTACTCCCGAACGAGAGTAATTACTTAATCAGTAGATGGGTCTGGCAGTTGGTGGGAGCTTCTGTGCGAGGCGAGAAGCAATATTAGGCGCTCGAGGGTGCGAACATTTCCACTCCCAGCAAATCTGTACTATCCACCAAACGTTCAGCCGCTCGTTTGACTCGATTTAGCTAACCACTTTGTTATTATAGTAGCTCGCTGCTTTAAAGTCTCCTTACTGAGCGGCTAATTTCTGAGGTACCGTGCTGCTTCATCCATAAACTAAACCGTAGAGTGAATGTTGCTGAATAAATAGCACTCACGGCCTAATTTATCATCACGCATCCAAGGCAAGTGGTGCGAGCAAAAAAAAAAACACACAAACACCTACATACACCCTCCAAAAAACCAAAACTTGCCACCAAAAACTTTTGCCTTCATCATCATGTTGGAAGGAAGACACTCAACAAAAAAGCACGCTCGTATCAAGCACGCGCGACACACAATTTGCTTTTGCATCAATTATTACAAAAGTCTGGAAGGCGGACCCACTGCCGACTGCCACTCGCTGCCATGTAATTAGGATCGGAGCGGTTTTTTTGGTAATGTGTCCTCCTGTAGCTCTTAAAATACACACACACACAGGGACCCAGGTGTTCTGCGGCGTGAGTAGTCACTTAGCCATAAATTAACATGCAGAACAGGAGAGCGAAAAGATAAAAAAGTGTAAGGGAAACCATTTTGCGATGCTGCGAGGCTGTGGTATAGTATTTAATGCCTTGCAGCATATATGCTACAAGATGTAAATTTTGCTTCTTATTATGTTTTGGTGTACGTTTTTAATTTTAAAAAACGCTCATTCAAACTGGTTAGCATGTAGTAAAGCAACAATTTAATTAAAAGTCCCAACACATGGTTCCAACATTCGGTGTGATTCATCAATGGTGCACACGCACAACGGCGCCAGCCATTTCCGCCAGTTCGACACGGTTTTGTTTTCTGACGGGTACGTATGTCAAACATTCCGATTCCGATCACATGTGTATGAAAAGGGATTTTCCGTGGCACTTTGATGTTCACCAACATGGAAGGGACTTATCTCATCCGCCAACACGTCAACGAATAGTTTGATTGACTCCCATTACGATGGGAATCACCGGTGACATGCCGGAGCTCAACTTGGTGTGCGATTTTTCCGATAGGGGACGGAATGATACAAGAAATCCCACCAATGTATTTACATCCTGCAACCAAAGTGATCATCCCCACACTTGAGTGCCATTTCAGTGCATTCCTTGCTTGTCGGCAAAACCTTACTTTCCCATCGTCCGCCAGGAAGGAACCATTAGGCACTTGAGTATCCTGAAGCATTCCACGTCTGCCATCGCTACCGTCCGTGGTCGAACGAAACCCCTATGACCTTCTTCCGTTCCGGAACTGTCTTTAGCTGTGCTCCAGATGTTACGCGCAAGTGGGCGCGAGAGGCTTCCGATCCGGACATACATACCCGATACCGTGTGAACTTGACGTTCCACGCGCACCGAGGTCTCTCGCCCGGAAAGATTTGCCTTTCAGAGACACACCAAGGAAGCAAAACGATTAGTGTGTGTGTGTGTATGTGTGTGATTTACCGCTTCTACCGCGGACCTGTAGACAGGGTGAGGTTTCGCTCTGGAGGGACTCATAATTTTATCTAGCCCCGCAACCGAAACGTCAGTTCAATAATCTTTACTCGCTTTAAACCCTGGGTTCCAGGGTTTGTGTTGCTTCCTTCCTTGAGGAGTTGTCGATCGGTATGGGAATCAGGAAAGTGCTCGTCTTACTATGCATAGAGTGTATAGAATATGGTACAAAGCATAACAGTGATAGCAGTGCGCATCACTGCTCGGTTCCTTTCGACTCCTTAATATGTTAATCATTTTCCGGTGTTGGATTGCTTGGGAGTGTCCAATTACCGGGGTCGTTCGTCCAGCGTTAAGGGTGACGTGATTTTGTAGCACTTAGCAATGAAACTTCTTGGGTGCCATCGTTTTTTTTAACTTCAACTATTGAAAAAAGAATACCTAAAGAAATTGGGTGAATTGCTTTTTACTGGAAATAAATATCCCTCCAAATTGGGACGGATCTCATCTGGTTGTCATGGATATATCCTAACAACACAAAGATTAACTCGTTTCGCTTAACCTCTCAAATGCTGCTCTGTTGCAGGTCCCATCATTGTCATCTACCATCACCGGGGGCTTCGGTGTAATCAAAAATCAATTTCATCCAACAAAACGGCAACAATTGCATTGCAGACGACGACCGCACAGTCGCCGATACAAGTGCACTGATGCACATCGCGATGAGCGCTCCGTACGGTACAATGGACAGCAACCCTTCGCAAGGACCAAACTTCCAGCACGCGTGACCGATGTCGTCCAGGCCAGCCTGGGGCCGTCCTCTAAGCGTAATGTGATTATGAAACATTTATGAGTTCCAATGGGCAGATAACAATTATCACGTGCCGCCTATCCGGTTATTGTCATCGCGCGTTGATACGCGTCCATTTTTGCCGATGGGTTTTTCGCTTTTCCCACCCAACGGGCGTACGGATGCGGTACAACACCTATCGGTGACCGGGCACTAACCGAGACCACGTGTCTGGACTGACTATCCCAATTATCCTCCGGAGAATAAGCGTCGGAGCGCCTGAATGGAGGATGGGCGGTTCTGTGTGTGGGTGCTCATCCATCTCCAGCCGGGCAGCGCAGCACGGTTCCGGCACCATGCATAATTACATTCCGGTTGACAATGATCGATAGCGGGCGAGTTGTGTGAGTGATAACTTTTATTAAATTTTACAGATACTGCCCTGCATGCGAAAAGGACGTGTGTGGTTTAGTTTGCGGTTTTTGCCATACACCGTAATACCACAATCCATCGTTCCATTTATTTTCCAAAGGATTGGAATTTCCCCCATATGGGGAGGGGGGAAAGAATAGAATAGAATAGACGTAACCGTGGGTTACATACCATGCCATCGCCATAATAATGGCACCGTACAAAAAGCGGGAGGACATTTTAATTAATCCACCTAATGCTGGTTGGCAAATTCAACGGTCATTCTTCAGTTTTGTCTGGTGCACCATTACGACCAGTGACCGAAAGAGAATCTGCAACTGAGATTCGAGACACGCTGCCAACAGTGAAATTCGACGACAAATGTTATGCCATTTGTTTTGTCGGTGGCCGTGTTGACCATTCCGTTACCTCCGTACGGTAAACCGGAAAGAAATATGTCCAGCTTGGTCCAGGAGGTGATTAGTTTGATCGATTTGCTACCAAAAAAGTAACGAAATCCCTAATTAATTTAGAGTTCCAGTGTAATCTACCTACTGAGAGTTCCTTGATAACTTCGTTCGGGCTGTAGGAATGAAAGACAAAGTTTACCACCGTCTGCAATTATCTCCAAACCAACCAACGAAGGGCATACATAGACAATCCATAGGTAGTAAATCCTGGTTTAATGTCTTGTCTTGTGGGTTTTAAAGATATAATTCCCGCTTATCCAGCTATGATATTCCGTAAGGACCATTCCACCACACCGTCGTTCTGTGGAGCTTGGCCGGAACTTTCTCACGCATCCCATCTCAATTAGTTTACAACCGCAAGAACAACCAACACCCGGCGCTACATGTGTCCGTAATTAGTCGGAAGTCGTCATAAATCTCTGTGCAACAGTCCGGATGTGCGGGAAACCCCGTCTAGGAAGAGGCAGGCGTTGGTCTTACTCTATGGAAACAGTGACTCGGGAGTCACGGAGGTTCCTCCCGGAACGAAACTCCCTGCTTTTTTTTTACTAGGAAGTTGTTGGAAAAGTAACCAAAACAACGGAGACACCATCATCCGTCGATTGATGTGGCCCTGCTAGGCCACACAGGACGGGTTGGGACCTTAGTTGACACCCGTAGGCAAATGTTCCGTGGTGAGTGTTTCTGTTCCGCACAAAAACTGACCTTAACCTTCTACAAAAGGGGTCCAAGTTGTGTGTGTGTGTCTGTGGGGTCATTAATTTTGCTCCTTGGTGAGTACGTTGGTGGTCCGCCGAAATGATCCGAGCGCGAATGGAATCTAGCGCGAATCTAACACGTTCGCGCGCGCACTCTCTCTCGCTCCTTCTCTCTCTATCTCTCTCTCGCTTGTTGCGTCTATAAAACTCGCAGATAAAAAGTATAGTGCAGGAACAAAAAAACACACAAATCTTGGAAGATTTCGACAAAAGCAGAAGCTGGATGGATGAAAGATGAATCATATGATGTTGAGCGTGGACGCGTACGCGCACAAAAAACAGTGTTAGCGAGCGCGTTTTAATGTTCCCCAATGGCAGAACCGTGCACTGAAATGGTTCAACTGCCACCCGAAATGTTACGTCGAAGGTTCTCACACGAGGTAATTAAATTATTTATGTTGACGCACGCAGATATTTTCCTGCTTTATGATACGGTGGGGCGTGTGTTTAACGCGAGACGATTCCCGACACAGGTACACCCGGCGCAGGACACTTATGAAAATGGAAATAAACTCACACACAGCAAGTCGTAAACCGTGGCCGCGTTGACTTGGTTCGGTTCGCGTCCCACCATCCCAACCCGGGAGGGACACATACCACGGAAGAGATGTTCTTGAGAAAACCATAACAACAAACATCATCCCAGTAGGCCGCAACAAACAGGGCTGACAAGATGGGAAACCGAATGAGCGTTGTCTACAAAATTGGAACGATCTGCTACTTTGCGCACTTTGACGTACGTGCGCCCCAAAGGTTCCGTGAAGCATACACACCGCGGAAACAACCACCATGCCCATGTGCAAGACGAGGGAATGTTTTATTTAATTAAATTTGGACGGTGTTTTGGAAAGTGTCGCAGTAGCCATACCGCAGCCAGCAGCTTACGGCTAAGGTAAGCCAGCCCGGGGTCTAGCCTGGTACATACCATAGGCGAGTGGCGAAGAGCGTGAGAAAGTACACCGTGGAATGGGTTCCGGGAAATCTGGGCATCCGAGCAGGGCGCGCAACAATCACGGCTTCGGGTCTGACGGCTCGTTCCGCGGCAGACGCTTGCGGGCCAGATAGCCACGGGCGTGGGACTGTAAAGTTGATGGCTTTATTAGTTCGGGGTCAGTGCGATATATGCGCACCCGTACAGCCACACACATGCACACACTTACCTGCAGCAGGGTGGCCATTTCGTGCTGGTGCTTCATCACCTCCTGTACGCGCTTTCGCGCCAAATGTCCACGCGCTGTCGATTGGAGCAATATGGCGGCCTGTTCCACCTCCACGGCGATCGTTGGAGTCTTACCGCGTACGGTTTGCTTTCTCGCCTGATGACCCCGGAACACCGATTGGATCATGGTGGCAGCTTCGTCGGTGGTCATATCTTGCTGGGGGGTGTGAATGTCCCGTGGGCGACTCGGAACACTCTCTTCCCCGACACCAAGCGCTGCATTAATTAAATCACGAATATCTTCCGAAGCCGTATACAGATCGCTATCGATAACTTCGCGCGAGATAATTTCCGACGGTACACCGGCAATTGCTGCTTCCTGCAGTCGGCGATTTTGGTGACTTCGAACGGCACGCTGGATTACTGTCGCGTTCCGATCCATTTCCTGGCGCTTGCGCTTATAGTACGCACGGTAGGCCACTTGAATTCGCCGTGCAGCCACTTCCATCTCTTCCTTCGTTGGGTCTGTCTGGGCGTAGAGACCAAGCGTGTGTTTGGCGGCCTGTCGCCAGTCCTTATCCTTACCGACGGCGTGCGGTTCCTTGTACGCATTCCGGAAGTAGTACGTCCGGTACGCATTCTCGATTATGCGCGACGCTTTGCGTGCTTCCTGTTCGCTAAAGTGACACTCCCGTACCAATCGCTCCAGTACGTCACGCTCCCGGAACGTTTCACGCAACCGTTCGTCGTCCGGTTTTGTCTCAAAGTGATGATGAAACTCTTCGCGAATGCGTTTCACCGCTGCCTCAGCACGCGGTGAGTCAATACCGACCGATTCCAGCATGGCCACAATGTCCAGACTAAAGTCCAGCACATTGTCGACAATCTTTTCCGCTACAAGACGGTTCTCGCGGCGTGCCAGCTTCTCCTCGAGATAGTCCGCCAGGAAGGAGATCACGTCCGATGGTTGCGTCCGGAGTACTTCGCGACTGATTTCGCCCATCAAATCTTCCAGCTCCTCCGGGATCGGTACGACCGCACCGGGGCTTCTTTGACGGTGCAGCAGATAGTTCATCTTCGTCGATGATTCCCTTTGCGATACTGCGACAGTCAGTGCTGTTGCTAGCTTTTTGACGGACAGCTCCCACAGCACACTGCGATGTCGATTGCCGCCATTTGATTGACAGTTTTATTTATACCCCAAAAACCAAGGTGATTAGAATTCGATCAAATCCCAGAAATCAAGGGATACGAAGATGGAAAGTGTGGACAAAAATCAAAACAGTACCCCAGAAATATGACAGTTTTTTTCCCATACCCGTGTGCGTGTGTGAGTAAGTTCCTCCAGCACATTCTCCGAGGCATTCTCCGTTTGTCAGTGCAGCGAGTGCAGAAGTTTCTCCATTCCATGGAGGTTCACTTGGTAGGAATTTCTCCGGCGGGGATTTGACTGGTGAGCAGTGAGCGTTCGTGACGAGGGCAGAAAAATTCATAAATATTTATTGGACATGATATACTACTACGCGCGGGTACGCTTTTGGACAATTACGTAAACCACCGTGCGGAAGTGGTTCTGGTTCTTACTTGCACATCACTAAATCTATTAGATTACGGCTGAAAATTTGTTTCCTAAACTAAAGTGTATTGTTTTGCATTATATTTTCCAGAAAACCATACATCATCGACCATCGGCCGAAATAAACTTGAAGATATGTGAAAGAACAACGGAAGAAAGCTGGCAGTCGGCACACGGATGAATAGTCCTGGAGAGAGTGTGTAATGTGTGTGGAACTCCCCTTATACTCAGGCCGGTCTGAAGTGGGCTGCTGATGCCTGATAGCTAGAATGTTTTATGCGATGTATGATTTTGGACCACTTTTTTTGTTGTTGTTCGGCTCTTTTTTTTTGCTCCCCTTTGTACATTATTGTTTCGAGAACTATACCTCCACTGTTTATGGATTCGTTTGGCGTGG
>STHB01000004.1:25051897-25059014 GCA_018908115.1 Anopheles rivulorum
ATGTATAATGGTTTGGATTGGAAGGAGATCTGCGCCATGCGCCACGCCATCGTTTACCAGTTTCGATCGATCCCAGGGGGAAAAAAGCTTGAGATAATCGCCCAACGGCAATTTTGCTCAAGGATTTCGAGAGGGAACTGCGATATATTGATACGCTGAAGTGCGTTCTTCGATCGATTGTATGTGAGCAAAAGTAAACATGTATGTACTTAAAGCGTGCAGCAAAAGAGAAAATGTGCGTTTTTCAAACGTTGAACTAGAAAATAAAGCATTTTTCATTCTAGCAAATCGTCTTCGGTATCAAAATCCTTATCTAATCGATGCTATAACTCGCACGCTTCCGGTGGCCGTAAATCTACAGGCTAATAATGGACTCGTTAACAAATTAATTATCTCATCCTCGGCTACATCAAAGAAAAGAAAATATGTACAAAGAGAGAGAGAAAGAGAGAAAAAAGAATCATTTATCCTTTATTTTTATCCTCCCATACCGTGACGCTAAAGTGGACATTTGGTCGTTAATTGTGGGACAGTTGGGATACGGCACGGAACATGGGGTGTTAAAAGAGATACAATGACCGCAAGCGTCATTGTTGTTGCTACCGAATAGCATAAGCGCCTCCAACCGTGTGGTACACGGATACGGACCCGTAATGAAATGAAGCGAAAAAAAAGTGTACAAAACACACATACGCACGCACACAACCGGCAACTTCCACTTCCGGATGAATGTCCGCCCCCGGTCACTGCCGGAGGGCGGACAGGCAGGTGGGCACATAAATTCAGCCAGCCAGCAAGCCGAAACAGCCGAAATCTCACCTATCTGCGGGGCACGATCCTTTTTCGCAGCGGGAACTAACCGGCAGTGAGTGAGATAATAAAGTCATAAAAATGCCTTTTGTTCACACCTTGTACGTTCGCACCCGCACGCCTAAAACGCCAGGAAGTAACGCCTTCAAGCGGTCGGCTGAAAGAATGCTAGATCCTTTTTTTTTTTGTTTCTCTCTCCTTCTCTCTCTCTCTCTCTTTCTATTTGTTTCGTCCTGTTGCCCTTTTTGGTTGATCGTGTGACACCGCGGGATACCGTGGGTTTGACTTGGACGAGCGCTCCTGTTGCTTGCATTCTCGGCCATTCTTGTGCAAAAGTGCAAGTCAGCGTTAGTGCCGGACCGCTGTAACAGCTGTGGCTGCGGGTAACGAGCTGTTAATTGAATCGAATCACGTCCCATTACGGCTAGTGCTTAGCACTGTTAGTTTATTGTTTTCGCACCCTTGTGCGGTTGCGTCTGACCACGGCTGGTTTGTTTCCCCAGCTGCTGGCCCTAGCAGCACTTCATATGAACTTGTTTTGTGTTGATATTTTGGCGCCTAATTGTGGTGTAATTTGGGAGATTAGTTTGCCCAACGAATGATGTGTGCCGCTTGGCTGTTTGTATTGGACGGCTTTCGATTGATTTGTGAAACACTCCAGCGGAAGAATTGCCTAATAATGGTTACAGTGTTAAGTAACCTGCTGTAAAAGACTTCTTTAGAACAATTATTTATTGCAAAATTGACTTAAAGCGACACATTGGCGTGTATGGTTTCCGCTGCAAAAGCACGATCGACGACGACAAATTACTTAACACAACCAAATACCTCATCCGACAGCAACTGTTGCATTTATGATGTACGCTAAACGGAAGACGTCAACAATAAGCAAGCGTAATGCCCGCTTTACACCGAGTAAAATTTGTAATAAATTACACCGGCGAACAAAACGGCGAACTCCTGCTACCACCAAAACGGCCGATCGGAACTATTTTTAAATTGCATCCAAAAATGCATTTGCGTCGTTCCCCTGTAGCTTGCGCTTTAGCCGGGGGAAATAAATAATATTGAATTACCTTCACTGCAACGCTGGCGGGACGGTTATGAAACGGAATCCTTTCCTTGCACTTTGATGCAGGAAATGGTACTCACAACTTGTGGGACCCCTTTTTCCCCCTAACTTAATTGCAGCCGAGTTTGGGCGTGAGGAGTGGGTTCGTCGCATGTTCGCTTTTAATGGAAAGAATGGTTTGAAACGTTTGTCGCTCCTTTCTTGAGATTTTATTCCACAAAAACGCACAAAAAACAGGGGGAAGATCAAGAACGATCTATTAGATACAAATTTGTCATCCAGTTGTTGATAGTTTGTCATCCAGCAGTGGAATTGGGATCATAAAGTTGGTTGAATTGCATCAAAAAAAGGTGTTACAACAACAAAAAAAGGCGACAGAGTGTTAATTGGCTGCAATATTGTGTTCCATTTTTTTTATTAACTGTGGAATTTGGAAACACACAGGTTAGTCGACCATGAGAAAATGCTTGCAAGAGAAAATGCTTCTAAATTGAGCACAAATTTTGAGCACCGAAAAAGCGTTCTTTTTTCCCCTTTTTTTCCAGATCGCCGAGGGACTACCAAGAAAGGAAAAAAAAGGGGTCGGAAAAATAAATCGCTCCCCCGGTGGTAAACATGGCGGCGGGGACATCGTTTTGGGGAGGTTCCTTTTTATTGGTGATCGTCACTTTACGGAGGCAAACATGTGTCAAAAACCACAACCCCTTTTGCCATCGTGCCGTGGCTCGGTTGCTTACTTCCTGTTCGACTGTTCTGCCCTAGCGGTGCCCTCCCGGGCGCTTAAGTTGCCATGGCCCACCAAAACCTTTAAACCGATCGCTCCCTGGGTTGGGTGTGTTAACCGCGCCACAAAACAAGGGGCCACTGGAAAATCGATACGTCAAAACCTGGGTCTGGTGGTTGTCGTGTTGGAACGGCGCCGAGCCTACGGCGAATTGATGAAACAATAATGGTCCACCGTGTTGCGCTGCTGCAACGAAACAATTGATGCGCGTATGACAGGTTATTGACAGTGAAGGATTAGGTTGCTGTTTGTGCAGTTTAGGGGTTTTTTTCCCCGGGGGTGGATGCTGTACCGTTTACCGGGCTGCTACTGGTAACGCTTTGTCGGTGTAAAAGTGGTTTAAATTCGAATGTTTTTCATTGGAAATTTGTAAAGCACGTACGCACACGATAGGAAAACTGTGAGGTTCGGGAAGGACTGCATAGAACATGGGAAAATTGTGATTATGAATTTCCTGTAATATATTACATTATGTACGGTCTGGCAAAAATATTAAAGCTAATATTATAATCATCATGCCAATAACAGTTAAATGCAACTGTAAGAAGTTTGACGTGATGATCATACTACTATTTTAATCCAGAAGTTAACATTTATTGGTGGTTAAAGCTTAAAAACTCTATTTGAAGGAGTTCATTCAACTGTTTTCAAGCAGTATTTACTCATGATGATGTCCTGAGTATGTGGAAAAAACCATGTTCAATATTAGAATTTGAACCAAGACCGGACCGTGTTGCTGAATCGTCCGTTACCATGTTTACTATTTGAGCTGCTCTTGTAAGAAGAAATTCATCCCAATAGAAAGAATCAGCTGTCGAGTTAAAATTTATGACTAGCAACTCCTCTATTGGGATCCATTACATACCAGCAGCTAAAAGTGCGGTTTATGTGCTGCTTATCACGGCACATAAATATTATTTCGAGCTGGACTTATGCTTCTTTTGTGGGTAAAAAAAATCCATCACTTAATCACAACCGCACGAGCGCTTAGGAAAATTTGGAAAAATTCTGTAAAGAAAAATACATTGGTGTTTGGTGTTTTGGGGAAAACACCGTACCACATTTCCATTTAAAAGCCTACCCTCTATGTGAGTCACCGGCCCAAAAGAGAGTAGTTTTACTAAAAGAAGAAAAAAAATCGCCTCCCTATGGCTATTGGTGGTGTTATCGTTATTTAAAATACGATCATACGGATGCTTCGCTCCGATGGTCCATCGGAATGGTAAATAAATAAACAGATTAGAGCCAACCTTGTTTGACAAACCATCATGCGATCCGTCTCCTGGACGCTTCCACCGATCAGGCAGATCCTCTCTCACCCAAACTGCGGCACTGGAGGTTTTTGTTTCTTTCTTTCTTTTTTGCATCCCTAAACACAACATCAAATATCAAACGGTTTTAGGGTGACGTGTTGTTATTTGGGAAATTTGTGTGTTTTTCCACCCTCGCAAAAGAACCTGGCCGCGCTGGCTCATTAAGGCGTTTTACATCTGTTTTACAGCGATCGGGAGTGCGATCGTGTGCAAGGTTTGCGCTAGGGAGAGAGGCGAAACAAATAATACCCGCCTTGAACGAAAGACCATTAAAAATGTTTGAAAATATCTTAACGATAGTGGCTGGTGTGTGTTTTTTTCTATAGTAAGATTAGTGCACATATGAAGGAAGAAGCAGAGAAAAAAAGTAACCCAAATGAAACAGCGTCGTGCTGGTGCAAAAGAGGGTTTTTTGTGTGTGTCTTGATTCGTTCCATCGGTGTTTTGGGCGCTATTTTAACAGGCGCAAAACCAAAAAAAAGGCCAAAATTCCCCCACAAAACGCTTGCCCGCGATAGAAACGGCTGTGATTTATGACGCGACACGGAAGATGAGATCCCTCCCCGGGGGTGGATGATTTGAGTGCGGGATTATGATGGAAGCTTAAGTACACGCTGTGACGGTGTGTATTTGAACGTTTTGTTGTTTTTTTTTTGTTGTTTGGTCTCGCTCGCCATAAGCCATTTAGCCGCTTAGATGTAGGCAAGGAAATTTGTTTTCTATTTTCACTTCTCTGAGGTTAGCATTGCATTCGAAATAGTAGAAATAGTTTCGAATTCTATCGATTTGTGTGACTTCATATGATCATATGGTGTTTTTTTTAATTTAAATAAAACTATTAACAAATATGCATAATAAATGAATAACTGTAGCCAACGGCCGGATATAAGACAATGAACCGACCATAGACACCGTCGTGATATGCAGCAGTGGACTGTGACCGTAATTTATTCCCTCCTTTTGTCAACTCTTCTGCAGCTGCTTCCGTGAGCAGCAGAAGACAAGAAAGAACAAAAACTACAGAGAAAAAGAGCGACAAAACGGCAAAGAGGACAATCAACTCTCTTAAAAATCGACTGCACAAAGCAATCCGCCCCACCAGCAACCCAACGATCCAACCAGAAACCAGACAAAACTCCATTTTTAGTGTATCAATTATTCAACCACTCATCAACTCCGTCGTGACGGCGTGGTCCGGGGCGTCCTTTTAGGTGTGTTTTTCGCTCGAGATGAACGAGTTCGGCAAAAAGGATGAGCATGATTTGTTCACTTGATGGTGGTGGTGGTGCACTTTTAATTTAACGTTACACTTTTTCGTAAAAAGCTTTTAGTCATCATCACGGTGGATTAGTGGCAGAGTTCATTGGCACTGGCACCCGTATTGACTGGTCCTCCTGTTATGCTCCCTTGATTTAAGCGGCTTTGCTGTGGATGATTAAAACCCTCGCAGTAGTACACATAATTCGTACGTAAGGAACATTTTACATAAACTGTTCTTCTTAAAGCTGTTAATACCGAGTCAGTGACATTTACGTGATCAAATAGAAACACCCGCAATTAACCGTAATGACTTCACGTCAAGAGGCACCTTGAGAGACAGGAGAAATATGAGTGATTGCAGACGGTTTAGTTGCTCGTTTTTTTTTTTTTTTTTGCGTACCACAAGCCACTCGATATGAAGATGTCAACGTTAAGTTCTTCATGTGTCGTTCTCCGGCGGGAAAGCGATCGGCACCGAGGTATCTTCACCCGTGGCACCAGTGTACCCCCAAGTTGTCAGTCGTTTGTCTTGCTCATTAGTGGGCAAGATGAGGTGGGAAGTTCCGGGAGTGATCGAACATTCCATTCGTCAGCTTCAGCTAACAAGTTTTTATTCCATTCCATTATGCTTGGGTTGGTTCCTTTTTTTTTTGTCTTGCTATCGTTTCGACGACGCTTCCGTACACGTGAGTGCACAAACTGTCTTTCGTCTGCTGTTCAAGTGCTAAAGTGAGCCGTACATCAGGCAAAAACGCAAAGCAACACACTAGACCGATACACCGGAGTGAACAAGCGGGAGTGAAAAAAAAAGGTGGGATTCTTCTTCTTCTCACTGGTGTGTTCATTTTTTCATCTCCATTTCTTCCGTCAGCCATAACAAACAGGCCAATGATTAATTTATGTTGATTTTGCACCGTTTTCACACCGATCAAGAGCCAGGAGAGCTGGGAGCACTCCGGTGATCGGTTGATGAGAAGCCGCGAACGCCGAACCGTGTGAGTTATGTGATGGGCAAGGTGAATCCAGGTGGAATCTCCCAACATCCATCCACTTTCTCACACACAGATCGCCGTGTTCAAGCCATCACACAACAATTACGCCTGAAGCGCCTGGCGCGCGAGCCGAGCCAGCGCACACACCGACGTCCTGCTCGATCATGTATGAAGTCGAACCTACTTGTACAATAGCCGCGATAAAAAAAGGTCGAAACATGACTGAAGCTGATATATTGAAAGAGAGAACAACGCACCATTGGTTATGCATTATTTCGTTACGGACACCTTCGTTATGCAAAAGGGTTGGGAGTTTGTTTAGAATTCCACCGGGTCGGCCGGGATGTTGTGCCCAACGGGCTGAAATGGGATGCTGTGAACGATACATTAATTTTCTTTCGATCGCTGTGCTTGTGCGCCTTGCTCAGCTGACGTGATTAGAACTGGATCCTGGGATAGCCATGGTGGCACTGCTGCGTGGAGCCGAACAGGCTGGTCGAAATCGCCGTAACACATTCCATCCCTGAACATCCGTTGGAGGGTTGGGGTTCGTTATGGGGATGGTGTTGGGGTGGGGTTTTGTTTTGATTTTTCCACACGCTTCTCCCGGCGGGGACATGCTGTGCATGTATGAGCGAGCGAATGACTGATGCGTACCGTGCCGTTTGCATGGTTAAAGTTGGAATTCCAAACCCAAGCGGGGAGTGATTAGACAGACGAATCCGTCGAAGAAGCGCGATCTTGATCGATTTTGATCTTGAGCGCCAAGAAACTGGTTGGCCTTTTAGAGAATATTTTTTAAATAAATCAATAGCTGTTTGACGTACGAATGTGCCAGCTGCCAAATGGGCTGTTGAAGAGGAGTTTATGAGCAATGAGAATGTTA
>STHB01000004.1:25094557-25106128 GCA_018908115.1 Anopheles rivulorum
AAGATCGTCGGCGGCACTACCGCGAACGAGCGCATCCCGTACCAGATTTCGCTGCAGGTGCTGGTCAGCTCGCTGTTCGGGTTCGGGCCGAAGCGCTGGATGCATAACTGTGGCGGGTCGATCGTGAACGAGTACTACGTGGTAACGGCGGCCCATTGTCTGGACGGGATGAACGTGAGCCGTATGTCGATCGTGGCCGGTACGAACGATCTGCGGAACGACAGCTCGAAGGGTACGCGCTACTTTGTCGAATCGTACCTCATCCATCCGGACTACATCGAGCTGAACCGGAGCGATATCGGGGTGATGCGCGTGAAGGAACCGTTCGCGTTTAACGAGAATGTGCAACCGATACGCTACTCGTCCGATTTCGTCGACGGTGGCGTGATGTGTCTGCTGACCGGCTGGGGTTACACGATGCCGATCCGTATCGGATCGACGCCCAAGGACCTGCAGGAAGCGGAACTGACGACGATCACGAACGATCAGTGCCGGGAGCGTGGTATGCCGGTGAACCCGACCGAAATCTGTACCTTTACCCGCGTCGGACAGGGCGCTTGTGGTGTGAGTGGCTGCAAAGAGAACAGTAGAGATGGGATTAGAGCAACATTTGATTTGACCGCACGCATTTGCATACTTTCAGGGTGATTCCGGTGGTCCATTGGTGTGCAACAATCAGCTGTCCGGCGTGGTGTCGTACGGTACGCGGTACTGTGGTATCGGTGTGCCGGACGTCTACACACGCGTGTCGGAGTTTGATACGTGGATCCAGGAAAACACACAAACCGGTGGTGGTGGTGGTGGCAACAATGGCAATTCAACCGCAGAACAACCACAGCCGACTTGAAGTGATTGAAGATCTCCAACAACACACAACACTCACAGACTCCTTAACAAAAAAAAAGCCCATTTGGATGGGGGAAAATGTAATAAACGTAATATAATATTTCAATTTTTCAAACCAAACCGCCCCAGGACACAATCTGGCAATTCGAAACTCGCATCATCCTAGCCACTTATGGCGCACTTTCGCGCTGGTTTGCTCGTAACTAGCTCGTACGAAAAGTTAACCCAATTTACCAGCCCACATCCGGTTCGATTGGTTCGCTGAGTGTCTGAATTCTGACGGCGACCACGCAACCCGAGAGAACAATAGTGTGTTATCGCGCAAACCGAGACAACAACACAAAAGAAAGCCAAGGGCACCAGATTGCTGCCGAGTGCCGGGTGATTGTTGACGGTATGTTTCAATTTGCGGTGCCTGTGCCTAATGTCTGTGGCCCGTTCTCTGGTGGTGTGTCCTAGCAACACCTTCAACCCATTGCTTCTGTTTTACATACGCCCGTGGGGTTTTAATTTTGCCCTAGCCCACACATAGGCACCCGGACCCGGGGACTCCGGGGGGTTTTTTTTCCGGCGAACAGAAACAAAATATGTAATGCGCACAATGCGAGGCGGAAATCCAATCACCCCGAGGCGAAACTAAATGAGAGAACTAACTTTTGCACTTATTAACGTCAGACATCCTTTCGGAGGGGAAAGTGGTGAACTTGCGCAACTCCTTCCACCGGTACATTCGTCGGCGCATCCTTGAGATTTACCCCCTTTATTTTGGGATGAAATGTTTGATAAGGGGGAGAAAAAAGGGATGTTTGATGCTGATGATCCTTTGGTGTGTTGGTCCCGTTGTGTGACACACGATTCTGACCTCTTGTGAAGCATTTTGATGGAAGCAACCTCGTGTGAAGGAACTGCGTGTTAGACGGTGGCCTCAGACCCCGGAGCGAAGATCAAGATGCTGCACCGGGATGTGGTGGCCGGTTTAGGGATAAACCCGTACACACACACACACACACGAGAAAGAGAAAAAACAACTCATCTCTTGCCACCGGGACACAAAACAGCCCTGGTTGATGATGATGAAAATGATGGACCGGACAAAAAAGGGGGAAAAATCGGGCCCGCGCACGAGTCGGGACGAAGAATGGAGATTCGAGATGCAAAATGAGATGAAAAGTCCGGTGCGAGAGGGTGCACGAGAGGGTACAATGTTACAGATGTCAAAGTGCTGTCAGTTCGTGACCGTGTGATGCTCCGGGGCAGATCGAGCCGGAACGTCTCATTTTCTATGTTTATGCAAAAAAAAAAAAAACACCAACCTCAAAAATCCTTTTCTTTACAAACGCGTGCGTGCGTGCGTGAGGTTAGCGTTAGAAGATTCCGACTTTTTTTCTTCTCTCCCCCGGTTGTTGTTCATCGCCCGGAAAAAAGATTGCGCCACGCGCGCTTCGGGAAGGTTTTTTGATTGAATGGAGAGAAGAAGCGCTTCATCGCACGCCATTGAAGGACGGATACAAAAAAGGTTGACAGCCGCACAAAGCACAACACGTCGACCGGCCGGCGAACTCTGATTGCGTGTGTGTGTGTGTGTGTGTGTGGTTAAATTGGGGAGGACAACACAAGTTGGCAGGTTATACTCTACGTGACATGGAAAATAGATTTCTTCGGCGGGTGCGTCGGTGTTTTGTGCAAAATTTTCTCGAATGGAACTGTGCAAATTTATCTGTTGCACAAGCAGAGATGGAAATGGCATTGGGAAGGATTGATTTGGATCTCGTCCGACGACAGGCGAGTGAATTCAAATGACACAGTTCCCAAAACAACCAGTCTTCAACCAGCTGCGCATTATTAAGGTTGTGTAATCAGGTTTTTTTGTTTATGTGTGCGAAGAGTAGAGAACGAATTCCAACTTTTTCACCTTTTAATTCTGGTACACAACATATTCCTTAACTGACTAACGTGTAGACGACCCACCTCCCATATCAAAACGAGTCCTTTCGTTACCTTTAAAAGCGTTGAAAACTTTCTCACAAACGTTTGGCTATTTAATTTAAAATATTATGATCGATCGCTTTCGGCAGCGTACAGTGTACGTACGCGATCGTCGTCCTCGGCTAATGTCCCCGGGTTTGTGTGTAATTGAAACACAGGAAGCGGATATGACTCACAGCATTAACGACAAAAAAAAAAAACCCCCCATCACAACTCTCACACTCTCGGCAAGCCTTTTTGGTGCTGTTTGCTAATGGATGGATGGACGGCGTTAACCCCTTCTCGGCGCAAAACTGACCGGTGCTGACACTGATGACCTTTGGGACCGAAAAAAGGAGGTATGAGTGTGTGAGGAGCATTTAACCAACCCACAAAAAAAAGCCCATGGTCAACCCCGTGAACTTCCGCTCCGAGCGAGCACAGCACCTGGGCGAATGGGTAATGATTTGAGCAGCCTGCTTCTAGTCCACCGTGGAATGGATTAATCCTTTTCCCGAAAACTAGCGTGTCCTCGTGTGACCAGCAGTGCACTTTCTGCCTTGCTGGAGTGAGTGAGTCTTCCTTTTCTTGACAACAACAAAAAATAAGAAAGAAAAATCACCAACCTCATGAGCCGTCCCCAAAATGGAACGGTGCGAAGAAAACTCGTTTCACAGCCACGACATGCCGGTCGGTCCGTCCGAAAGACACGACGACTTGTTTTTGGGTGCAAAAAATGATGAAAGTTTTGAAAAATGTTGTGCCCAAAATCGAAGGTTTTCCCGTCGAACCTGTTTTTTTTTTTTTTGGTTTTCGGGGTGCTTTTCGAACCCGTTGTGTCGGTGGGAAAACGGTTACGGACTTTCTCACGGACCTTTGGCTAACATTGGAAGTTGAAAGAAGAAACACGGTGACGATTAAGTATTTTGCCTAGCTGAACAGGACATACTTATTCCGAAATTTAAAATCAGGTTTTTTAACCGGGTCGTCCGGCAAAGGTTTGAGTGGTCGGTCTCAAAAACCAATATTCAAAAACTAGATATCCACGTCCACAACCGGTGAACGGTCGTGAGAACGGAAATTTTGCTTTAACGTTTGGTTGTATGACAATTTAATATTCCGGATCGAAATAGTTCGTTCGACGGTGCAACGATTTCATCAAGCTGTGATTGTAGGCTATTGAACATTCCGCAAAATCAATTCCACCGTCACGTATCGGTCTCGATCATCACGAGCAAACAATGTAAGCGCACCTTACAACGGCTCAACACAGGTGTCGCCACGATCCGACAATTGCATTCGCGACCATTCGCGAACCACTTAACATTTAGCTGGGTATGCATGACCACATCCATCCATCCATCCATCTATCCGCCAGCCCGATAATCATCTTTTCTCGCGATGCTGTCCGTTCCTTTACGAGTCTGTTCCGTGAGAGAGATCGTACCCAGAAGAAGTGCACCAGTCGGCAAGACATGCTAAAACACAAAATAAAACAAAACACACAACATAATACATGCATTGGTCACATCGTAAAACAACAGCAAAAGGCCAAAAGAAAGAAGCTTGCCTCCCATGAATAGCTGCTTCCCATCGTTGGCCATTATTCCTGGACTGTCTGCTCGCCTGCTCGCCTGCCTGCTGTGTGACAAGCGAGCCCAATCTCACCACCAGATAACAATCTGGCCCCTTATCGCTCTCTCAGTGTGTATCGCTGTGTATGTGTGTGTGTCGGTTTCCCTGGTGGATTGCATTTCCGCGTATGCATCTGCGGATGCCCATGAAGTGCACTTTCGGTGCGCCGCGCTGCAAAGTGAAGCGAGCGTGTCGAGATGAACCTTTGCCATGCTTTCGGCGTCGGCTTTCTATCGGTTAATGCTGTTGTTAGCCAGCACTTTCATCGGATGAGGTGCACGAAGGGGTTCGAGATATGGTACAACGCGACACAAGCTCGGTGCAATTTCATGCCAAATTTATATGCATTAAAGCGACTAAACAAACGATTTCTTGTACAGCGGCGGTATCGTTTAATCATCGTTTTTGACACACAAATTCAGTAGAAAATGCGTTCTTAAATAGTATAAACAATAATCATGTTAGGCTGATCACACTACCGCCTTGGTATCATTTATGACAAAAAGTATAGAGATTGCCATTTGATATCGCAAAAGAATCAGTATTTAAGACAATAACGGAACAGCTAATTAAAAAGCAAATGAAGCTGATTTTAAGACTCCTATAAAACATGTTTTAGCTTTAATGTAAATTATTCAGCAGTATAGATAACATTTTGTTTGTCTTAAAGTGTGCTTCAATTGTAAATTCGTTGCTTCTTTAGGCGATTTATTTGCGTTAAAGTTGTTACTATTACCCATCACATTATAACTCTTTTATTGTTTATTATTTTCTCCTCCTTTAAGAAGCAACCATGTTACAGAACCTTCACCTAACTGACATAATGCTTCTTATCTGAACCATCCATTACGATTCATTTTAGGATAAAAATATCGACAATTCGTTTCTTCAACTTTCTAATCCCATTCCCCTTCATCCTTGATCGTTTGCAAACACATAACCTAACAAACGTGCCTAAACAAAAAGGCAAGATTTATGTTCCTTCTCGATCGATCCAAGTGGCGTTTGTGTGTGTATGTGCGGGTTTCGTTTGCTTTAAGGAAGTACAAAATTGTACTATGATTAATTACCCATCAGATAACCTTCTGCTGATGCAGATAGATACTTTAACCATTCGATTTTTTTTCCTCCCCAACCGTTCGGGGCGTTCGAGAGGCGGAACAATCGATACATACGGCGATACATGTAGAAAGCCTTTGGACAATTTCGAATGTCGAACGTTACACTAGAACCGCTGTTTGTCGCCATCGCGCACAGGGAAACTAGCTCGCAGCATGCGCACAAAACGCGAACGCGTTCGTGTGACGACGTTGCGGTACGATTGGCTTTCCAGTGCAACACGCCAAATACTTCCTGCCGGGCCACGTGCGCCACGTGGTCATGTCACGACCGATGCAAAATGCCCGATCACGAACGCTTAACGCGCGATCCAAATCGATCGACTACACCCGATTCGCCCATGGTGCCTTGAGCGCGATAAGTCGTCCAGGGCACACTGGCCGTGCAGGCAGGACCACGTAAAAAAACAGGAGGCACGGCCAATGGGCGTACGGCCGTTCTTATCGAGATGGCTATCGTGTGCTTACATAAGACACGACATTCCAGCAGGAGGTCGGATCATCATCGGATTCGCCGGAATTGTGCCGGTTCCGTTTTACGAGAAGCCTCCCAATGTACGGGTTACGGGCGAAATTGGGAGTGGAACACACTCGGTATGCATATGCGCGGCGATATCGCGATGTAAAGCAGACAGGCAGAAGAGAAAAAGGTCGTAAATTAAAAATAATTATCCTGCTTATCTTTTCCCAGCCGCAGCTCGCTATCACTACGACGATGGCTGAAGAAGAAAAGAAGCTGTTTGTAGTCTCGCGAAGGGTTTTGAGGAGAGTTTTTGGGAGCTTTCAGGGAAGAATTCTTTTAATTCCCTCTGATTTTGTAGATTCACTCCGGTTGGGTACCCGGTACCGTTCTCGATCTCAAAGTGGCCAAAACATCGGAAAGCAAATCATGCGCGCAAACCATCAGGTTCGTCGCTCATTGCTTCCAACAAAAGAGGCGCAACTCTCCTCACCAAGAAGGAGAATCACGGGGAGAGTGGGAGAGAGAAGCCAGAAGTGGGCCCTCAAGTGAAGTTAATGTTTTTTGGATAATTTATAGCCAGCCAGCTTCAACCGGCAGCATCATCACCCGTTGTCGTTGACCCGGTGTATGAAGCCGAGAGATTGTGGTTCTAATGAGTGCTCCAGAATCGGAATTAGAAGCAAGCAGCGATACCGAAATGTGTACACCGAATTTGGGTGTGTGTGTCTTTTTTTTTCCTCGGTTGTTGGTGGAACGATAAAATTTAATGTCTTCACTCTTATAATGCTCCAATGGCACCTAGGAACGGTGGCACGGTGTCGTTAAGGTCTGACAGAGCCGGTAAGAACACTCCGGAAAGTGCAGCTCGCTCATAAAGCCATAACAGTTTGAAAGTGATAGGGAGCAGATATAACTGCTAGAACGACTAATTTTCATTACGATATTTGATAACGGTCATCTCGAAGAGGTTTCCGGAGTTCTTTTTTCCCCGGGTTGAAGAACCAGTTTTAGCACGAAAGTTGTTGTTTAAAAACAAAAAGACATTTAAATCTTCTCCTTTTGTAGCTGGTTTTCTGACACCGGCAACTCGTTTTTCCGGGCAACACACGGTTATGTGCTACCGGATTGACCTTCTATGCTTTTTCTCCCGCCATTGTGACCTATTAGGCGAGATGCATGCAAACATTAAAATAACAGTCCACTCCATCATACGGTGGTAGAATGCATTTACCCTGGACATCAGCATAACAGTAAAAGAAAAAAAAAAACAACAACTTCCAATCCCCCGAAGTACTTCCTGACATCAATTACCGCCAACGGCCGTAACCGTTGACCAGCACCGGTCAAGCGATCGTATGCAGCATCAACTACCGAACAACGACCTTTCGCCCGGTAAAACATCTTCCGGCAACCTTAAGTTCGTGATCTTCAGCTTCCGTCTGAGAATGGGAGAAGCTGGTCCATCATCTTTCCACCCCTTATATCAGCAGGAAGCATGCAGCATCATCATCATCCAGAGATACCAGAGATGGGGTCAGCATGTGAGTGATAAATTAGAATATATCTCTTTTCCAGCAGCCTGGTCCTTGGGCGAAGTAAAGTCGGGAAAATGAAAAGCGCGCGCACCTATGCTGACACGCAACCCGGTACAACAATAGGGGTCATCACGCATACGCGCGTATTGTACAGCAGATTTGCATGCAGCAGTTGGTGCCGTTTGCTTTGTCCACGGCACAAGGGACATATATTTAAATTGCATTCAAATTTTGATGCTTTCTTTATCTGTTTTCTTCCGAGCAGCGTTCGATCGTACATGTTTTTGCTGATGGTTGCAGATGTTCGAACGTCGTTCCCGCCGGGCGACGATGAGTTTGACCCCTCCCGGTGGGTAGTCTCTCTTTCTCTCTCTCGGGTAAAGTAAGAAAAATAAACATAAATATGTTTTTGGCTTGCCCAAAATGCTGCGTTGCATAATCGCTGGCTGGTTGCAACGGCTTCTGAGGATGGACCCTTGCCGTCTTAGAATGACCACTGGTCAATCGTCGTCTTCTTGTCTGTGTCTTCCCTTGTTTTTCCCCCCAGTATCACTCGGTAGCCGAGGGTCTTAGCAAACCCTCGGAAAGGGAAACGTTCGAACATAAGAGGGAAAAAAAGGGCGAAAAGAAAATAAAAACCATCAAGCAAGCAAAACGTCGTCGTCGTGTCGCATTTTGTCAGCTGACCATTCTTGTCCACCGGCCGATTCGATACCGATCTTGCCTGGTTTCGCTAGGGGACGCTTCGAAGGCGAGCTTCATCCTTTCAACGGACGATATGAAGTCGGTCCGGACGTGCAAATGATGCAAGTCCGGGAACCGGCGTTAGTTTGTGCGTGAGAAAATGTTTTTCCTTCCCAAAACGCAATTTAGGATTTGTTGCGCTTCCGTCGATCCGATCCGATCGGTCGAGTCGGATGGATAGGCAAACAAAAACAAAAATGGACACTAGGAAGCGTTTGCGTCTTGTGGCTTCGCAGCAACTACACCGGAACGGATCGATCCAAGGCGATTAGTTAGGACACGAAGGACTACGGACCGATATGCGACTTGCTAATTCCTTACCCTTGCTATTCTAGCACGTTCTTGTGTCTTATTTGTTCTAAGCGCGTAACAACACACACCAAATGAGCTTCGGATTAGAGCAATTAGAATGTCTTGCTAAAGGGATTAAAGACTTCTTCAGGTTCTTCAACATGAACGCAAAACTGCATCTATGCAATAAAACACCAATCATCAAACTCGCACGCTAGTGACAGTGAACGATGTGTTTTCATAGGGTGGAAAACATCTCACGAAGTTCTTACCCATTCGCAATCGATCATTTGGGAAACTTTTTATCGCCACTCGTTCGCCACCAGTGATAAACTTTCTCATTAACAACCCACGTGTTCCGGTGATAGGCTGCAGCCTTATGCGTTTGAAGCATTTCCCAACGGAGTGAAATTGGGTAAAAAGCTAATGACAATTAGCATTGGATAATATTATTATTTTAACTAAAAAAAAACAAACACACCCAGAGATACAGGGCAGTGAGTGTAATATTTCAATTAGAGAAAGAGAGTACATTTTCTCCCTACTGAATTAAGAGTCATCCGGCAATTCGCCGTTCCATATAAAGTTGTAATTAGACTTGTGACAATAATTTCAACCCATCCCCAGCTTTTTTGTACCCCAAATGTCCTTCTAGGGGCCTCAGCCTGCCGGTATCAATTACCACGAACAGTGCATTGCTGGCTTGTCCACTAGCCGGCACCGGTGGAAAGTTATCACTTCTAAACTTCACACCAAAACTCCAACAACCTCCCGTGCTTCAACATCGCGATAGGGTTTGGGCCGGTGTCCCTAACCGCGACAACTCTCCTGGGCATAATTCAAATCCTTGCACACGTTCACACACACAAACTCTTTTGCGAGCAAACGGCTCGGCACGTAACGGTGGCTGGTCTGGTCGCTTTCGTCACCGCTTGCATCCTGGCGCGGCACCGTTTCCACGGCTTGACAGTGATAAATTAATAATTTAAAACCTTTCTCCCTGACCCCGGTGAATCGTGAATCCTTTCCCGCTGGTTGGAGAATGGCGGGTGTAAAATTTACCTTCCTTAACCACGGTCCAAACACGGGAAAAGGAAACAAATTTCCCTGGCCTTTACTAAGGGGAGCGAAGAACGGCGATAGCAAACTTACGCTCGCTAAATTATGATTTTATCCTTGTTGATTTAAGCACACCAAACGGTTTTGTTAGAAAGTTTGCTATAATTTATAAAGTTAATTTTTCCGCTTTGTTTTTGTGGTTGTCTCCGTGTAGTACGGTGATAAACGGAACCGATGATAACACTCGTATTGCTTCTATTTATGCATTTCAATACCTTTCTTCTAGCGGAAAAGCAACAGCGCGGGCAGGCAATAATTCGCCGAACCCGAACCCACCAAAGATCGACCTCTGGTGCCTTCGGCTAATTTGCATAATCAAATTGATTTACTTGCCTAATTCCATATTCCACCCCGTTTTCTCGTCGACGGTTCGTTCGGTGTGTTGTTTGGTGCAGCAGTACCAA
This sequence comes from Anopheles rivulorum, assembly GCA_018908115.1. NCBI lineage: Eukaryota > Metazoa > Arthropoda > Insecta > Diptera > Culicidae > Anopheles > Anopheles rivulorum. The sequence continues at coordinate 25,104,678 of STHB01000004.1, forward strand.
ACACTTTATGGGTGTACCACTGCCGTTGGAATAAATTCTTCCTTCCATTTCGAACCTTCCCGTGGTCGAACTCGGCGAACTTAAGTTGCAAAACTGGATATCCGCAGATATCCGAGCAGATGTGCAGAGAGGCATCCGTTTTTGGGCCAGACCTTAGGTGGCGTGGGAAATAGCGCCTCCGAGCGCCTAAAAAGGGACGCAAGGAAGATCAATCATGGGTCTGATTAGCGACCGCAACACGTTCGAACAGTGACTCCTGCACCGAATGAATGTCCGAAGGTGGGATGTGAGAAGTGCACACTTCAAATACGACACTCACACACACACACACACACAAAAGATCACCCACGGAGGCGCCTGAGGGTGCTCGGTGCGGCCCGACTCAAACCACACGCTAACAAGGTACGCTTGTCTTTAAGAACTCTGTGCCTTTGCTTCTACTCTGTTTCTCCGATCCCTAACCGAATGTGGCGTGTGATTGATCAACAACACACGGCCATCCTTGCGGCGTTGCGGGAGTTACTCCCGATAAAGCAAGGAAGGATCCTTCTTCGGCCGGAATCAACCGTTTGACCGCAAAAAGGGATACCTAATACAATATTTTCTCAAGTACATCACTCTTGCCGAAAACAAAAGGCCACAAGACAACGCCGCGCGCAAGGATGCTGGGAACGGTCCATTGTCAAATCGGGGGTTGTTGTGTCCGTGTGCGACGTAGGAGAAAGTTTATCTTGCATTAGTTTAGCTTCGATTCGTTTGTCGTTTGCGGTGACCGGGGTTTTGCGTCTGTTTGTACAGTAATTATTTGGATAAGGATGAAATTTATGGGACATGGTGTGGTCGTTACCGCGCAGGAGTAATGTGTATCCAGGGGAAATTCAATGGCCGGGACAAACCAGAACCTTAAAGCTGTGTTCCGTTATGTGGCCTAACAGTAGTTAGGCAGCAGCATTGGAGAATTTGGTTTGGTGACATCAAGCATTTCCGGTTTGATTAGAAAGAAAGTTTTTATCGCAAGGAAAAGGTTTTTTTGTTCAGCCTTTTAGTGAAGAATTGAGAAGTCGTCTAAATCTGATAGACCAGAAGCGCCTAGAAATTTATAGAAGAATAGAAGTATAATAGAAGAATTCAAGGCGTCTAAATCTGATGGACCAGAAGCGTCTAGACATTTCACAATATCCATTTTTTCAGGACTCATTTTAGGAACATTGGACAAAACATTGTTTAAAATTACACAAAAAGACATTAAGATATCATTATGAGAAATAAGATTTAATTGCTGCAGTAATCATTGATTTACAATTTTGGATGATTTTGGAAAAAAAGGATTTTTTCCTAATATAAAATAAAGAAGTTTAAAAATCAGTATCTCTCCAACAAGTTTCCAAACAAAGATATTGAGAAGAGGTAATCAAATCAATAAATTCAAAAATTCAATTGATAAAAGAACT
>STHB01000004.1:25123863-25177133 GCA_018908115.1 Anopheles rivulorum
AGAGAGAGAGAGAGAGAGAGAGAGAGAAAGAGAGAAGGGGGGAGGAAGTTCACAAACCCCAAGCTGGACCCCGAGGACCTCCAGGACCAGAGAACATCGGCCTTTGCCAGGACACGTACACCCGACACACGTACACAGTCGCGTACCCTAGTGCTGTTGGAGGATCGAAAAGACTCGGAAAAGCGCACGGAACAAGAATGACACACCGCCGAGCCTGTGTCCCCATCCCCACAAAAAAGGGAGGCGAACAAGGGAAAACCGTAAAGGGTGGCTTTCACATCTAATTCGATTTGTGCGCCCTTCACCGCTCACCATCTCGCTCTCTCGTATCGTGCGCTCCCGCTCTTACCGCTGCAGCTCACTCGCTCTTTAGCTCACACACACACCGCGCTCGATACAATCCCCACTCCACGCGTCGAACGGCGCTTTTCCCCGACGGGAACGACCAAAGCGCGTTAACACGAGAGGAGACGTGTGCGAGAGCGAGCGCACACCATCAGCTGCGCACCGTACACCGCTCATCTCGCTCACGCACGCACAGCACAACCGTATCGCAACGGCAGCAAGCTGTGACGGGCGTGGCTCCGTTACCGTACGCGCTCGCTGTCTCGCTCACACACTCGCGCCGGTGTGTGTGTGTGTGAGCTGTACTGCTCTTTCACCTTTCGGCGAACCGGCGGTGGTGGTGGTGGCAGTTCGAAACGTCTGTAGCCTTCGGTTTTAGGGGGTTGCGAACTCTGCTGAACTCACCCGGCCGACCACCACCAGCAGCCGACACTCAGCAGCCGACGGTGCCCTCCCCTGCCTGCTGGCCAGCAGTTCGATCCGGTTGGCTGCAGCGCACGGGCCGGGCAGCGCGAGCGAGACGGCAGACGTGCCGTCCGACGGAAGCGAGACAGACGGTTGGCAGACAATGTGGTGGGGTCGTCTGGTTGATCATCGCGGTCGGGTCGGGTCGCGCCAAGCAGCAAGTTCGACTCGGGAAGTCCTTCTGGTCAGGCGTGTTGTTGCGTTCCGTGGTCGCTGTGTGTTGCGCCGTGTTGCGCGTTTGTACGTACCGAAGCAGAAAACGATCCCGGCCACAGCAGCAACAGTCCCGGTGGTGCGCGTTGCGGTTTTTTGGTGTGTGCGTTTTGCGTCCGGGAAAATGGAAAAGTGATTCAATTAAGTGCGTTACCACACACATCTCGCGACATCCGGTGGCAAATCATTTTTTTACATACAAGAAAAAAACAAAACAAAACAAAACAAAAGAAGTAAAAGAAGTTAAGAGAGAAAAACAAAACAAAACAAAATACACACACGCGCACACAGTGTGCGTACGCGACCGATCGTGCCAAACGGCGCGTGTCTTCCGGAAAAAATAGGATAACGATTTAACGTACACAAGCACAAGTGTTATCGTGCGAAGGGTTTGCGCGCATTGTTTTGGTGCTCATTACTGTAATGCGCTTTTGTTTGTGTTACAGTGTGTTGGTTGCATCCCTTTGCGTTTCATTGTTGTCCAACACTTTCGTTAGTGCGTGCCAGTGTGTTCGGTGTTCATTCGTTTGTTTGTTTGTTTGTTTCAAAGAAATAACTCCACAAGTTCGAGTTTAGTGCGATCGTTGCAAAATACGCGACATGTGATGGTGCTGGTGATGGGATGCAAATAGTTATAGCACCATTTCCTCTATTATATTTACCCACCCGGAGACCTGTTTTGACAATCGGTAGTGGAAGGTTTGCCAATTAAAAAAAGAAAAGGTTCTAACAAAAAAAAAACACATAAATCTACCAATCCTTCAAATGTTCGATCGTAAATCGAACAGGATCGAGAAGCGTATTATCAATCCTATCGATGTTGTGCTATTGCTGTCCAATCAAACGTCAAAGTGATTGTGTAACGCGGGCGAAATAGTGCCAGTGTGACAGCTACTAGTGCATCTTGCCGGTGTGCGTGTGTGTGCACATGTGCGCGTTTGTGCTAATGTGCGTGTGTCACCGTGTAAATCGATAAACAGATCTTCACCAACACCAACTTCCGCCCGTCCGCCTGCCTTCCAGCCCGCACCCCACACACACACACACAAAAAACAACCCCGGCCAACCAACCAGCTTTCCCTTTGGCACCGGTGCAGGAAAAGCGGGAAAAATTTTCCTCGATAGCGTCGGCCCCGACTGTGGGGCCAAAACCGGAAGCAATATTCTGGCACACAACACCCTCAGCATGTACGGCGGTGGCGTACTCTGCCCGTCGCCCTCGACCGCGACGGGTTTCTACAATCCGCGCGGCCAGGGCTCGGAAATCGGTGCGCTCGAGCTGGGCTTCCCGCGGGGGATGGCCCTGGTGCCGCCGCCACCGCACGGTCCCTGGCGCGATCCGAGCAGTCTTGCCGGTACGCACCTGCCGGTCGCCTCCAGCACGGCGACCGCGGCCGGGGACGACATTACCACGCTGGGCGGGCAGGGTGGCCCCCAGGGTCAGACCGGTTCGGTCGTGCCCGGCATGCAAACGTCCTCGTCGTCGTCGAGCGGTGGTGGCGTAACGCAGGACAAGAAGGACTTCATCTCGTCCTCGTCCGGCGGCTCGTCGATCGGTAGCGTCGGTCAGCATCCGTCGGTGACCGGTGCCGGCGGAACCGTGACAGGGCAGGGCAACGTGATCGAGAAGAAAGAGTTCCTGTCCCTGCAGCAAAGCACCACGCCCGGTTCGCAGAGCATGAACTCGCAGAACGGGCAGGACTTGAAGAACCAGAACATCGAGTGTGTCGTCTGCGGTGATAAGAGTTCCGGCAAACATTACGGACAGTTTACGTGTGAAGGTAAGTGACTCTGCCAGGGTGGGACATTCCAGTTGAGATTGAGCGCTACTCGAAAGGGAAAAAGTGTATGAGCATAATGTGCACTTATACATTCTTAATCTGAGTGCACCGATAAGATAACACCCTGAATGTATGCAATTAAGCGACAAATTTGGATTATTAAAACATTGTTTGGCAGAACATTAGTGGTGGGCCTTCAGGAACAAAAAAAAAACCCAAAGGACATTAAAAAATGTCACAACTGACCAAGTCTGCCAGATTTTGGGGAAACATCTCGTTTGGGCAGTGTGGGAACAACCGAACCATCCATGGTTGGGATTTCTTGGGTCGTGAGAAAAACTTCCTTCCCAACAGTGGGGCCACATTCCGGGTGTGTATGTTTGACAACTTTTACGACTTGCCTTCATTGTGTCCAAACGCTGTTAAGCAAAGCATAATTGCTGCGTCCGTGCATGGGCCACCACACCGCGCTGCAACGTGTGGCAATCCATTCATGCATTCAAACAGCGCTTTGCGGATAAAAATATGATTATTGTGGGACATTCTGTCGCGGCTTGTCCACGGCTGCGGAACATCACGAACTTCACTGACAACCACGACGACAACGACGACGACGAAGACGACATCGGCGACAACCACACGGTGCAAACACTCGGCATTCGCTCTTTAAGCCACATCTACGGGGCTGACGGGCTACTGGTGTTTCCATACAGTTGCATGCGCCCTTTCTTAACGACACTCGAAACAGCAACGAATTGAGACGTTGAAATCGTGTGCACCAGCCCGCCCAAACACACACACACACACACACACACACATGGACAATTAATCAAAACAAATAAGCATAAAAAAGTCATCATTCAACTCTGTATCCACCACCGGAAGATGCAAAGCGGTAATGCCGAATGATGTGACCCGGCCTGTGTGTGTATATACTGCCCCCTTTTTCATATGAATTCCCTCTGTTTTTTTGTAGGATGGATTCTTAATAGCAGTAGAATGTAGTCGATTATTTTCACGATTTTGGTTTTTCTCGCTCACTTTCTCTCTCTCTCTTTCTTCCATCTCTTGCCGAGCCACAGATGGACAACGACTTTACGTCTTCCCTTCGAACACTGCTGCAGGTTACGATCAATAATGTTCGTGAAGCATATTCCTCAAGCAATTGACTTCTAACATTATTTTTATTATGTTTTGAGCCAACCCCAGATTGAGTATCCTTCCTTTCCATGGTTTTCCCTCTTTCGCATCACTATTTTTAACGTAGAATGTAAGAAAATGCTGTTAAAAAAACACACACACAAGAATACTGACGTTGCTTCGTCCCCTTCGTTGCACTTTGGTAATTGTTATGATTTTATTTAAAAGGTTCGTTTGTAATGGTTCCTTTCTTTTCCTTACTTTTTGCTGCCTTTATATGCGCTTTCTGTCGACCTCACTTATGGTTACAGATTGTTTTTTATGAGCTGTTTTTTTTTTTGTGTGTTTTCGTTAACCATTTTGCCGTGTTATCTACCCTTCGTGTTATTTGCTTGCTGCGCGGGAAGACAACACTAGTATTAAGGGAGATTGTTTTCAACGCTACCGAATCTTCCGGTCTGTATTGTCGTATTTCTTAAGGCTTTGCGTCTTGCTTTTTTATATATTTATTTATGGAGAAACATTTTTCTTCCAGCGAAGGAATTCATCCGACAAATCTTGTAAGTTGCGAGTAAAAGTCTTCCTTTCCGGCGCTACCGGGACTCCTTGCTAGGAAGGATGGAATCGATGGCACCAAAAAAAAAAAAAAACAAGTTGTAAAACTGTGTATTACAGCTTATTCGCTTTGTTGCTGTGTGCGTTCATGGGTGAAATATGCGTATGCAAATAGTTTGCCCTTTTCTCCCATCATCACAGCAAAGGCATGATCCGGATCTCTAGCGGATCTAGGGGAAGGTTGTTTCAAACTCCACCCCAAAACATTATCCACCCGGTTTCGGTGAATATAGATGTGTGGGTATCCTTCCCTGTTCCCAGGGGGTAGTAATTTTCCACCTCAGTTGATTGATATCGGTATTTAATCACAGCGAACCGAAACAACAACGTCCTTTGCGCTGGTTACACCGGGTTACAAGCAGGCAAGACGAGCCCGGAAGACACTTTGCCTCAAATAATCCCCAACATATCCAGTTGCAGTTTTGCTGTGCGCTAATGAGATGAGAAGTTGAATGAAGATCTGTTCAACGCTCTTTGAGAATGTTGGAGAATGGCCGGGGCCAACTTCTTCACCAGGGGGGTAGAGAGGACAGTATCAAATGTGTACGCAATGTCAAGAATAACATTATGAAAAGGGTCACAATAGGTCACCACGGAGGTGGGGGTTTTTGTATGCGTAATGGGCCACCAGCTTAAGGTTGAATGTAAATGAGCTGTACAGCAGAGGGATAACACGTCGTTCACGGGAGACAATGCAATGCCCTGAACGACTGAACGCTGATGCAATATTATTTCCACCAAACGATGCAATCTTCTTGCAATAAGTTGAAACTTTGTGTAGCAACTCGATCTAAAGGCACTAATTTACCAATTATCGTACTAAGAAGAGAGAAACCGGCGCAACTTCAACACTGTGTCAACAAAAAGACTTGCGACCTGATTACTGCCAACACACACCAACACGAGGCTCAGAGACCACAAATTAAGTTTGATAATCAACCGGTTCGGTGGCTGTTGCAAATCGGTGCAATAGAACCACCAACACCACCCAAAAGAAGAAACGCCCTTCAACAATGGAGGGTAACATTTGACCCGGCCGTGGTCTTTTTTCTCTCCGTGTGTATATGTCTATCAGTGGCTGTATTGCAACTTTGGTTCATTTGTTTAGTCTGTTTTTGTGTTTGTTTTTGCCTTCAGTCAGACCACACCAATGAATCGAAAGTGCGCTCGAAAGGAGTAAGAACAAAACGGTCAAAAGTCAAACCAAAGAACCAAGGCACGAAGGTGACGATTTAAATGCGCCTTTTAAAGTAGAGCGGTATGGCTCAAACTTGTGCAGTGCAGTGTGGTTGGAAGAAGGGAAGGAAAAAAAAAAACTGGTGAAGCAACTTCACGGTGGAAAAAGTGTCCCAGCGCGATGGCGCCACCAGCACCGGGCCGGGAGTGAAACAAAAACTTCTAAAACAAAACATTGATAAGGGACCTGGACTGGTGAAGCGTACGACGGTGCTGGGTTGCACAATGTTATTATGCTTTTTCTCTTCTTCTCTCTCTCTTTCTCTCTCTCTCTCTCTCTCTCTCTCTCTCTGTCTCTTCGCATTGTGTACCACTTAAGAAGAAGAAACGACCAATCTAATCGTAACATTGCGTCACGATGGTCGCGGATCGTGCAAATATGATACATTAACATTAGCTATCATTATGTAACCGGAACTCCGGAAGGCATCCTTCGCCATCCTTCCACTGGAGGATGGTCTGTTTCGCACCTTTTCGACCCAAAACTAACCTGGTGCCAAAAGAGGGGTGCATCATCCTATTCCAACCCGACGGAAGTGAACCGGTTTATGTGTTCGTGGGGATTTAAAAAAACTCCTGTGAATTCCTGGGTTAGCAAAGGAAGCAGAAAGATCACGCAAGGATCACAGCAAGCAACATGGAAGGAACACAACGACAGCAACAAAAAACACACACTCAAACAGAACCAGTAGCATCATCAGCAACGATTGATGATGATATGATCTCCGACTTCGACCGGAGCTGTTTGATGCCAGTGCGCCTTGGCCAGCCTGACGGCTGTGGCTGCGTCCTTGTGCAGCGCTGGTCAAATGTCAAGCTTGCACTGCAGTCAATTAATCGTAAAGCAGCCTACCGGGTAGAATCAATTTAGCTATCTCGCTGGCTGGCGAACCTGTTTTTAGAAAAACTAGTTTGCTACATGTTTTTCTGTCTGTTTTTCCTTCCTTTTGTTTTGTTACCACTCAATTTTCCAAACGAAAGCGGGAGGAAGTACACGCTTGGAAAACGTTTTTCACCCCTTTCACTGTCGTATGAGCCTTTATAAGGGCTGTCTCGCCCAACCGTTAATAATCGTTACACCGATTGCGAAGGGTTTTTTCTATTGTTTTTGTTTTGTTGTTTGTTATGTGTGTTTTGTTTACTGCTGGTATGACGCACGACAAAGGAAGGGAAAACTATAATCAATAAAAGTCACCATCATATTTTGTTTGCATTTTACACTGCGTCTCGCACAGGCGCACAGGGCTAAAAGGTGACGATCGTTCATAAAAATATCGGTTCCCAAGTTAGGCCGCTAGTCAAGGTGCAACTGGTTGTAAAATAATGTTTAAAAAATAATTATCTTCCTCCCTCCGAGAGACACTGGGCACTCGCGACACGTGTCCGAGTGATTTTTTTGTTGATCGATTGTCCGCCGGTATGGGGACGCACACAATACATAAAAAAGCACGGCGCCATCCGGCCATTTGTGGCGCGGTGTAGAGAGAGAGGATGCGTTGCTTGGTGACCATCGGTCCATGTGTCAGAAAGGTCAATTGCCGTATTTGCTGTCGCGCTTATGGCGTCCAATCACTTTGGCACCGAGTTCGTTACGTTCGCTGGATGCATTCGCTAGTATGCACTCTGGGGTCTATTTTGCTGAAGCAAGTTATGAGAGGGCCCTTGGTCGAGGTTGCTAGAAACACGGCCCGTTACGTGTGTGTGCCCCTGATGTCACCGACGATCCGCCAAATGTTGACACGTAAATCGCGAGCTTGAAGCTTAATGTCTCACTATTAGCGGATTAGATACGCCGGTTGTGCTAATACATTTTTTGCCTGTCTTTATATTCACACAAGAAGCACTAAACATTGCTTGATAGCATAAAGCAAGACGAATTTGTTACGATCAAAGACATTTCCATTCGACCAGTCGACCGCTCTCATAAAAGGGGTTTTTCGTGCATCAAACAAAAAATCCTACCAGCGTTCCTGCCAAACCGCGGCCAACTCGACCAACTCAACGGCTGATACGGCTGATAAGAAGCGCCTGCGTCGTGGTCTGGACATTCCGGATATGTTCCCAACCGAACGTTTTGTGTCTTCGTTGTGCGAGTGTCTGTCCGTGTGTGTGTGTGTGTGTGTGTGGTTTGACAGTTTACAAACATACGTGTGCTCATTTTTCCAGTGAAGATCCGCACCCGTGGAGGCTCACTATCGCCGGTCGGTTAATAGTGTTGTAGCCGCTGTCGACAATCAGCAAATGGCGTCCAATGGTGCACGACGGCCAAAGGCGAATGTTTTGATTTTTTCCACAACCTCGAAACCATCCGGGGGGAACCGTCACTATCAGGAAACCTGGAATGGAGGCTGTGTTTTGGGGTGTTTCGGCGATAAGCAGTGTGCGGTTCAATTTATGAGGCATTTTTTTTTTGCTTCTTGCTTGCTTGCTACACCTCGGCGATTAGCGTGTTCGGGCCGGCTCAGTCTGTCTGTCGGGACGGTACGGCACACTGTGTGTGTGTTGGAGTGCANGACACGTAAATCGCGAGCTTGAAGCTTAATGTCTCACTATTAGCGGATTAGATACGCCGGTTGTGCTAATACATTTTTTGCCTGTCTTTATATTCACACAAGAAGCACTAAACATTGCTTGATAGCATAAAGCAATACGAATTTGCTACGATCAAAGGCATTTCCATTCGACCAGTCGACCGCTCTCATAAAAGGGGTTTTTCGTGCATCAAACAAAAAATCCTACCAGCGTTCCTGCCAAACCGCGGCCAACTCGACCAACTCAACGGCTGATACGGCTGATAAGAAGCGCCTGTGTCGTGGTCTGAACATTCCGGATATGTTCCCAACCGAACGTTTTGTGTCTTCGTTGTGCGAGTGTCTGTCCGTGTGTGTGTGTGTGTGTGTGGTTTGACAGTTTACAAACATACGTGTGCTCATTTTTCCAGTGAAGATCCGCACCCGTGGAGGCTCACTATCGCCGGTCGGTTAATAGTGTTGTAGCCGCTGTCGACAATCAGCAAATGGCGTCCAATGGTGCACGACGGCCAAAGGCGAATGTTTTGATTTTTTCCACAACCTCGAAACCATCCGGGGGGAACCGTCACTATCAGGAAACCTGGAATGGAGGCTGTGTTTTGGGGTGTTTCGGCGATAAGCAGTGTGCGGTTCAATTTATGAGGCATGTTTTTTTGCTTCTTGCGATGTGCTTCTTGCTTGCTACACCTCGGCGATTAGCGTGTTCGGGCCGGCTCAGTCTGTCTGTCGGGACGGTACGGCACACTGTGTGTGTGTTGGAGTGCACCGCCACCAGTGTTACTAGGCGCGCGAGTGTTGGTTCGATTCCTTTTTCTTTTTTTGTTGTAAAAGTGTGACCACAAAAGAAGAAACAAACAAAAAACGTATTCTACCGGCGGCGTAGATAGTTCACGCTGAAAGGGATTGTCCCATGAACGTTTAGAGTGTGCCAAGGTGACTATATCGTTGGCTATGCCCGAGAGAAGTCATCAAAAGGCCCGTAACAACCAGCTGATCAAGTGTGTGTGTGTGTGTAAGAGTGTTTTCGAGGTGAGTTTTTGTGTGTGTGCGCTTGTGTGACTTAATTCCGCTATTCACGTGGTGCCGCGCTTTACTTCCATCAAACGGTGCATAATTGCAGTATACTGGTGCAGGTGGGCGATTATAATTAAGCATCCAGAAGAAAAAAAAAACACACAAGTGCATCCAATGCTTCCGTGACTTAGAATCTAGCCGGAACTGTTAGAGCATCACACCAACAACAACTCAACTACTAGGCGCCGTGTTTACAAGAATTAAGCCATCATTGTCTACCACCATGTGAAATATGCCCCATGTAACGTGCTCACCAGCCTTACGGGGCGAACGAACCTTACACCTGGCCGTAATGTTTTTGTTTTTGGTGCGCTAAAAGGGAAAATTTATGCCAAACATGCAATCTTTTGCATGGGTAATCTGGCGAAAGGGATGGTTGAAACGGGAGCTGTTTCTCCCCAAACATTCTTGCAGATTATCTCGCCCAACCTTGTGGATCGCCAACCAGTTCCCGTTTTGTACGCTATCTGATGCCAATCGCTACCGCTCAAATTGCGGGAAATTAATTACAACAAAGTAATCGCATCATTTTCTCGTCCACAAAAGAAAAAAACAACCACACTCAGCTTATTGACGGCTCGACGATAGACTTTGTGCCGGTGAGGCACGCAATTTCACACTTCGGCATAGTTCTGCTTTGATCAATTCCGTTTGCGCGAGAATGTTGCTTCGCGCGCTTCGTTGACTCTCCATTGTGTGGTACGCTTCCGGTGATATATCCGGAACGTTATGCAAGCGCACGTTGGCAAGTGATATCTTCCAAAGATACCGGAATGAATCACAAACCCCATGTCCGCAGGTTGAGGATTAGGGTGCGAAAATTGTGCAATCACGATAATCTTCAAACACACGCGCGGATGTCCAGGAATTTCTCAAGAACTGTTTCTTTGAACCTCAATTTTCTGGGTAGCTTCCTCGTGCGTTCGGGACGGCGGAATTCTTTTAGAAGCTTCCCTAATTCGGCTAATTACCCATAACTTGTCGACCGTTGCACCTTACCGGTCAGGTTGCATCGGCAGCTTGTTCTGACGAACTTCTCACCGGACCGTAACAGTGGGACCCGGGTGCCGACACTAGGGCCGACTTGCCCACTCTTCTTCTCGTCGGCATTCTGCGGAAATTGCTCAACCGTTTTATTAGGCCAGCGGTGGTTTCTTTCGCTTTCATCCGGAGCATTTTTTTTTTGGTGGCGTCGCATCGATTTCACAGACCGGCGGCCGAAACAAAAAAAGCTGCTGCAACTGGGCTAACGATTGGGCGTGTAGTTTTCAGCAGGAAATTCCGAACAACAAAACATTCGAGCGCCATTTACCGGTGGGAACTCCTAAAAAGCAAAACAGAAAAGCCAAAAAAAAAAATAAAAACGATTTAATGCCATAAAGCACCAGCACACCGTACCCAATTAAGATCAACACATCGTTACTGACCGCGTGCGAGAGACAGAACAAGAACAATTCGTCACGAAATCATCGCTACAATCCTTTTTACCCTGCCTAATGTGGACTGATTGCCATTGTTGCGAATACAATACCGATACCGGTCTCCGCCCGAGTGGCCATTTACGGAGGTGAAGAACCCGTGAAGAAAGCTTGGCGCACTGCCCCTCTGAGCTGGCGTACAGTACACCCCTTTAATGGGGCAACTGCAGAGTACTCTTTGGGCCGGGTCATCGCACAAATCGGCCAGTGTCGGGGCTAGAGCGAGGTGTGCAACCGGGTCGCCAGGGGTCACAGGGAGCGGGACGAGTTGGGTGGGGGAGGGGGGGGACAGCCGAGAACAGTAAGATTGGGTGGTTTTTATTAACTATTAACCTCAATCGAGCTGATCGTGGCGGTGGCGGCTGATGCTGCACGTTGCCAACCCCGGCTGGGAACGTTGGTGGAAACTCGCGCGACCACAATTTCCACTCACCGTCCGTTACTATCGAAACCGGGATCGATCGATTTTCGATTTTAATCCAGCCGGGAAGGGAATATATACGGCGCGATCTCGCGGTGGAAGCGAGAGATAAAGCGGCTTGAGATGCCATAAGACGAGCGGTGGCGCGCGCGCGCGCTCGAGCTCGCTCATGATGATGAAGTGAGCAAAAATCGTGACCTACTCGTGCCCGCGATCAACTAACCACCCCGGGAACGCATAAGTAAATGCTGGGGCTTTTCCTGTTTTTTTTTTGTTTTTTTTTTTTGCTACATGCCTTGTGACTTCTTCTACTTTCGGTCCCGGGTCAGGTCGATTTTGAAGCACACACACACACACACACACACCCGGTTCATCCCTTATTCTAAGCGTGCTTCTTCCGCTTCGCTCAATGTTATTGTTTTCGCCCCTTCACCCTTACTCTGTCCACCGTTCCACCCCGGTCTCCCCATGCATGTACATACATACTCTTCTCATTTTCATCCACATTCATCAACTGTTGCGTGATGCGGAGTCTTATTATGGCTTTTCGTCGCGCGATCCGCGATCAATCGTTTCGATCAATCAGCCACCCACACACTCGAGCGAGGGAACGAACTTTGCAAAACGCGCACGGTGCCGTCGTCGCTATCGTTCGTCGCTTATTAATAATGTGAACACACGGCTCGGGCCCGATCCAACCAGAGGCCGGAGAAGATTGGAAATCGGTGAGAAAATGAAGCGAATGTTTATAAGAAGAAAAAGACACCAAAACCCATCACACCCCTGCGTTGCGATCCGATTATTATGGATGTTGCAGCAGATGATGATGATAATGATGATGATGATGATGAAAAACGATCAATATAATCAGCTGCCATCATCATCAGCGTCTAAATGGTGTATAGCGTTGCCGTGGTTTCTGTTTCCTTTAGCGTTTCCCGATAATTATAATGAGACTATCGCGCTGACAAAAGGGACAACTACAACTCGGCGAGTGCTCAACTACGTACCGTGCGCTTAAATTTCTTAACCCAACAATCACTTCCCAATCAAAGTTGCATCATATTAAGCTTCATTTCGCCGTTCCCGAACCGAACCACGGTGGGGGAGTTTGTGTTTGTTTGCCGTCTTTCTTAAATTGATTTTAATTAACTCAAACTGCTTCCCAATACACTTCAAAGACTCGGGATTTTATGTATGTATATATACATGTGTGCTGAATCGGACTGGCATGCGCGTTCACCCAAAACGGTAGAGAACCGGTACGGTACCGTTTGTTTGACACGAAGACAGCACATCAGCTTCCTACCCCGTAACACGACCGAACTCATCAAAACCCGATCCCGTACGAGCTTTTCTGAGAGGCACACTATTTTTAGCGATGTCTTTATTGCGCGACTATGCCACACTCTGGTCCGCTGCAAGCTCTACAACCATCGTGCCCTTCACCAGTCCGGTGTTTATAGATGGTGTTGAAGATTCGATCCCCATGATTAGCATCTCAGCGAACGAAGGCGAAGAGTGAGAGAGGAGAGTGGCAACATTGTGGTGTTGCTCCCACTTGTATGCTACAACGAAAAAGAAGAGGAAGAGGAAGAGGAAGAAAACAACAAGTGATGTTAATTCCATCGAATGATGACACTTGAACACCAACGATTTTACCTGTACGCGGACGAAAAAGGTACACTACTCACCGCCGAGATATCCGCCAGTAACGATCGGTGTGACGACATTCACACAAGTTCGGTTGTGCAAAAGTGATGGAAAGTTAGGTAGAGTTATTGAACACCAGGCACCGAACCGGTACGGTGCGCTGTATTAGCTGCAGCGCATGTTGCGCAACACTGTTTACCCATCGGATGTGATTTACGTCCATCCTGGTTGAGCGCTTGGTTAATGAAAAACTTTCCCCAATATTTAGAAGGGCTTTCGTAGAATACTGACCCGGTGGGGGAGTTCTCCCCCCCCCTCCCCTTTTTTTTGTTGACCTTTTGCTGCTGGGCAGCTTATGGGCGAATATTTACTTATTTGCTTTTAAAAGGTTCATTCGGATATTACCTAGTTCGGCAGGTAGATGTCCACAGCCGGTTGTTTGTTGTGCCTTCTGCTTCTCCACGAGCTGGAAGCAACAAAAACAGAACACGTACTATCTTACATGGTCCGCACGAACCCTCGTGGGAAAGATGATTTATTAGCAAATGAGCATTTAACGGTGATGATATTGTTTTATTAGCAAACTTGGTTGGAATTACCAACCAAGACAAAGATGTGAGCGAAGACGTGAAAAGAACGAAAGATAAACGATACATTTTAAATGTCCCTTTTTGGGGAAGAAGCGATATCCCGGAGTAGACAATTGGTTAGGTATCTTTAGCTAATTTCCATTCCCAGATTAAATGTCCAACCACACATCGAATCACAATTTGTCTAGTTTCTTTACTTTTGCCACGCTGGTGGTGCTACACCAAACTCTCCAATTGCTCGATTTCCTGTCGAAAGGTCAAAGGCTACGCGCAAACTTATTCCGATTCCCATTTCGTAATTCGATAATTATCGCCATGTTTGCAATAGCGAGACACACACCAAAACCACCGTGTACGATGTTCGGGAACACAGCAAATCGCCACAAAAACCCCTCCAGAGCCTGGGAACGAGGATTGCAACTTTAATTCCATCCAGGGGCCCCCAAGTGCCTCGAATGGCGCGCGCTCACTTCTAGCAATCGATTTTAATTCAATATTATTTTGTTGCTCGTTGAGCACGTTGGAGTTGCGGAGAATGGGATGTTGCGATGCCCAAGCCCAGTACCACCCCCGCGGGGGGGACTGCTGCAGGGCCGTACTTCCACCTTCGCTTGGGGCATGGAAGATGCAGCATTGAAGCTCCCGTCGAGACTGTAGCAGAGTCTCGCATTGGAGAAGATAATAGCCCGGTAAGTCACCGCGGACGGACGAGACTCTCGCTACTCGGGCACAAAACTCGGGTAGAGAAGCGTACCCCCAGCGGTGCATTCTCGGTATCGTACGATGCGAAATTCGTCTCCCTGGTCAAGCATTTCGGGGGCACGGTCCGTGTGTATCGGTCCGTCCATGGTGGTTGGGTTGGTTGGATGGGCAGGTTCGTAGGAAATAAACTCATAAGTACCTGCAAGTCGTGATCTTATTCTTTATGCATCTTGGAAGGCAGGGCCGGGCAGGCAGACGGACGATCGATGCGGAACAGTCCGGAGGCTGGCACAGTCGGAAATATCTGCGATGCGATCGTTGCGCACCATTCGCCCCGTGTCCACAGTGTGTCGCACGGTTTGGCCAGACTTTGGCGCAACTCCACGCTGCTGCTTCCCAGGAAAACCGTGCGGATAACGGTTTAATTATGTTTTAAAGCAAGCGAACCTCGCAGCGCCGGTAATAGGGTTAATGAAATGATTTCGAGTAGGTGGACGAAGCCCGGCTGAATCTGGCTGGACACACACATACACACACACACACACGGATATGGACATACACACACCGAAACGATGTGCAACTAAATGCAACGATTCGAGAACGAAACTAAACGAAATAAAATCACAGTACGACCCTGGGGAAGGGCGCGCACAATCACAATGTGTTTCTCCTTTTCCGTTCTCCAGTTTGCTCCATTCCATGAACAGCCCCATAAGATCCGTGGCGTGTGTGAGAGACCGCGAGTGCGCGAGCGCGCGCGCGACCTGATCCGCGCACACATATTCGATCTTCCTCGACGCAGCAGAAACCGTGCGCAGATCGCGCTCTTATCTCGGCGCATCGATCGAAAAATAATTTATTATTTCATATGCCCCTTTTTATTAACTGCTGCACGACTGCACTACCGCCGGTCGCTTATCTTCGCGTCCGCGTCTCACGCCGTTCCCTCGCAACCCAGGGCCAAAGAAATTGCTTTTTCAAACTCCTCCGGCACTGGATCGGCTTTCGGGGATGATCGTGTGTTTACTTTCCACGGTTCCGGGCGCAGCCATGGCGCATGGGATAAGCGGCCCATGATCGATCGTTCGCTGACGGACGCGCTCGAGCACGGGTTTCCGTGTGCACTCGGTCGGTTGCGCTGCGATGAGTGGAAAATTATAAGATGGGAAAATTTTCACCACCAGATAACGACACGGAACCGTGCCGCCGCATGGCGAAAGGTGATGTCGCGCTTGCCGTTTGTCAGCTTCGCGTATCGGTGCAAACCGTGGTACAAATTGTTCGACCTCACTGGCGGCATCTAATCAGGAACGGATCGCATTATGATTGGTTTATCAAACAACTTGCCCCGTGCGTCATTTAGGGCTGATTAAAACGATTAATAATCGGCATCGTAGAAGAAAACAAAACGTTTACGGCTTGCGACAATTGAATGGATGAATAATGCTTTCTTTAATGTGGTGGTACTAAGTGTAGATCGTTTATTATGAGTTAAAGTTTAAAAATTTAATATAAAAAAAGAAAAATAAATTGATTTTTTTCTTCGGCACAACGAAAGTGTTTACAATAAATGGATCTGTTTCCACTGCATGAAAGACACACCAGTATGGGGAAACGGATGCAAAATTATGGGCTCAATTTCGGGCACTGATTTTTAATCAAATGCAATTCAATTAAACCTCCATGTGCGTCACTCGGTCACACCACACACACACCGAAATGACAAAACGATGACCATGAGATGGGCGGCAAGTAAGGGCTGTTTTTGTTCCATTCCACTTTTTCCACACTCTTGGGGTAAGGCTGTAGAAAAAACACATGCAAAAATCTCAAAACCATCGGGCCCCATGCAAATTTATGCAAAATTATTTCCTGTTAAGCATTCGGGCTATATAAAGCGCGACACCTTCCAACCGGCCCGGCTGGCTATCACCCGGCTGCGGTGATAGCGAAGATATCGAAAGGCGCGCGCTGTAGAGCAAATGTAACCCACACGAACCTTTGGCCGTTGGCCAAATTTTCTATCCTGACGACTCCATTCATGCGTCGCGGGCATTGATACGGTACCCGGGTACCACGTTGCCATTTGCCGTCGGGGGCCACTGGAGACTGCAGCTAGTTATACACCGGTCCCGATGTGTGACCGTCATCGCCTTGCATACTTTATGAATAATGTATTCATACATCATATGTTCCTTTTTTTTACTTTCCTGTCGCCAAGAGTGTGTGAGTTTGAAATGAAACAACAAAAAGAAAAACTCCTACACCATTTCCCCCTTAGGGCAGGCCACAGATGTAACAGCACACGAAGGAGAGCACACCAGTATTCTAAAAGGATACTATTTTCGTCTCTCTCTCTCTCTTGCTCTCCCTTTCGCTTCCTTCTAAAAACTGTCACGATTCTTGTTGGGTCCAGGCCTTGCCCCATACAAACACCCGTGCAAGAAGGTGGCGAAGGGTTCATAATCAATTATCTACCAACGAACCACAAAATTATCTCGTTATGCATCCAATCCGCCCTCTCTTGTGGTGTGTGCTGGCGAGCTGGCCCGAACATACGCCATACGGGACACGGGCCCCGGCATACGATATGCTCACGCCGATTGCCCGCAGGACATTTTACATGGGCGCTCGGTTGTTTCTTCCCTCGGTGTACACCGACACTCCGTGGGTGGGGAACGGACTTATGGAGATTCACTTACGCCCGGATCTAGATAAATAGGTGTATCATCGGATTTTTTAATTTAATTATCCCGATTTCTTTGCCCGCCGGCGTCGTTACGTACGAAGCGTTGAAACGAAGCGAGAGTATAACTTAGTGTGCATAAGTTTGCTGTTTAGATATGGCTGTACATGTGCCCGAAGGGTTTTCTCGGTTTGGCATAATCGTACCATCGGAAATCGTGCCATTTCGTAAAGCGTTTTTTTTTAAAGGCGAAAACAAAGAACACAAGCAAACATATCTTAACAATGCACTTTATTCGTCCAGAGTTTAGAGATGAAGAATTGGACGAATAAAACAAACATTCCAAATTGCTTCTGGTGGTTGGTATCGGAAGCGCTGACACTGGAAATCAGCAATGCGAATGTATCTCAAAACTCATCAACATCAAAACAACACTGCCGACAGATTGGTCGCGAAAGCCTTATTATTAAGAATTGCACACGGGGCAGCGCAACACGTAATGTGCTACAAATTGAGCGATAATTTTAAATTAAGCAATTCCCATCCTGGTCGGTGCATTGACCACCGTCGACAACAATCCGGTAAGGTTTGCCCGGACGTGACTGCCTGCCAAACGAACCGGTACCTCTACGATAATCTGCTTGCTGCTGTGTCTCGATTGCATTGCATATTAGGTGTGCCGTATGAGTGTTGCATCTTCAGCGGCCAACCTGCCACCGCACAGTACGCTGCACACTCTAATTACCCGAGAACGCAACCCAAGGGACTTGGGAAACAATCCGGCCCTGGTGGGTGCCGTTTCCTACTTTTGTTTTTCCCCATCGCTCGTCCGAGCGCCAGATAATGAGATAAATAATGAGAATCAACGTAACGCTTCCACACAAGCGCTTCGCCTGTGCATTCCCAAGTTGCGATATGCCGTTTATTTAAATTTCAAATTCCCTCACACATTTGCACACGTTCCTAGTACGTATCGGTTGGGTGCGAGCACCACAGTTTTCGGTGGTTTTACACAAGCTTTGATCTTCTCCGGCGACCTCCCAGGGCACTGGATGTCCGGTTCAATAATGAAGTGACCCCAACGGAGGCGAGATGTAATTTAAAAACGCAAAACCCTTTGTCTGCCCCGAAGTCCCGATCCGGATCCATCGATCCGGAGACCGATCCGATGCTACCGGGTGGGATTTTTGCTATTCCACGTGGGTTCCGTCCGTCCGGGAGTCGCGTAGCCAGTCTGCTGTGGCTAATCCTCTTCGCTTCGAGTGGACCGACACTCACTACTGCCATCATTACACATTATTATGATTATTATATGCAGATTGTGTCGGTACGTGCGTCGCTATTCGGAAGCGCGAAACTGCCCGCGTTTTTTGTTTTGTCCCGCAGCGATCCGTCCCGTGTGCCGAACGATCCAAAAACCTTGACCACAGTATGATTGCTGCATCGGCAAACCCGTTCGTTCGTTCGCTCGCTCGCGCTAATTTACGTTAACCGGGACGCCCTGGACGTCCAGCAAAGGAGAAGAGGATCCGTTAATATCCCATTACCCACGAGTGCATTGCGCAAAACCAGCGCACCAACGAGATGGCGTGGGGGTGTTTATGCTGCACGTCAATTTTATTGTTTTTCTCCATTCGGCATGCAAAAAGGGAATGAGCATTGATTTATAGCCTTCGCTGCACAAAAACGGACAGACCGGCCGGGAACGGCCGTCACTATCCTGCCGATTGATGCCCGTCCGCTGTGTGGCGGCGGTTTGTGGTTGAAAATTGAAATTCATATTGTTAAAGTTCGTGCGTAAAAGTGCATAAAAGTGTTTTCCCCGCAAGGGACACACATATCTACCGATCTGGACATCTGGACGAAACAAACGAAAACACGACAGCCGAAGGCTCCCGGTCCTTCCGCAGTGAGTTGTTATAACTCAATTTATCACCCATTTTAACCAAACCGCGATCCGACACCGTACCGAATCGGAAACAATTGTCTTCCAAAGTCTCGCTTTTTTTTTTCTCCAGATTTTGTTGCTTCTGGGTGGGTTTTCCATTTTTTCAGCCCTCCCGAACAGGCCACTGTTGGGGTCCACCACTTGGTGGAAACGGTTTTTACGATGCACTCGTCTTGCTCCAGACCTGTGTGGCCTGGTCGGCCACGTTGTGAAGGTGAGTGTCAATTAGACACGACTGCCAATGATGCGAGACCGCCGGAAGAGAAATTTATGCTTCTCCGCAAATCAATCTGTCCAAATGAAACTCTTTCCGCTTTTACGATCTTTCCCAGGTCGGTCTGTGGGTCGGTTTTACTGTGTGCAGAATAAAAAAACAAAATGGGAGGCTTTATGCACCGTCCCAAAGGGGGTAGTAGTAAAAACCATATATTCTAAGCATCGAACCGAATGCAAGGAAACAGCGCCTTTCCGCCTTATCTTCTACGCCGTTTTAGCTAAACAAAATGCATCACCGGGCGCACTCGGTGCCGACCCCAAGTGTTATGTAAATGAATGGTGAAACAGTCATTTCCCTTGCCGATGCGCATCCATTGTAGTTGTAGCATCCTTCGGTTGCTTCGGTTGCGAGGTTTACAGCATAACTTTTTCTTTGCTACACAATGACCATGATCGTGATGCTCCATCTCAAAACATGCACGCACTGTTCACATGGGCACACAACGGTCCCTCTGGTTGACGCTGGTTGGAAGAAACTCCTAGCTAGGTCCATTGTTTTGTTTCGTGCCCATTCAAATGCACCCCGGAATGCAATCCGTCTATTAGTGCTTTCTGTGTGATCCAACAACATCATCGTCAGCATTGTTGGGTCGCTTTTACTGGCACATTTTGTTGAGGTTTTCGACGTAAAGAATGTGAAAACCCCCGAAAAAACAACCCTAGCGAGCACACCGGGGAATTTGCCGAAACGTTGCCAACCCCGTCCATGTAGGCAATTCTTTCCCGTCAGCAGGAGTCCAGTGCCCGGGTCGTTGCCGATGCAGTCGCAAACATACGCCGACAAACTTCGCCCTCGAGCGGAGCAAAAGCGAGCAAGGATTCCGGTTGCAATTGTTCCTAATTAATAGGAACCCACCCTGAAGCGATTTGGTTACAATGTTACCGTTACGCCTCTTACCATAGGACTCCCGTCGACTCCACCACACGGGAACCGTTGTTCCCGGTGAACGATGCCGATTGTTTGACAGTTTATCAGGATCGGCCCCCTTTTTTTTCTTCACTGCCGTCCAAGAATAGACACCATGGTGCGAGTACACGTTTCCTTGCTGCCGCTCTAGAGAGTAGTGCTGGAATTCTGGCTAGCCGGTTCCTCAAGGAAGCAATTCTTGCGTGACATTGCAGGGATTGAAGGATAAGGGAGCAGACGCATAAAGAAACATTACAAATTGCTCTCATTCTCAACGGCAGGAGACCGCAAAGGTTGGCAAGTTCGCAACCGAACCGAACCTTGGCCGGGCTTGATGGATGATTAAAATGTTCCCCACCAACACAAACGGCACAAGCGCGGTCAGCCTATCGAGTCATTATCGGGAAAGCAGCGATCTTGTGCATAAAAGCCGCAACTTTCGCCGCACAAAGATCATCCGTCTCGCTGCGATATCGAAGGACCGTGCACACACCTGGCTTAAGTGAGCGACCGCGGTCAGCGCAGCTAATTACGCCGACAGGGAGGTTAAACTAATTAATCTTTCCACGAAAAAAGGCCAAACGCTTACCGCCGCCTTTGCGTTATACATACGCCTGGGATAGGATGGGATTCCCTTTTCCAGTAGGTGGCTGGAGGCTGATGGTGGTGGCGCTAAAAGATCCGCCCCGAAAAATTGTTCCAGACCGGCGGCTGATGCTCAGCGAGAGCCAGCTAAATAGCTTCATCCATCGATCAAGGTGTACCTCGGCGCGAGTACGTCCACTACATCGTAACCGATCGACATTTGACCAGACCGGCAAGATCACGTGTTGATGTCGTTAATGTGTACGAAGCTTCAAAGTGTAGTCTCGCTCAATATCATTGTCCTGAAGAGTGTTCGAACCATCCTTTATACACTCCAATGTCTTTAATTCTTCAACGTTTCGCTTTCGCTTTCTCTCTTCCAGGCTGTAAATCATTCTTCAAACGCTCAGTACGACGGAATCTCACCTACTCCTGCCGGGGCAATCGAAATTGCCCGATCGATCAGCACCACCGAAATCAGTGTCAGTTCTGTCGACTACGAAAGTGCCTCAAAATGGGAATGCGACGTGAAGGTAAGCTTGCACACATTCTATTCCACTCTGTATGTTCTCAACCGACCCTGTTTCGCCACGCGCTATGACATAATCAGAATCGCTGCCGTCTAGCATAGCCATACTCTCCCGTCGGTCTAGTGGGTGTTTTTTTTTTTTGTTGCTTCTAGATAATTAGATTCGACCACCTTTTGTGGCGCGTTTTGTTTTACCAACGGGAAGCCATGGTAGCTTGCGTCGCTGGCGTGTAACAACCCAGGAAAGCCGTTACCGCATTCGCACGTCAAGTGACAAACGATGTCAAACAGTTGCCGTGTAGGTGAAGCGGTGTCGTCATCGACCCGCTAAGGTTGCTGACATTCTAAAGTAGCTATTCAACTGGCTGCAATCTCGTTCACCAGCAACTCTTGCAAAAATCGCCAAGCAAATGTGCGTCACGCGGTTGCTTCTGTGCCAGACGCCAGAATTCTTCCAACTTTCGGTTCCAAATTCCTTAAGGCACTACTGACACCATCTGCAACAAATCGGGTTTCTTAAGAATACATTCAATTAGTCTTTTGCCTGGAGTGGCGTACTGTTTTCATACCAGGCCAGGCGGCATTGTTGTGCTTTTTTATGCTGCCAGCCGTAAGCACGCGGGAGCTCCACGTGTACTTTACACCGAAGGAAACGTTAACCCTTCCATTATTGGCCGCGGGCGAATATTGTCCGACCCCGGGTGTATCGTTAAGTAATTACTGTTTTTCTCAAGACTCTGCTACCCATTATTGCTATTGCTTGCGCTTGACTTGTTTCTAAAGACGCGCAACAATAATATCGTTTCCACGTGAACACCTCGGCACGGCAGCTTCCCGACAAGGCGCCACGCCGGGAAGCAAAGAACCGAAAGCAATTGTTCACCGCATGGGCCCAAAACGCGACAGCTCCTTAGGGATCCAGTAGAATTTTCCCTTCCTGAGAGCAAAACGGGAACAGTTTCAAATTGTGATGCGATTTTTTTGAGAAGTAATTGACAACTTTTTCACATCGAAAGTGCACTCGGTGTGACCCCTCTTATCAGTCCAGCTGGCAAACGATTGTTACAGTCTCTTGCATAAGGAAGAGAATCAAAACATTCTTGACTTTTGTATCGTTACGGTTCCGGGAGTTCAATCGATGAGAACCGATTCTCCATAATATTGATCCCATTCGTGTTCCCAGGTGAGCCCGCTCGATGAGATCTCATCAAGTAGGTATCTCCCGCTGGTAGTACGAGGAACCCAATTGAACTCAAAAGGATCTTGCAGTACTTTGTGCAATTGCGTGTCAAAATTCTTGAGTGGCTGCATGTCAAAAACATGCTTCCTGGGCTGTGTTTCACCGTGCTCGCTCGCGCATGAAGCTCAATGGAAGCGCTAACGGAAATTTTCATGTCATGTTTGTGTGTTATCCCGCTGCTAGGCCAACGCTTTTCACAATAGCAGACACCAAAAGGACGATGATTTATGAAATCGTTATGATTTTTAATATTTAAAACAAATATACCCGTCTTAGAGCACACATTACGAACACCGTTACGCAGTCTGCCCTTGTTTGCGAGCTTTAAGGAAAAGGAAAAAGGGGTTCTTGGCTATTTTCCGTTGTTGCGCCACCGCCACACTTCTTGCCATCGCTAGAAACAAAGGATGGATGCTTCCCAAAATGGGACGCACTGAACAGTGCTAAAGAATTGACCGGACATTGCACCGTATCGGTAATGGAATATTTGAACTATCCTTGCCATGGACCATTATCTGCAGCTCCGTTGCAAGATTTATTGCCCGTTCGCTGGGACGAAGGGACGAAGGCCCAAAATCGTTGCACTAAAGGAAAAATATTACGAAAAATAATCATAATAATGACTGGACACGCTGGTCGGGCAGGAACGCGGCCGGCACTTTTACACCGAAAAGGATGACCATCGGGTAGTCTTGCCAGGTTCGCACTAATCCGCTGAGAAACCAGCTGAGCATAGGCAGGGGACACACAATCTCACAAGCGTCTGTGAGAACATTGCGGCAGAACCGGTTTGCCTATTGCACACCCTATTGGCCCCTCTATTGTCCGGTTCGGATTTGGTTTTCACCCGGCAAGTCCCCCATATGCTTGGTGCGCTGAGAATGCGACCAAGACGAAATTGTCCACCGCAGGTCAGGTCGGCTCGGACGCTGGTCAAGCAAATCAAGACACTGGACACTGACCGTTGGAATAAATTATAATTCATTAAGAAGGTCCAGCCAGGATGACACGGCCACCGGGTGCTGGTATGTAATCCTTGCCGTAGCTGGGCAGGGTTAAGCAACACACCATTTACGCAAGGATATGCTTCCTCTCATTCGAAGGGTTCACTGATCGCGGGATCGAGGTCACCGAGATGAGTGAGTGGGAAAGGGACAGAGCGCAACGTCCGTCATCTTCAGGAATTTATCTTGCGGCATAAAGCCACGGGCTAGCAAAAGCATTGAATTGCCACAAGGGAAAGTATCGGTAATGAGGAAGGTGAAGGTAGTAGAAAAAAAAAACACTCCCTAGAACCCCGAAAAGAGAAAGGGTCCAACACCAGAATTGAAGGACATCACCACCGAGAACAACGGGCTTTGGTGTGAAGATTACGGGTTTAGACGTTTTTGTTTCGTGACGTGATGCGCAACATCACGGCGTAAAGGAGATTCCGTGTATCCCCGAAGGTTTGGCCACAATTTGACAGATGACCGGATGAAGGTGAAAGCTGAGCTGGTTTCCGGATAAATAGCCGCACCGCCGGCTTTGAGCCTAAAATGAGGATGAGAAAGTTGTAATGAAATATGCCACAAGAAAAAGGATAGTTCACTGTACATACTGGATGCTATACGCATTGGCTGGAACCGTGTTCGGCTGCGGTCTGCTGAGTAATCCCGATCACAGTATCGCATTGGCACTCACGATCGATTATATGAAAACGCACATTTTCACACGCTCTGGGTCGCACGAGTCGCACGAGAGAGTACAATAACATCGAAAACCAAAAAAAAAAACAGCAAAACTCCCAGCTCGCAGGCGGATTACGGGCGCGATAGTATCGTGCCCCGATCCATTCCACTCCGCAAATTGATGATTATATTGTTAACAACTATTGGCAAGCGGTTCGCGGCGCACAAGCGCTCACTCTTCCGGCCGAATGGGTTTTGCGCGATGTAATCGAACGAATATGAACAGCACCGGATAAAGGTGAACGACGATCGGGGATTCGGCATCTGGCGAACGAACACACAAACAAACCACCTGGGGAAGGAAAGGAGCAAGAAGGGAGACATGGCGGAGACGGAGGGGGGGGGGGACAACAAAAAAACATAAAACATAATCATAAAATAACACTCCTTCACGAATGCCGCTGCATACAAGCCTCAAACATACATTCTTACACGCCTTACGATCTTCGGTTCGCGGCTGAGCCTGGGCTGTGGTTGTTGCTGGGTCACGGGCGCTGGTGCGCCTGCCGGTGCTGCTCTAGATCGCGAGCTCAGGTTCGCGCATGTGAAGGTAAAGTGGGAATCACGGAACCAGGAATCACCACGCTTCGAAATCGCGCACCTTCAACAGCACGCGGAACGAATAAGTTGCGCGGCGAGCCCAGCTCCAGAGCTTCGGGTCGGTCGTCGTTCTCCTTTTTTACACCGCTTAAAAAGAAAAACAATCACTCACGCTGGTGGGTGGATGATGACGCGCGACGGAAGACGACGACGATGATGATGATTATGATGCTGTTGCTGATCATGTTTTGGATGATGTTTTTTTTTTGTTGTTGTCTTGTTTGAACGTAAAAGTGCGTCCTGCAGTACCAGAACTTTTTCGAGTGCGTTCGTGTCAAGAACCGATGAGAATGGTTGAACGCAAACGGCCTTTCACCAACGACTGGGCAGGGCTCCCTTATCTGGCTGCCAGGATCGACCGTACAAAAACCGGGCGGATGTGTTTCATTACATCCAAAGACATTCGAATCCAAACGCAAGATGCCATGAATGAGGAGACTCCACTCTTTTCACTCGGTCGGTTTTGTTTGCCTTCTCTGAAGTGTTCTATTGTGTCGTCGGACAAATAGACAAAAGGGAAACAATAGTGCGCGTCGCCTCGAATCGATCAAGACGCACTGATAAGCGAACAAACAAACCCCTTCCTGGCGCGATTGGAAGCTGCTCTTTCGACTTTCTCGACCACAACCATCGAAACAAATGGACGCTTGTCGCGGTTCAGGTACGCGAATTCCATGCTCAGGACCCAATTCCCTAGCTCACAAACAACACATCCTTTTTTTCTCAGGTGAGAATATTTTGGGAACCTAGCCGTCCGGCAACGCATAAAGCGCCCATCGGCTGGACAACATATTACGGAACTGTTTTGACCACTGGTCATCAGGAATAATCAACCTGGTGAGGAGATATGAAAGCGCTGCAGCAAGAAAGAAGTGCAAGGACAACCGACATTATTCTATCGTTTTCGTGTACGAACCCAACACCAACAAAAGGGTAAGGGGTTAGGGACCCGCTTAGACCGATCTCTTCCAACAAAAGGGGTAAGGGTTTGGAAAAACTTAATTAAAATAAAATGTCCATTTTTTAAATGACAAAACAGCGTCATAAATAGCGTAAACTTGCCGTTGCCATATCGCACTGTTGAGCCGCTTTCGACACAACATTCCTGGGATGTCCCTCGAACGGAAGATGAAATGTCCCGACCCACCGAAAGGAAACGGGGTAAAAGAAGGAAAAAAAAAGGATTCACGCTATTCCAGAAAGCCTCGACCGCGTCAAGAGGCTCATTCCGAATGCGGACACCACTGGCCGGGCCTTTCGGAACTGGTGGCATCCGCTAATGTATCCTTTTTTCCCCCTCGATCCTGATGATTCTGCTCGTCGTCGCCTCTTCAAAGTTGGCCAGAGTTTACATTGCGAACCCCTTTTGTCTCTCAACACCTGAAACTAATAAGTGATCATAAATTTGACCTTCGAGCGTACCGATATCGCGTACGCCGGGTTACTGGGTTCGGTTTGCTGGCGATAGACCCGAGCGGACATTGGCATGCCATCGCTTCTGCCAAGGGTCGGTTCGGCCAGGCGCAGCCGGGGGTATTTGCATGGGAAATTGTGCAATTAAAAGGAAAAATGCTAAACCGACCCGATCACGGCCGGTCGGGAAGGATTTTACGGATAGGACACAGGACACATCGGGTAAGGATGGTTCGGACCGGCAACGCAAAACACCACGGCGGCGTAAGAGTGATGGCAAACGATTAATCAAATTAGGCCCACTTGGGAGGTGCTCTGCCAGACAAGGTGGAACGGAATGGAAAAAAGCCGTTGCATATATACACTTTCCACACATGAAGCTCTAGTAAGCTGGCGTGTAAAGGAAATCTCTTGGAATCATATCAAAACCTTATGGATAGCTAAAATGAAACGTAAATAGAACAATCGAAACATTGCATTCTACTGAGCTCATCACTAGAAGAGTGACTTGCCGATTCTTCCATTTTCTTGCAAGACATCCGACATTATGCCTTTCATGATATACATACACCGTCATGATACTTCGAAAGTCCTCAATGAAACGTATCCGTTACAAATTGAACACGAAAAGGAAAGAAATGCATGGAATCAGTTGCATTTTGGATGATTCTTATCATGCGTCCATGGGCAGTTTGAAGCATTTTGCACAAGCTGCTCGCAAGAATGCGTAACAATCGTCCTAACCATGACCAATGAAGGTAGAATGCTCTGTCCTGTCATTTAAATTATGCTCATCCTTCCGTTTTTTTTTCTTCATCCTTCCACACAAAAGGGAACACCATTATGGGCTCGATTGTGTTTTTGCCAAAAATGAAAATCCTCCTGGGTTTCTCCGGCCAGTCCAAAGATTCATCCATGCAAATCATCCCCTGACCCGACGGGGACTGTCTCGCACTCGTTCCGTTTCTAGTTTCTCCGCATAAAAACCTTCCCGTCCCAAAAACCTTCCCGGTTGCAGATGGGTGTTGTGCGAATATTTCTGCGTATCTGCTCATTATGCAGGACGTTCCGTGCCCG
Organism: Anopheles rivulorum; assembly: GCA_018908115.1. NCBI lineage: Eukaryota > Metazoa > Arthropoda > Insecta > Diptera > Culicidae > Anopheles > Anopheles rivulorum. Next base: position 25,151,099 of record STHB01000004.1, read on the forward strand.
GGCGTGCGTTCTGGCATGAGAAGTCCCCGAAATCCTATCGCCCCTATGGTCGTCGATCCAGTGTCTTAAGGCCCGAAGACGAAGCAAAACAAGCAGATGAGCAAACGGACGGCGCTCGTTTGTCTTGCTTAAGGCGGACGCACTGCGCGAACTAGAAAGCACCAAGCGATACCAAGCACACCGGGCGTCCCTTTTATATCTGGTCCCTCGTCTCAGGGGTTTTTGGCATACAGTGCCCGGTGCAGCTTGCGCAATTTTTGGACGACAAAACATCACCGCACAGTACAAAACGTTCGGTCGATAATTATCTTTTGCCCCGTTTCGCTGGCATCCCGGTTTGTACGGTCGACCGGATCTAGCAGAGCAGAGGTCAGAAATCTAGCGAGCGGAATCATCGACCACACAGGGCATGCTAGAACGGTGCGGTACCACCGAACGATGTTCACCGTCCGCACGAGTAAGGTACCGAAGGGATCGCGCCTGTCTGTCTTGCAAACCGTTGTGAGCTGTGGAGACACCGACACTACAGCAGCCGCACCGTCGGGAAAGTATCCGCTTACAAGCGCTTACGCCAGTCTCTCGGTACAACGTTCGCTGCACGGCTGGGAAAGTGACCGGTACCAAGGGGGAAACGTTTCGTTTACGTATTTCCGTTCCGGATCGCTCGACAACTGGGGATCATCAGGAAAATTAGCCCAGTGGACGCTTTCAAACGTGCCCGGTTGGCTGTAGCTGTGTGTGTATCTCGACGACTGTGGTTGCATTCGGTGGTTCTGAAACTGATTCGGTTATTCGATACTTTTTTCCACTCGTACCCCAAACAGCGCTGTACTTCCCAGCGCTCGCGAGAATGGACAACCGGTAGGGACCTGGGTCTTGTTCGCCTCACCTCACTGTTTGACAGTTCGGGAACACGGGAACCCTGGACACGGTACGGATGCGTTTCCGCGGCCAGTAATTTGAATAATTGTTCAAGATGGCGTAATGATATCGGCTACGGGAATCACAACATGCGCACGCACGCGGCCAAACTGGCGCGATGAGGATGGTGATACCTGTGCATCGCCAACCGCGCCAAACTTTGTTGGCCGACCCATTCGCTGCGGACAGGACGAGGACGAGCACAATAGCCTTTCTCGCTGTAGGCACGCTTAACCAGGAGGCTAAATGAGGTTAACGATGGTGACGCATTCAACGCGCTAACCCCCATGTTGAGCTGCGGCCAAACATCTTTGCCCGATCCGGGGCCAGGCCAACGAGGCGAACAATAAGTCAATAGCCAATCATACATCGACACCTTACCCGCCTCAGAAGACGCTTGAAATGGTTAATCTTTCGCGTGTGTGTGTGTGCTTTTTTTTCTTATTCTTCTGCTGTCGACGATCGTTGAAGATCATTCGATCGCATCATCCACATCGATAATCGCTCGTAACAGTTTGCGGCCCCGAACGCACACCGCTCGCCGAGACAGCTTTTTTGATGCTGCTCTGCACGCAGTTAAGCCTTCGCCCCTTTCACGGTGGGGGCATTAATCGGTTCGCTGACGGCTTGCAAGTGGACCCGAGTCACCACCGCAACGGCAAGGTGCCATAACGCCCGCTGGTTTGATTGCGCCCGCGTCGCGTTGCCTCAGTGGTCAGCGTTCCATTAGGTGGCGTCATATGACGAAGCGTGTCGGAAAGCACGTGCCCAGTTTCTTTCTTTCTTTTTTTCTCTCCACCCCGGGTGCTGTATGGAATGCTGCAACAAGCATGAGATGGCAACTTTACGGCGAACAACACATTCCAAATATCGATCATTTCTGAGAGAGAGAGAGAGAGAGAGAGAGAGAGAGAGAGAGAGAAGATCCGATGCTGCTAACATTCTGATTGCCACACCAACAAATTTGATTACAAGTGTTATCGTGACCATGTAAAGAATCTCGATTAACGACAGTGAGAAAATGAAGGATAACGCGAATCATTCAACCGGACGGTTCACGTGCTAAAGACCATCGGCCCAATGACCATAAGTGTACAAAAAGCAACAACAGCAAAACAAAAAAACACTTCTGGTACTCGCGTCTGGATGTGAAGTGTTTCGAAAATTGGATAAAAAGCCATAATTCATACCGTTTTTTCGGTGTTTCGGAAGAGGGAGAGATAAATTTGGGCATCGCCACAGTGGACCGCAGGTCTCAATTGACCCGTCGGACAGAAGTGCTGCCATTTGAACTGCGTTACCCGCTACCGGCGTACACAGGAGGGAGGCACCGGGTGCATTTTGGCAATCACTTCCCCGTTGACATGCCCGTTGTTAACCTCTTCAGGGCGCCTCTTGACTCAGCAAGAAATTCTTCCTCAACGTTGCTTCTTTTTACCGATTCCGGCATTTTTTTGTTGTTGTTGCTGTTGCTGTGCATTCCCAATCTTTAAGCGTCTCGGAAGGCATACCCTCGGAGGCTGTGCTGTTGCTACAAAGAGAAATGACGATTATACAAAAAAAAAGTACACCTCACTACTGCTTAAGCGATCCCTCCTTTCGGAGGCTGACGCGTTTCGACTAATGTGATTAATCTTCACCTTTTTTTTTCTTGTGTGTATACTGTGTCGATTGCCGTCCCTCCGTGTGTATTACATACGTTGACACAACATCACCTCGCCTCGAGGTCCTAATTCTTGTTTGCTTGTTGGGGTTTTTTTTCTTGTTTCCTGTTTGCGTTACTGCTTGTCTTACTGCACCGGATTTTGCTAGGCCCTCCGCGGGCCAAAGGATACCGGTAGAGGATTCCATCCTATTTAAACATCATTTAGCTCACCAGTTACGGCACCTACTAAAACGATACACACAAAAAGTGTGAGTTTTAATGCTAACAATAGAAAGAATGGATGAATAAATGCTGGTTTACACTTACCATCCATGGGCGACACCAGCAAAAGGATGGTACCCGTCGTTTTCTTACTGTGACAAAAACATTTCCTTGCTTAAACAGTCCAGCCGGCACCAGGCCAATCGTGGCCCCCGGGAGCTTTTTGCAAAACAAATAACCTGCAAAAAAAAGCATCCGCGTGAGGCTTCGGGTGTGTTGCGTCCCTTTATGTTTCAACGCGTGTTCTCCGTCCACCAGGCGACTGTTGGTGGTATATTGCACGTAGTAATGCTTCCGAGTTCTGGCCTTCTTATCATATCAGGTTGGAAAGAAAAACGGCAACTTACCTTCTTTGCGAGGAGTTGAACCACGCACACATTGTTGCTGAACCCTCTCCATCCCTGAAACGGCAATATAAATTAATCACTTTTCTCAGCTTGGGCAAAAGTATCGCTTCGCAGCGTAACGCACTGCCCATCTCGCGGGCGTTTTACACATTACTCTCGCTCTATTACGATAAGCGGAACACATACGCGCCGTAAAACACAACATGCGAAGCGACTCATTGCTTCGATCGAGCAAGATCGACCAACCGCACACACCTCAGTACTGGATCCTGGATCCTACGACTTGTATGACCNCCTCTCCATCCCTGAAACGGCAATATAAATTAATCACTTTTCTCAGCTTGGGCAAAAGTATCGCTTCGCAGCGTAACGCACTGCCCATCTCGCGGGCGTTTTACACATTACTCTCGCTCTATTACGATAAGCGGAACACATACGCGCCGTAAAACACAACATGCGAAGCGACTCATTGCTTCGATCGAGCAAGATCGACCAACCGCACACACCTCAGTACTGGATCCTGGATCCTACGACTTGTATGACCACAGCGTGAACGCGTCCACCTTTCTTGTGTGGAGAAGTTTACCGGCAAACGGCTGTTGTACCAACCAATTTTATTTATGACTTCTTGGTGCTGGGATGAATCGTCTCGTTTTCCTTTTTTTCCCACAGGCACACAGGCAGTGTTTTAGTGCGCACCACCGTACCATCGGTCCGGTTATCGGTTGGATGGAGCGATTTTTATCATCTCAACCACTTTGAAAGCAGCGCTGCGCTTGAGAAACCCGCGAGTGCGAGAATATTTGCGCGCTGGTTTTTTTTTTACCCACTTTTGCTTTCGCATCTCATCCGATAGAGGTTCGGGTTCGCGTCAGAAAGATAAGTTATCGCACGTGATGATGTGAAAAGTATATCACGATCAGGATGTCCTGACGTGGCGAGCAGAACGGGGAGAGTTTAATTTTTCTCTTTGCGTCATCTCGCGTTGCCTTGGGAAAGGAAATTTAGCATGCCCTTCCGTTTGACGGTTCACGTAAATTCGGTTAGAAAGATGTCTTGAGAAGAACTTGTGAAGCTCGCTGCAGCGCATCACAACAGCACACAAGTCGCGACTTGGCGATGTTAAATCTGGTTTCTTGAGCTCCAAACGGAAGCTCCCAGTGAAGCCCTGAGGGGCAAAAGTTTGGGAGAGCCTCTGCTACAAGGGGGAAACCCTACCGGGTTGAGTGCATCACAGCACCAACACACACACACATACACATGCATGTGACCTATTGGTGGCTCTTCACATGCCACCAAGCAATAAAACAACCACAAGAAGCGGACCAACAATACGAAAAAAAGCGAGCGATCCAATCACCCACACCGGAGGATTTAGTTCCACGTCCAGAGTTCGCTTCTCAACAGCGGCGGCGGCGGTGCCCACGGCCAAACGTAACAGATATATAATTATGGTTAAATTAGTCGGTATTCACCTTGCCAGAAGGCTCGAATCGAGTGCACCACCGAGTGCAGCTGGGATCGTGTGTGTGTGTGTGTTGTATCGTTACACTCGACACGACACCGCGGAAGAGATGCCCCCTGTGTCCCGCCTGCTTCTTGCTCTCCCCTGTTTGTGTCTTCCCCTCTCCTTCTCGCCCCTTTTCCGCAACCCCCCGAAAAGGTTCAAGTGGAAAAAGGGCTATAGCCGTGGGTGCCAGAAGCCAACCAGCTGGGCGAGAGACCTTAGGGCCGAGTCGAGAGGTCTTCAGTTTATCGATTGCGCGCCATGGCGACTCTCGCTCGCTTTGCGAGATAACTCCTTCACCTTCGGTGCTGCGTACCGTTTTTACTTTTTCGACATTTTCCCTCACACCGGCTGCTGCCGGCCTGGCATGTTGCTGTTGCTGTGTGTGTAGCTCGAAAATCGATTACGTCCATGCATCGATACGGACCCAGTCCAGGGCGTAGTGCTGCGCCACACTACACTGGTATGAAGGATGGGATTCTGTCCAGCCACGACAAGATCGATGATCGAGCATGAGGTCCGTCAGGTTTGGACGAGCTGGTACACGCACAGCTTGGCGCTTTTTCCCACTCGCCACACGCACCCTCGACACGGGCTTCGAGCTCGACACGGGCCAAGCGTCGTTCGAGGTTGGCGTGCACAACACGCTAAACCATAGAGAGCGCAAGTAACAGCGAGCTAGATCCTAGTTTTGCAGAGCGGCTGGTAAACAATGCGGCAAGTGTTTTGATTGATGCCTTTTTTTTGCTTCTCTCCTCCACTCCAAACTCCCCACCTGGAGACCGGTGATGATGAGGCGATTTATTGGATATGACAGTCATACGGTTTCTCGTTGGCTCTCCACGATAGAATCGGACGAGGTGGCATGATTTAACGACGGTCCTATGCAACGTACGGCACTAGGGGATTTTTGTTTTCTTTTTTTTTTTTTGTTGTCTTCGATTAGACATCCCACCGAGTGAAAGGTGACAGAATGGGGTAGTTACCACCGGTAAAGTAGGTCGCCTTGACCTCCTCCCCTTGGAGTTTTGCTTTCGCACCAAACGAGATAGGACCCAGGTGCGTAGACGATCGGACGAATCGATCGTTCACATTGCCACTTTTGCCTCCAACTTTTACACACAACTTGCCAAACATTTTTCGGAGATGCCTTCATTGAAGATTTCTGTGTTGCTTCTAAAAATGAATATCTCCTTCACACCGGCGGTTGCATCCGTTACGCCACATTCCACCCAAAGAAGAAAAAAATGAGGTCGTTCACATTGCGTCGCTCTGGCAGTGAATCTGAGACATCGTAAGTTACTCACCAAACGTATCTCTATGTATCCTTCGCCGGAAGAGTTCTACCAGGAGGCAATATATTCAAGCCACAGCATCTCGTTCGGATCACCGACGCCGAAAGCTCAGCATTAACCAAAACCGGACAACAGATGTAACAATAACACCCGCAACAGCAACAGCTTCGTCCGTCCAAGCTTCCAACGGCACCAACATAAAACGCCATGCTCCATCTGCAGAATCCTTTCCCAAGCCTTACAAAACTGCTTAATCTCGCTGGGTGGAAGGAAGAAAACATCCCGGCTACATTGCAGGTATCGCGCTCCGGGATTACCTGGAACCTGGAGCCGCGAAACCATGGTTCGCCATATGGTGTAAATTCAATTTTAAGCAACTGCTGCTGCTGCTGCCGTTCCGAAACCTCCGACACCGTGTACGTGTAACGCACAACGTGCATACCCCTCCGTGGTGGCGATATGCGATGCGCGGTAAATACGCACCGTCCCTCTGCCTTTTGCATGCGCCCTCGTCAATCGATTCCGGGGGCCGGTTCTTGCAGGGTTGGAACAATAATAATAACAGCACAACACAACACAATCTGCCACGAAATCCTTGCACAGAACGGTAGAACGGCACAGAATCCACAAACGCCCGCATATGTTGCCGCGCGGAACTCGCGCAAAACTCGCCCCAAAAGCAAAAAAAAACGTGCAGCGCATACAAAACAACAACAGAAAATCGTCGATGCAACGATGCAAACGTGGGTGTGAGAATGGGCTGCGTCTGTGTTGCGGAGTGGAGTGTTTGGAAGGAAAAGCGCAACGCAACGCGGTCGTCACGTGAGAATGCATGAAATGTGGTTCCACGAACTGCCGAAATTGACTGCCAAAAAGGTGGTTTTGCGTTTCGAGATTTTGCCCAATAAACCGGGGCGAATCTTGTAAATTTGACAAACGAACACAGAGGTAATCTAATATCGTGCGGTTTACGTGTCTTGGGGATGGAATCACCCGTCTTCGTTTGCAGCTTAAATTAAAGGGTAGCGCAACCCAATACCCACCAAACCCAGCTGCAATCTTACAGCCACCGAATGCTACAGTTTCCGAAGTTTACAAGGCTTTTTTTCGCTGGGTGACATTTGGCCCTTTTGCCTGACATCGCCGTACCATTAATCACGCAATAACTCACCAGAATTGAATTTCCCACGTCCTGTTCCGTATTGTACCTCCCATTTTCGGATCCTTAGCCGTATCCTTTGCGCGCCAGAGTGTCCTGTTGTACTAATTGATTCAATTACATCGCGTGATTAATGATACGCGAACAGATTATTAAACGTAATGCTTCGGGGATCCTGTTCCATGCCCTTCACTTTCTCAACATCCTTACATTCGAAGAAATGTTGTACAATTTCGATCTCTATCCAACATTATCTAAAATGTAACACTAGAATAGCTTTCTTCCATGGTGCATCTTATGTACTTTGTTCGAATGCATCACACAAAATCACTGCAAAAATCATCTATCGAGGGCGCTTTTACTCGTGCCCAACTTGCAAACCCGAAAGTGCCTGGCAATATCCGAAAGAGGCCACAAGAACGGGCTGAAGGCTCGACCGGGTGATGACTATCATCATCAGCACCATCAACGGGCCATCACTTGGGCCCACTCTCTCTCTCTCTCTTTCTCTATCTCTCTCTATCGTTCTCTCTCTCTCTCTCTCTTTCTTTCGGGTGTATCGGGAGGACTCTTTCGGGGGTATCGTAGCGTGAGAAAATTCCTCAACTTTTATGATGATGCACCATTGCTTCGTGATATGCCGGATCGCGAGAACGGCATGCTGGCCGCCTGCCCTGTCCGGGCTTCAGCTTGCCCAGTGACTTGCCACCACCACCACCATTTCGCACGTGCCCATCGCCATATCTTGGGCGAGCCGCTTGGGCGAGCGATCGTGCGATGAAGCTTTGCCCTGAATCGCTCGCACTCGGCGAAGATGCAACCGATTGCGGTGTTTGAATGCATTCCCGGGTCGAGAGAAAGCCTTCCGATAATGACACTCTTTGGCCAACAGCGATCAGCATGTACGCTCTTGTGCGCGCGGGCACGGTTTAAAGGTCGTGCAGTTAACTAAAAGCTAGATCGAGTCAAATACGTTTATCATGAATGCGGAGGGATTTGGTTGGTAACATTTTACAAACTGAAGTATAAAAATCACACTCCACAGCAAAATGTAGCAAGCGAAGAAGAAACCCCGCGTGTGATATATGCTGCTATGGTAAAGGGTTCTGTATCGCGTTTACGCGGCCAGAGCTCAGCAGCATACTATATCTGCCGTGTTCGTTTTGGTGGTTTGCCCAAGCGTCCCAGATTAGATAGGCAAACACTAACCCTGCATCTCAAACGTCGATAAATAGGATCTCCCACATGGTGTGCCCACGAAGGCCCCACAAGACACGCTGCTTGGGCAATATTATCCAATATGTGAGTGTGTGTATATACAGAAGATAAAGAATAAAAATACGTTGCACTGATTGCAACTGCAACTGCGGCGGGTCATCGAAAGGTTTCTTCGCTTCCCGCGCATCCAGCATAAAGGGAGAGGGGAAGAGATAAGGTTGCGCAAGGGTGGAGTGTGGCCACAGTGCAAAGGGCGGAGTAACTACTACACACGTTGAACCGTGAGCTATTACAATCCCAATCCCAGCTTTCCGAAAGTCAGACAACAATGTGCGTCTGGCGCGCATGTTCACCAACAGAACACCACCACCCTGCCAACAGCAACAACAACGTGTGAGAGCGTAAGAGAGAGAGAGAGCGAGTGAAAGAAAGAGCGAAATATTGGAAAACAAATGTGGCACAAAGTACGCAAAACCAAAAACAAAAACAAAAAACGTAACGCAAACTGGACGCACCGTGCTTTCGACGCCGTGCGAAAAGATGGTCAAACATCCGCCCTTGTACGAAAACGAAACCCGAACACAGCGCACACGCGGAAACAACCGGGCGCGATCAACGTACCAAGGATAATGTGTACATTTGCCGTACCGTATCGGCAATAAGGCACAACAGTGCGGGCCTACGAAATCCAAGCAAATACCCGCGAGAGTATCAAGTTTCGATGCGTTGAGTTTTCATAAGATTTACATTAGTATGTATCTGATTAAAAATAAATTATAATATTTTTTCACATACACACATACACTTGATATGCTGTTTGCGGGTGTATTGATTTGAATCGGATTTTCCCGACACCATCGTGGTTAAGCAGATTAAAAAAAAACTTTTATGTTTTTCCGGAAAAAAAGAATATTTTTTACTTCATTTTTTCCCCTTTCCTTCTTTTGTCTTTCCTGTGGGGAGAGTTTTCTGTACATGCTCGGCAGTCCTTTCTACCCTTTCTTCTTCACTCATCGAAGAAAAAAAACGTGGAAAATAAAAAAAACAATCCGTTTCGATCCTGTCACCCACCGCGACCACATTGGCCGAAGAGATTTGTGTGACTCGACTTCGGTAGATTCAAACGAGCGCACCCGCAATCCTCGCGCTCATACATCCTTTACCGTGGGGCGGAAAAAAACGAATCCCCCGGCAAACCACCCTGGTCAACAAGAAGAAGAAGAACCGGCCCACAACCCGTGCTTGACCGAGGGTGAGAGAGACACACACACCCGCACACACACACACACACACACACTAACCGGCCGGTTAAGTTTATGCTGTGTGAAAAGATATAAATAATTCATTGCACGCCGGGGGTTTTTGCGCGCATTCGGGTCCTTGAATTGAAACATATAAATTAGGCCAGACTCGGCACGGCGACCGATAGGCAACAACAATCCCAATCGCGATCGCAATAATATGTGCAGCCGAATGATCGTACCGAATGGTGAAAGGGGTAAAGGAGGATGGGAAAAGGGCAGCGGGATGCAGGTTTTTGTATGTTGCAGTTTGGGGCTGCAACATAATGCGCCCATCGGCTGCACAACGGATGAAACGATTGCGAGGTGAGTGAATGAGACAATTGAATGAGCAGTGGAGCGTGCAGTTTTATTTTCATCTCGTGTTTTTTTTTTCTACTCGTTCTTTCTTTGGTGGAATTTTTATTCGTTGCGAGTCCCTTCCCGTGCCTGATGAGTTTATTTGATTTCCCGTCGTTAACGCATAATAAGGATGATTAAAAAAAAAAATCCTCACACTCACACAAATTATGCTTATTGCATTGCGCACCATTCCCTTCTCCTTATGGTTCACTTTCTTCGCTCCTTCCATTTCGCATCTGTTGGTGATAAATTCCTGTGCCCCATTAAAGGGTTGTGCACGCGCGCGCGCGTTTCGAGCCGGCAGTGAGCTTGGCTGGAGTGGTTTTAAAGGCAAACCATTTGTATCGGTTCATCAGCAGCGTTCGGTATTTGGCTGTAAATTTGGTATGCCGTACTTCAACAAAAACGGGCCATCATTTGTATTGTCGCTACATTCTAGCGTATCTACAAACCTATAAAATTTAATGTACTTTCCACTTCTACGTACTGCGACGCCAACATTCGTTTCATTATAGCGCCTTATCTTGCTGGGAACAATTGCGATAGGAAGTACAACAGTAGCAGTAGGCAGTAGCGGGCCGCCTTTTGCCTTTGTGCTTTCGGTACAAATTTTCCTCCGCCCCCCTCCCCCCACCCCTCTCCATCCCCCTCAACTCGGAAAACGCTCGTTGAAAACGCGTGGAAATAACAAAAACAAAAAGGGAAAAAAGGCAAGATGCTGTCCATAAATTACGCACCGAGCGACAAGATACGGGCCTCTCCAGCGTTTGGCAGTAAAAATGCGCCGTAGTAGATTTGAGAAGGTAATAGTTCTGGTTTTTCCTCACCTCCCTTTTTTTCCATCCCTTTTACGCCCGTTCCTCACCCTCTCCGGGTATTGTTTTTGGACATCCATGCTCCCGCAGACAGGCGGACAGGCAGGTGTGCGTATTATCCACTTTCTTTTGCTGCCGGCTGGAAAATGGAAAACTGTAGCCAGTGGTTAATGTCTTTTTAAACAGCGATGATTGCGGTTCGTCGCTTGCGATGCTCAACTCCGGGCAACTAACAACCACCACAAAAAAAAGTCTCCTTTCTCCAGCACAACAACGACAGTATGGCAAAGGATCATCAAACTCTACTCTGGAAATTGTCTTGACGGTCGTCGCCAAACCACAACAAAGCTAAAAGGCGAATCGAGAAGTCGTGGTTATTTTTAGGCGGTAATGAACCTTTTCTTATCTGCCATCTTCTGCCACTGGGTCCCGTCGTCATGACGTGTGGTGCTCGTTCGCTGACAACAAGGGATTTCGAATCCGCGGGAACCAAGTATTGCACGCTCTGTATTCCTTTGGAACTCTCTCTCTCTCTTGAAGGAGGTTTTTTCATACTACGAAATGACCGTGAAGAATTGATTGAAATCACGTACACGAAAAGCGGGCACAAGAATGTCCGATTTGCTTCCCAATTTGATCCCATTTGCTTCGCAACACAGTCCGAACGGGCGCGGGCGTTTCGTTACGTGCAGTCGGCGACGCACCGTCTTGCTGCCCTGACAAGTGGCCCGGGAAATGCGCCGCGATCCGGTAACAAATAAAATCGATTCCACAATCCATGATCGGTGCACCAAACGGACACACCCGTGAGGTGGTGGTTTTGCGGTCACCACCGCCACTCCCCCCCCTCCCGAGGAACGGACAAAGGATAGGATGAAAAGCAGGTGAATCATTACGTTACCACAACGCTCGACACTTTACGCGAGAAAGTACCGTGCAGCGTGCGATGAGTTTGCCGGCAGTTAGGGCAAATTGGAAAATTTCGCATAATCCATCATACTTTAAAGTAGCGACGAAGCGTTTGCACCAGAACGAAGGAAATTGATTCTACGTACGTATTGCACCGTACGCGAAAGGTGCAAATTGGGCCCATTTCGGTCGATTAGGGAAATACGATTGGGTTAGCAGTATTCGTGCAACGAGCCGCACGCTTCGCTGCCAGATTGGATCACTAGAACGTGACATGATTCGCAACATTGTGCGAATAATTGGAGCTGTGGGAAATTAAACCAGATTGAATCGATTTCAATGAAAGCCTTGTAAAAGTGTTGAAATTCACAAGACCATTTTGTACAGCGTAATCCTTCATATAATTATTGAACCTCGAGTATCATAAACGCTTGCTCCAAAAAAAAGCGTGTCCATCTCCATCAGCAGCGAATTAAAAAAATCTAGCATATGCCCAAATAAGCCTTGAATATTTCACCAAAGTAAAAAAGACATACGATTTCATCGTACAAAGTGTCTCACTTTTGCGATCGGTCATCGATGTTGAGCTTTCACATACAAAAACTATCCCCAAATTGACCACCGAATGGATCCGATGTAAAAAGGTGCACGAGACCTGTTGCAGTCTTGCAATAAATTTCCCATCCAAAAGCACCGGCAAGCGAACCGCTCGTAACAAAAGGCCAAACCCCGGTGACAATTTATTTTAAATGGTTTGACCCTTATCTAAATCAGTTTCCTTCCAATCTCGATGGAAATGGTGTAAATAACGCTTGTTTTTTTGTTGTTGTGTGGTTCAATGGTTACTTTCACGCGAAAAAGAAATTTATGTATTTTCAATTGACATCGACCCGTTGTGAGATGCTTTTTTTCCATAATTTTCATGATTTTTCCTTCTCCACTGAATGGAATGACAACTTTTTCTATAATAAAAAAAATCGTTACCATTTTACCGGGCCGGAAAAGTGGTTTCCTATTTTTTTTTTAATTTTGTTTCCTGCGAGCTTTCAATGCGCACCTTTTCCTGATAACTATCGGGCGGATGCAACTGCTGAATGGAAGCACACGTACACATAAAAAAGTGAAACAGTGCAGAATAAAAGCACGCGCACAGTGATACATTTTCCGCTGGCAGGACCACACAAAAACCCACAGTCCGCGGTTCCGTCGGACTGGAATGAATTTTTCCGCTGCACAAATGGAACAGGATATCAGCCACGGATGCATTCTGGGATGGCTTATGTGCTTGAAAAGCGCATCCGATGTTGCACAAGATATCACCAGATAGGAAGTGACCGGAATATGGTCGACACGTGTACGGTTGTTGGAAAAACTACACACTTGACTAGGAAACGGAAGTAGACATACTTGTCAAAAAGCGCATGGCTCGCTTGTGGTAGACAAGCTTCGCTGTAGCATGTTATGTTGTCGAGTAGTGAATCAGTTTTTAACGATTGTTTCATGAATTAAACTATTTTAAAAATTGAATAATAATTTAACGCATACATTGCCATTAGAGAATTGTTTTCTTCTTTTTTGTGGTGCTATTGTTATCCCTGTGGTCTTTTAATGGCTAACAGCTATTGGTGGCCTTTGCATCTTGAATTAACCGTAATAAGTTTAAATTTAAGCGAAGAAGCAACACTTTTGCTCCAGTCGAGATTCGAACCCACACCCAGACGCGATGCTGAGTCATACCTTACCGATTGTGCTGTTTGTCCGAATCTGTAAGCAACCGCAAATTTTCCTATAAAAGCTTCTGCAGTGCGAAATTCTTTAAACTTTCCTCCACAAAACCACCAACACATAACGCTCGCCATAAACCATAAGCCCATACATCTTACTAATTTAATTTCCATTTTTTACAAACCAGCCAGCTGCCAACGTGAGAGAAAATGCCATAAACGATTAGCTGCACAGCAAATTGCTTTTTCTAGCCTTCCGGTACTGATCGGCACCGTGGGCAAGTTCGCATCCACATCCTTTTTTTCTCCTTTCCACACCGTTAAAGCAATCGCTTCATTTTTCCCACAGCTGTAAACATAAAAGAACATTAAAAAAAAACGAAAACAACGATCCCCAAGTGCCATATTGCCGTTTGCGGTCCATGGTTGTCCGGATGGTTTGCCCTTCCACCCACGGAAAAACGGGTGGGGGTGGTGATCGCTCGAAACAAAAACCCTTTACGTCCGGTTCTTTTGCGTCCTTCTGCTTCGCAGCCAAACCCAGGCAGTGGGTAAAAGATTTATTGGCTATTTTATTTCATTTTAAATAGCATTAATAATCGATGCTCGCGAGTGTGTTAACATGAGGCACAACAATAATAACCTTGTCTTTGTGCACCGTCTTTTTGTGCCGTACAAAGCGGAATGGGGATCGATACCGAAACACTGGTTCGTGTCTTTCCACAACACACACACACACACGCGGGCACACACCATCCCCACCCGAAGGCACAAAAGATGATGGCCGATTCCTTCCGTGCGATGGGCAAGAGTTGCATCTTAAGGCTGCATTTTATTGGTTTTCAGCTGGTGCGCTTGCCGTAATGCCGCGGCTCGCAGGCAGCCAACAACCACTGTTCTTAGTACACACCCTCGCTAGCTTAATTATCTGATTTATGCCGGTAAAGCGCGGCGCACAGCTTGAGGCGTTCCTGGGCTAAACTGCACGATCCGTTTACGAAACGGACCAACAGCACGGCGCTCACAGCGCTCCACAGTTACACGCGGTACCGACAGTGTCTGGTTGCCACCGAGTCGATTAAGCTCAGTTTTGATTCAATTACCATACGTCTTATCAGGCCAATACAAATGCTGCCGGTGCCGTGTTCAATTACGAACGGCAAAAATATGTTCATAATGCTTCTCTTCTTCACCTTCGGGTCGGGGCAACATAATAAGGTGGATACTTTACCACCAGAAGGACATCAGCTGAAACACAGAATCATCCAGTTCCAATGTAAATAAATAATGATTGTTTCGCTTACGAAAACCGTTTCGCAATCCGGGTGGTTTGGTGGGAGGCGCAAACGAATCCTGCTTCGAGCGGCTGTTTACAACACTCAAATCGTATACAAAAACACATTCCGATCGCGGGCTTATCAAAAATGGTACTGATAAGACATGACAAAACGAGATGTGGTGGTTCGACCGATAGACCTGCCCGATTGCCCGCAAGTCCATGCGCGGACTTTCGTTTCATGACAATTAGCTGCTCTAGGTCACTTTACACAGGCACAGAGCCGTCATTTCGTGGCGTTTGCTATGCTTCTAATCAAACTCGCTTCGATAAGTAACAGTACGCATGCTGGGGTTAGGTTATGACACTGCTCATAAGAAGATGAAGATGAAAAATCAAGCTGGGGGCTCATGTGCGCCATCTCCATCTTTACCCAGTTTGATGGGACGTTGTTTTCTTTCTCCATAAAAACCCACGATGTAGCACCTTGGACGGGGACCCGCACTCAATGACAGTAATAATCATAAATAATTAATGCTCATTTTTTCGAAACTTCATTGTTTGCTCAACAAGCGCGCGTTGGGCAGTCAACGCTGCAGCAATGCGTGTGTGTGCGTGACCGAGGAACNAAAATATGTTCATAATGCTTCTCTTCTTCACCTTCGGGTCGGGGCAACATAATAAGGTGGATACTTTACCACCAGAAGGACATCAGCTGAAACACAGAACCATCCAGTTCCAATGTAAATAAATAATGATTGTTTCGCTTACGAAAACCGTTTCGCAATCCGGGTGGTTCGGCGGGAGGCACAAACGAATGCTGCTTCGAGCGACTGTTTACAACACTCAAAACGTATAGAAAAACGCATTCCGATCGCGGGCTTATCAAAAATGGTACTGATAAGACATGACAAAACGAGATGTGGTGGTTCGACCGATAGACCTGCCCGATTGCCCGCAAGTCCATGCGCGGACTTTCGTTTCATGACAATTAGCTGCTCTAGGTCACTTTACACAGGCACAGAGCCGTCATTTCGTGGCGTTTGCTATGCTTCTAATCAAACTCGCTTCGATAAGTAACAGTACGCATGCTGGGGTTAGGTTATGACACTGCTCATAAGAAGATGAAGATGAAAAATCAAGCTGGGGGCTCATGTGCGCCATCTCCATCTTTACCCAGTTTGATGGGACGTTGTTTTCTTTCTCCATAAAAACCCACGATGTAGCACCTTGGACGGGGACCCGCACTCAATGACAGTAATAATCATAAATAATTAATGCTCATTTTTTCGAAACTTCATTGTTTGCTCAACAAGCGCGCGTTGGGCAGTCAACGCTGCAGCAATGCGTGTGTGTGCGTGACCGAGGAACCCGCCGTTTGTCATCGCCGGTTGATCGGGGAGAGGGAGTTAATTGTAGCTCCGGCCAGGGGGCGCGGGATGGCGGCGGGGTGTAATGATGAAGGGTTTCAAGGGTGCGATATGGATGGAAAGCGGATTAACGGCATCGAGTGCTTCACACACACACACACACACAGACACACACAAGCACATGCACACTTATGTACGACATCATAATCAACGAGTACTTCGAGGTGCCTCGAAGCATTGTCCACCAATGCGTGTTCTCCCCGTGCCGAGAGTAGGTTCAAGTAGGCCGATTTTCAAATAACACCGTTTGTACGCGTACTTGTGGTGCACGGTTCTAAGTGCCCCTGACAGATATAACGGACCTCGAACCACGGACCACGAGGGCTACCCGTTTGCTGCAGTGGTTGATGAATATTTAAATTTCTGGATGCTTTAAAGAAAACGAAATTGAATTACAATTGCACATCGTGCGTATGCGAGGAAAACAGGGTGTCACCACTCCACCACGTAGCTCGACGGCACTCGGTTCTCCAAAACCACAGACATTCACAGTATCTCTGTCATTTAGAGGACGCTTGTCCAAACCCGAATTTCCCAACAACTAATCACATTCTGTGTGCGTCTTCTTACTCTGTTTCTTTGCAGCCGTCCAGCGAGGTCGAGTTCCACCGTCACAACCACCGGGCATACCGTACGGCCAGTACTCGATACCAAACGGTGACTCCGTGACCGGGTTCAACGGTCATTCGTACCTTAGTTCCTACATTTCGTTGCTGTTGCGAGCGGAACCGTACCCCACGTCCCGGTACGGTCAGTGCATGCAGACGAACAACATTATGGGCATCGACAACATCTGCGAGCTGGCCGCCCGGCTACTGTTCTCCGCCGTCGAGTGGGCCCGCAATATTCCCTTCTTTCCGGATCTCCAAGTCACCGATCAGGTGGCGCTGTTACGGCTCGTCTGGTCCGAGCTGTTCGTGCTAAATGCCTCCCAGTGTTCGATGCCATTGCACGTGGCGCCGCTACTGGCGGCGGCCGGTCTGCACGCTTCCCCCATGGCAGCCGATCGGGTTGTGGCCTTCATGGACCACATCCGGATATTCCAGGAGCAGGTGGAAAAGCTGAAGGCGCTACACGTCGACTCGGCCGAGTACTCCTGCCTGAAGGCGATAGTCCTCTTTACCACAGGTAAATTGCTGGACAATCTCTTCGGCGATGTCCACGCACTGCTTGCCAAAACCAGCACCCAGCTACACTCCCTCCAGTCCGAATCGGACGTTATCCATCTGGTGCAGGTGCATCTATACCGCACCGCCACCAACACTACCTCCACATCCACTAGCGGTTTTAATACCACCGGTGGCAACACCGACTCACCTAACAGCTCCATCGCCAACATAACCCTCAACAGCTCTAGTGGTAACTCCTCGCTCACCTCCTCAACCTCCATGGTGTCCAACTCGGACCAGGCGGATACGTCGGGACCGTCCGCTGTAGCGTCCTCGATTGCGTCCCCTTCGGTGACGACGACGACGCTACCGGCACCCAACTCCACCACCGAGGTGAACACCACAACCGCCCATAACCATAACAATAACAATGATCTGAAAACCATTAACCATAACCTAACCACACAGTCGAACGCTAGTTCCACGGCACCCAGTGTTTGTTCGCCATCGCTAGTGGCGGCTGGTGTCGGCGCACTGTTTGGCAGCAATGCGCAGTCGAAGACGCCGCCGCTGCCACTGTTCAACTTTCATCAGAACACGCCAAACCGATCGTACCACGGCACGCTGGATGACTTCGTCAATCTGAGCAGCAGTAGCCCGTACGCCGTCGGTTCGGCCTTCTCGTCCAGTTTCGGCTCGAACGGTATCTTTACGCCGTACGGTAGCAGTAGCTTGCAGGGTCCGATGCCTTCGTCCGGCCCGAAGTATCTTAGCCATGGTGGGAGTAGCTCGGACTACAAGTTCTCCCCGTACAGTCCTTGGAGTAGACGATAGTGTAAGCATGGTGACTCGGTACTAAAGATACCCTGTCCACGGGGATATGATCTTTCGACTGATCCCAATACATGGGATTTCACTCGAAAAACCATATCACTCCGAACGGCACTGGTACTCTATCACTGTGCATAGCTGTATTTCTTAGTTCCTAATACTTAAGCTCTTAGTTGTTCTGTACAGATAAGCGTCCTAGTGTATCAGTATTTGTTACCAAAAATGCAATTCCATGTTGCCATGTATATTCCTAGTTCTAGTTCTCTAGCTTAGTGTAATGCAACTCGCTCTCCCTCCCTTCCATTATGTGGTACTCTTAAGCTATTTATTTAACTTATGCTCCACTCTGTACTGTACTGTATTAAGCATTGGTTATGTAGATTCGTAAGCCTCCATCTGTACACACATCTATGGGTTATTTCTGGTCCACCTAGCTTCCTAGTTCGTTGCGCTGTACCTTGGTTTCATCGCACAGTTCGCAGTTCAGGATGGGATTAGATTCGACTCCGAGACCGTGCCCCGCAAAAGTAGAGTGAAAAATAAATGCGATTTCGTTCAGCAAAAATAAAACCGTACCGTGTTCCGTTCAATTCGTTCAGATCTTGTCGAATAGTTGAAGTCCGCTGATCGATAGAGTGTGCAGTGTCCCGATTATGGACGGTCTTCCTTCTAGAGTTCTTCTACGTGTATCCTCCTCGGTTGGTATTTTCGCGATAGGGTAAAGTTTTTCGTTCTCTTCTCAGGGTTCCTGTATCCGATAGCTTCGCGTACTTGCTTGTCGCATTCTGCATGATTCAATCTTCCAATGTGTTGTTCGTCAGAATTCGTGTCGCAATCAGGTCTCCGCACATTTCTTCCACATTGTGTCTTTATTCGCGTCTGTAGCTAGTAGGTTGTAGATTGGATTAGGTTGTACATCACTCCTCGAGATTTTCCGTATTTTCTTGCCTTTTGAATGACACACACACACGCTCGTACATACACTCCCGGATTCTGCCCATCCAGTTGCAAGGCGTCACATACTCCAAATTCCTAACTCTTCATTCCCGGTAACGGGCGACATCGAACAGAAATGTTGCACATTATGCGCGACGGATGCCTGTAGCCGCTCTCGCATTGCGGCATTCGCTGCAGCTCTTGTGTTTACCACTTTTCGGATAACATTACCGTGAACGCGCTGCCCTCGCATCCACGGCATTCCCCTACCTCCAAGATGGGGGATGCGAAACGAAACGAAATCAGAATCGGACACAACAACAGCGTACACCGAATGCGAGCCGTGTTGCGAGGAATTGCTTGGTGCGCTCTTGAAGATTTCGTTGTTTGCTTTGTACTTGCACCGGGCAGCCTCTCCAAACCATTTTCCAACAAGTGATCGTCCGCAGCGAATACCCGCGCATTCATGCGCTGAGGGAACGGGGCGAGATGGAGAGAGAGGAAGAGAAGGGGACAAAAAAAGTCCGTCGACCACGGCCAAGATGGAAGATGTGAAGTGAAACAAACGCAAAACATGAATTCATGTCTCGTGCATTTTCATCTTCATCATCATCATCAACGCCACGAACGTCCTCGTCGACGTTGACTGCGCCAAAGCGCCGCTGTTTCGTGACGTACCTGGCCGGTACCTATCACTCCCGACGCTTGCCCAACCATCTGACAATCTTCGGAACGTGGTGCTGGAGAAGGTAGCCGCAGCAGTAGCACTATTGCCTCCCGGTGCCGGTCTTCTACTAGCGTACTGGGGTACGACCCTCCCGGACAAATGCGCATACTGTCTCCTCGGGCACTGGTGCATAAATAAAAGCGTATTGCTGCCTCGGCAGCTCTCCACCACCCAGTCTTGTTGCGAACACCGCCCGGTGCCAATCCGTCCACGAAACGAAACGAAACGGAAGGATCTCGGTTCGAGATTAGAGACCATGACCGTGAGCGTACCCGTTTCTTCTTTACCTCTTTGCCTCGGCTGCACAGAACCATCTTCAGCCGGTAGTCCTTTTTGTCGGATCTCGCCTCGGACGAGCCGTTACCCGCAATGGGAAAAGGTCAGCGCGATGGTCACACCGGTCCCTTTAGTGCGCCACGGAACTTCTGCCGGTTGAACTTCACGCGAACTGATCACCAACCGTTTGCTAATGGACCGCGCGCGAATGCACTCGGCGTTTGCCTTCATTTAGCCCGCCGCTTTCGGGGCTGCATGTTTCGCGGAAATTAAATTGAAATAATTTCACAACACAAAACACACAGGGCTTCTGGGAGACAGCCCTATTTCCCACCTACCATCGTTGGCTGCCCACCCGGTCGCGCCCGATAGCTGACCCGCGTGGTGCATTCGTGCCAAGATGTTACGACTCTTGGCGCCTGCCTAGCGACACGACCAGGGAAATGTTGCACGTTTCCGAAGCGCTTATCGCACGGGATAAATTAGCGATGTTTACAAGAGCTTTAATGTACCAATTCGATGTTGCAAATGAAAACGAACACCGATGGAATGCGTCCCGGGTTTCTGTGTGTCGCTCCGTTTTTTGTTTTGCCAGTGTCGCACATCGCGGGCGCTTGTTGGAGAACATTGCCCAGGCCCAGTAAGCGAATTGTATTTACCTTCTATTCGAAACCACAAGATGAGGTTCAGTTTCGGTTGCATTCAATACAATCGTATAATATTATTTATAGCCACACCACACCATGATCTCATACGAACAACTCAGACAACGAATTATCGATCTGTTTAAAACTCACTCCCAAACCAAACGGTTGATCATTAAATTGAGATTTTTCCCAATCACAACATGTTGCCACAGGAAAGGCACGAAAAAAAATAAAACATTGCTATAACTACCAAACAAAAAAAAACATTGGAGAAAGAAAGCAAAACTCCTGCAAAACTGTGGTCCATAAATAAAGTCCACCAAAGCGCAAGAATTATTGTAAATCAATTTCTTCCGCTCAATAAATTCCACCATTCCGTGTCATGTGTGGCTTTACCGAGGTTGAAGTTATGGTTTCAGGTTCAATTTTTTTTTAACATTTCGATTGTGTTTCTCTTTGATATGAGTTCTTTACCGTTTCCGACCATTTGGGTGGAGGACATGACATTTTCGACAAGAACGAAAAAAAAAATCCTCCCCACAACATTCGGCAGTTGCCTTTGTTGCTACAACAACAGTATCACTTCCGATGGAAAGGAATGTCGGTCGCTTGTTTCGATTACGATTAAATCATGCGAATGGATCAAACGGCAGTACCGGGTAGGAACATGCCGTGGAAGCGAATTCTTTAAATTTTTCCCCCCGACAGAAACAAAACTCGCAACTTCCTCACACAAAATGCGTCCGTCAGAATGCATCTGTCGGAATGTTTGTGTTGTTTCCGAACAAAAACAAAATAAATAACTGCCAAACATCTGTAAAGACGGTGCCGCAATCTGGCCCGCGGCCGATCCGCATTGTCACGTGCTCCACGTACTGACGATAAATTTCCATGCAGCACGCATTTTTCTTCCGCCCACAGGAAGAACTCGCAAGGTCGAATCTCTTTTGCCAATGGTACCGTCTACAGCAGCCCAGCCCAGTGTAGCGTTCCCCAGAGTGGGAAGATTAATTAGAATGCACAATGGTATAATCCGACGGGAATGTGTTACACAAATTGATTCCTGTTTTATCTTACCCAGACACCTACAAGCAAGGAAATACTACGATCTGGATATGGGATGGTTTTCCCAAAAGTTTGTCTACCTTTCCGATACCGAGTGTCCAACATACCTGGCACATGGGTTTGTGCTACTGAGCTGGGATAAAGTTTTCACCAGCCAAGGGCCACGCTGCGTACAGTTCGACACTAATATATTAAATTGTTTGCACAGTTTGGACGCTCTTAACTGGCCCATCCCATCAGCACTGTTTGCCCTGTTATCCAGTCAACTAATCTTCGACCTCCGGAAACACGGAGAGTCACCGCAACAGTGGGTACGATGACGATGAACGGGTGCCACCGATTTGCGTGTCGTCTTTATCGTACGGGGGTGCATCCTTAGTTCAACACGAGTTCCAAAAGGGGATCCAGCAGGATAGCCGTAAAACTTTACACTAGCCAACACGGTGGCAGTGGGTGGTTCGGCTGTTTAATCTTTTGGGCCAAATTTACATATCAAAAACTAATGCCAACGCCAAAACAATGGGTGTCATTTTCAAACCAAAGGTTGCCCCACCCCCGCACCAAGAAAAGGGTAAGTGTGGCGCGTGATGGCCCATAACAATAAGCGTGTTAGCGCTTCTTATTTTGACTTAATTTAATATCGGAGTCCTCCCACTCCCGGGTTTGCCCCGAGAAAGGAAAGGAAAAGTGTTACACTAACACTAACCGTTGTTGGCTCTATTGTTGTTCTGTTCCGATTCGGTCGGCAACCTTGTCCTGGGCGTTCGACCAATTTCCCCGGGAAATGTCAATTTCCTGTAACATCGCCACTGACATTTTCGACAACCAGACCCCAGAGGTTGAGTTAGTGAATCGCAATCGGTGGCGGCTCCCGCTTCTGTTACGATTGCTGACCGTAACGAAATGCTTTTGACACTTCCTTTTCGGTGCAATAACGAGAAACAGTGACATTTGCGATTGGTTACGCTCAGTTTAAAGGGCACCAAAGACATTGGGGAAGGTGTCATCGCAAAACCAAAAAAAAAAAAACAAAGCTCTACGACAGGGGGCTGTATATATTTTTTTAATCAACAAAAACATTCCTCCCACAGCAAACGACAGCGTGAAGGACATTCTTTCTCAATTTAATTCATGCTCCGTTATCTGGTATAAAAATTGCACGTTCATTAAGACTTTACTTCACGCTTACGCACCAACTCCAATCTCCCGCAAACCGCAATAACAAATGGCGGAAGCCGGGAAAAAACAACAACCACAACCTTTACAACTTAACCCAACCCGAGAGAGTGGTGATCCGATTCACCATCGCCCGATTAATGGCATAAATAATCAACCCTAAGTAAACCTCACCGTTTCGGTTGGATTTTGCCAGCTGCGGCCGCCCGACTCCGGAGAGCAGTGCAGCAGCTTCCCCCTTTAGCCAGGGATGATTGTGTTGGGCCACACAAAAACACAACCGCACAACAGCAACAATCAACATTTATCTCCTGCCAACCCTTTTTTTTTCGTGCCAACATAATTTACATACTTCCCAAAAAGTCATGCCATCCGACTCCTAACTCCCCTTTACGCCCACTTCGTCGCTCTCCCTAGGGATTTCATTTCGCCAGGGCAAGGTTTCCCGTGTGGACAAGCATCCGGTACAAATGGTCGGCACACGACCAAACACTCGCCACCATTTAGCACCTTCCGCCGTGCGGTTTCCTATCGCTTCGGTTTCACCCACACGGGACACCATGCGATAAGGTCTCCCCAGTGTCACAGGACACTTTCTTCACACAGCGACAAAGTACGGCCCGAAAGGATAATAATGATTTAGTCCGGCTGGTCGCGGCCATACCGGTGCGCGTAAATTGTGAGCCACCTTTCGCGGCTCAGCACACGGTGTATATATATGTTTTAATTACAATTTCATTCATATCGCACAATAAAAAGGTTAATTATCACTTGCTAAACTCGCGCCATAGTTCAACCGTGGACGGGGACGGTGTGTGTGTGTGTCGACGGGTCGAGAGCAATTGAAAACCTCTCCTGCACGGCTGGTGTTATTTGGTGACACGTGCGAAAGGCCACGCCGTAGGTTATTGTTTGCTCTGCTCCGGTCCTTCTTGCTCCCACCGGCACCTTGGAGGACTCGTGCTGTTGTATCACGCCGAAGTTGTAACTTTGGTTGTAACACTCCTTCACTTCACAATTCTAGTCTGCTGACCTTCCCAGCAGCCAGCAACATCCAGCAGCGCTGCATTGTACAAGGTGTCCATATCAAGGTGTGCCAATTGCGATTCTTCACATCTACCTCCTAGAATTCTTGTGCACAACTTGCACCAACCAACCTCGTTCGCATTGGGGAGATGGATAAAATTGCACATAAAATTACGCGCAAAAATAGGTGCGAAAGGTCGGACGGGGATTAAAGCCTCACCGTTCGCATCGTGGCGCGTTTTGCGTTCGCAAAGGTACGCACAAACGGAATGGGTGTGTGTGTGTGTGTGTTTGCCGATGGAACCGCTCGTCCGTTAGCGCCTTCCGGAGCACATCGCGTACGGCCGAGTTACACACGCACCGGAGCCCGCACATTAACGCCATAAAACATAATCATCATCATAACAATAAAGCAGCCAGCAAATTATAAATACAGTAAATTTCTGCCGAGATAATAAAATCTGCTATTTTATCACACCGGATTGCGCTTGAGCGGGCATTGCCGGCCTGCCGAAGCTATGGCTACGCGCAGATATGACGAAGGAAGGAATAGAGTAGGGTCTATGGGGGTGGTTCATTATAATACGCCATGGGAGAATCGCCATCGCCAGGAAAATGTGCTAATCAATTGGAAACTTCATGCGATATTTGCGGCAATCGTGTACGCTCGTGTGGAAAATGTTGCCTCATTACGATGATTTGACCCATTTACAGCAAAAATAAACTTATGCTAGTTTTAGAGACGTAACTTTAAAGTGCTTAGTCCACACATCACACAACGCTTCCGGTGGCACAACTACCGCGTGGTAATGTGTTACTAAATCCTACGAATTACACACTGCAAGCGGTTCCTTTTCGACGACTCTGGAACCACAGTGTCCAACCCGGAAGTAACCTATTTACATGCAAGAGGTCACGATAGGGTCTTCCACCGCACAAGCAAGGAAGCACGGATTGCGTAACCCGACACGATCGATGTTAATCCATGAAAATATCTCAGACACTCTCCCAAACCCCGGACCCCGTGTTCGCTGTTGTAAAGCTCATCACCAACGACAAATCGGTCGTTCTATTTCCGCTGTTCGTTGGCTTAGATTGGGAGTTGAAAATTTTGCCTTTTTTATAAGCTTAAAATCGACTAATCACATTAGAGCGCTGGACAAAACACTCGAGCGACGTTCAAATACTTCCTTCCTGTCTTGGATGCATCGTATGGCGTGGGTCTTGCCGGACCAGCGCACACCCAACCAAGCAAGCCCGACCGGTATCTGACACCTCCAAAAACCGTTGACGACGGCGTTGACCAATAACGTTCACCCCACCAAGGGTCAGTGCTTCGGACTGCGAGTACGACTGTGTGTCACTTCGCGGCAATCGATTGGGCCAGCATGATAACACCATATCGGAGTCCACCCTCTAGTACACCCGCCGTTCCGAAAGAGCCATCGCCCTCTAACCTAACCTTAATCACCTTAAATATAATAAAATAGAATAATCCTCCGATGCGCCAGTACTGTGCCGGTACGGTCCGGCCACAGAAACAGGTTCCGGATTTTACCCGAGTGTGCTCTCGGGCGTGGTGCAAAAAACAGGACAAAGGCGCTCGGCTTAAGCGCTTTAGCGCATCGACGAACAACAACCAGGAATTGTTTCTGTTGCCGACTGGTACTATTTCCTACTTTTCATTGAAGCCGTGGGGGGGTGAGAAAAATCAACAAAATCTCCATTCACCATGCCCATTCCTAACGGGGCCCACTGTTCAAGTTACAAAAATCCACACAACAACGCGCGCTCGAATTTCGGTAGTAAGTTCACTCGTTTATTTACCGGTCGTCGGCATCCGGACGCATCTGATCCGCGTACCGGACTAAACTTTCAACTTTCCGGTCTGGCCGCCGGCTATTGCCACACACACATACACACCTCAATAGTGTATTGATGTCTCGGCCCTATGAAGGCCACCGATTGGCCAGACCCGCGCAAAGCTAACAATAAACAAACCGCGGGGACAAAACGTTGGGCGCGAAACGAAATCGCGCCCAATCGCTGTACACCGGCCAGTTTGTTTGCA